>CM076577.1:158256574-158259074 GCA_034641835.2 Pinus albicaulis | reverse complement strand
TGTCGGGTGCCCTGTACACGGAGGGGTGCAATAGCGGGGTGGGTTTGCTATTAGTGCATTTTCTGTCTGACGCCTTGTGTGGGTTGGGGGGTCGTTTACCTCTCAGTAGTAACGTGCTCTAGGCACTTGTCTCGTCGGGGCCCTCGGCTTTTCTAGTGGTCAAGTTTAGGTTGTGGATTGTCTCTGCTTGGTTGCTTGATTGTCGCTCGTTATGTCGTGTAGATAGAAAGGATGTTGCGCCGCAATGTAGTATGTGGAAGGGTGCGAAAACGTGGGATGCTTTTGATCGGGTGCCTTGTTTTCCTTCTTTTTGGTTAAGCCAACGTCCCCTCGCGCGGCGGTGGCCCTCTGTTTTTCTAGCTAGCGTTGCTTGAAATTTGGCCCCCTTTCTCTCAAATTGGATTTTTGTCGCGAGTGTTAAGGTGGGTAATGCTTGGTTTTTCTTTCTTTCTTGTCGTCGTTTTCTTCCCTTCCGGTCCCCAGCTTTACGGAGAAAAGCGAGAATTGTTGTGGGTCGGTGTCTGAGAAGGATGAAAAGCAGTGCAAGCTCCCGGGTTGGCCACCCTAGTCCTTCTCGGTCGTCGTTCCTTGCAGTTCCCCCCTTTTTTGCCAAGGCACAGGGCTTGGAAAATCTTGTACTGTGTTTGAGCCTCCCCTTGTGATTCGTTTTGTTCCCCCTAGCTTTGCGGAGAAAAGGTGGGATTGCCGTGGATTTTGACGTTTTCGGAAGGATGAAAAAGCAGTGCGAGTTCCTGCTGGGGTGGCCGCCCTAGTCCTTCTCGGTCGTCGATCTGTGCAGTTCCCGCCTTTTTGCGAGGGCACGGGGCCTTGAAAGCCTGTTTTGTGTTTGAGCCTCGGCCATGTTCTGGTTCTCTTTTTTCTTTTCTCTTTTTGGGTTGCTTTTTTCTCTTCCTCCTTTCGGCCCCTAGCTTTACGGAGAAAAGGGTGAATCGTTGAGGATTGGCATTCGCGAAGGATGAAAGGCAGCGCGAGCTCCTGGGTTGGTCACCCTAGTCCTTCCCGATTGTCGTTCCTTGCGATTCCCCCCCTTTTGCGAGGGCGCGGGGCTCGCGAAGTGTTTGTTATCTGTTTGGGCCTCCTCCTTCGAGTGGGTGGACAATTTTGTTTCTCTTTCTTTCATGTGTTTTTCTTGCTTTCCTCGTTCCGACCCCCGTCTTTACGTAGAAAAAAGGGGGAGTTGTAGTGGGCTCGATGTTCGTGAAGGACGAAAAGAAGTGCGAGTTTTCAGGGTGGCCACCCTAGTCCTTCTCGGTCATCGTTCTTTACAATTCTACCCTTTTTGAAAGGCATGTGGTTTGGAAAGCAGCTCTTCTTGCTTGTTCGAGCCCCTTCCCTTTGGTGAGTGGGTGTTATGGAGTGCGATTGTCTCGAGGGGGAAGGGGGCTTGTTGCGACGCATTGTACGTTGGGTTGGCTTTTAGCCATTTCTCGTGGGGGTGCGATATTTTGGTAACACACGAAAACGACTCTCGGCAACGGATATCTCGGCTCTTGTTACGATGAAGAACGTAGCGAAATGCGATACTTAGTGTGAATTGCAGAATCCCGTGAATCATCGAGTTTTTGAACGCAATTTGCGCCCGAGGCTTCGGTCGAGGGCACGTCTGTCTGGGCGCCGCATCCCAATCAAACGCGCTCCTTGCAATATGGTAGGGAGCAGCGGAGGTGGTCGTCCGTGCCCAATGCGGTGCGGTTGGCTGAAATGTGGCAGGCGATGTTTCGTGGCGTTCGTCGGCAAGCGGTGATCTTGTCCCCTTGGTTGGGCAGTCGGCGTTAGCCGATGCGGGCTCTCTGTGGCATCCCTGGAACTTGCTTTGCTCTCTCTCGTCCTCCCATTGGGTAGGGCGGATTTAGCTCCAACTTGCGACCTCAGCTCAGGCGAGAACACCCGCTGAGTTTAAGCATATAATTAAGCGGAGGAAAAGAAACTTACAAGGATTCCCTTAGTAGCGGCGAGCGAACTGGGAAGAGCCCAGCATGAAAATCGGGTGGCAGCGTCGCCTGAATTGTAGTCTGTAGAAGCGTCCTCAGCGGCGGACCCGGGCCAAGTCCCTTGGAAGGGGGCGCCTGAGAGGGTGACAGCCCCGTCGGGCCGGGACCCTGCCGCATCACGAGGCGTTGTCGGCGAGTCGGGTTGTTTGGGAATGCAGCCCTAATTGGGTGGTAAATTCCGTCCAAGGCTAAATACGGGCGAGAGACGGATAGCGAACAAGTACCGCGAGGGAAAGATGAAAAGGACTTTGAAAAGAGAGTTAAAGAGTGCTTGAAATTGCCGGGAGGGAAGCGGATGGAGGCTGTCGATGCGTCTCGGTCGGATGTGGAACGGCTCAGGTTGGTCCGCCGCTCGACTGAGGTGCAAACCAACACGGGCTGCTGCATCGTCACAAGCGCGGGTGGAGTACCGCCTGTCGGTTTGCCGGTGCGGTGGTCGAGGGACGAAGCGCGCGCCCTTGTGGCGGGCCGTGTGCACCTGCGCGCTC
>CM076577.1:157851574-158251574 GCA_034641835.2 Pinus albicaulis | reverse complement strand
AGTACATTAGATCCATGGTATGGATATATCATCATTTATCTTCAAACCCAAACCTTTTGGCCAGAAATTTCACGTTCAAATCGATGAAAGATCTATTACCAATCTCAGCAATACAATATTGTTGGGAACACACTTTGTATTCATGGTGTGGATTTTGTTTTTTGAAGTTGCATAACTCATGAGGAGGTTGAAAGGGTTCTAAATTACTGCCACTCTGGAGCACATGGTGGTCATATGTTTGGTACGCCACAACCCAAAACATATTGCACACTGGCTATTTTTGGCCCTCATTATTCAAAGATTGCATTCTTGTGGTCCAAAAATGCCACAACTGTCAAATTTTTTATCGAAATATGTGTGCACCACCAGCTCCTCTTCACCCCATTATTGTTGTCGGTCCCTTTGCGAAATGGGGCATTGATTTCATTGCATGTAACCCTCACTCGGCGGGGGGGCATGGGTATATTATTCTCGCAATAGATTACTTTACCAAATGGGCTGAGGCGATGCCTACATTTGCGACCAATGGCAAGACTGCAGCTACGTTTGTATTCAATCATGTGATTGCTCGTTTCGGTGTACCCAAAGCTATTATCACTGATCAAGGGAGTCATTTTCAAAATATAATGATGATCAAACTGTTTGATCAACTTGGCCTATGCCATGATAATTCTACTCCATATTACCCATGGGCTAATGGTCAGGTTGAAGTCGTTAATAAAATTTTAACCACCATGATCAAACGGATTATCGGAACTCACAAATCGAATTGGCATACCATGTTTTTTTCACCATTATGGCCATACCGAACCTGAGCAAAAACTGCAATAGGGTTCACTCTTACTCAAATGGTTTATGGTTTAGAAGTTTTGTTACCCATTGAATGTGAAATATCGTCACTCCAATTAGCCATAGAATTACTACCAGCTACCTTTGAAGAGGAAAAACGTTTTTTGTACTTAGCACAATTAGATGAGACTCAGTGCACCACTGCATTAGCTGCTGAAACTCATAAAAAACACGTTAAATCTCAGTATGATCGAATTGTTACACCTCATGTTTTTTCAGAAGGTGACCTAGTCTTATTATATGATCAAGCTAACGATAAGCTAGGAGCTGAGAAATTTGAACCAATGTGGCATGGTCCTTACATTTTCAAGTGAGTGCTTGCAAAAGGGGCCTATGAATTGTCTGATTATGATGGGGTCTCTTTAGTTAAACCCAGAAATGGTCTTTATCTGAAGATATATTATGCTTGATTCTTATGTGGAGATCTTACTTGTATATTAGTTATTTTCCTAGTTAGTGTGCCTAGATTAGAAAGGTGTGCCTAGTTTTTACTACTATCACTGCTTATATTGATTGCTCTTGATATTGGAGATCTCGACGTCCCTTCAAACATAAATTGGTTTTTCCGATGGTGCCTGTCGTAGTACATGGATTTATTCTTCCATAGCTTGGGTTATCTATTCACCCACTGATGAGTTAGCTAATGCCATTTCATTTGGTATTTGGCGTTTGATTATAAGGTTAGATTCAGAACTCATTGTATTACATTTCAGAGTATACGCAATTAAAAATCCAGTGTTATTAAGATTATTTTTGAAGGTTCATCTCTTGGAAAGATAATTTGATTATATTGAATTTCAACACATTTCAAGAAATTTAAACACATTGGCTAATGCATTAGCTAATCGTGTTTTAAATAGAGATTTGCAAAACAACATTCAATACATGTGAACAAGATAGTTAGAGAAAGTATTAATATCATAGATAGAAGTTTGTGTTTTCAAAAATATTACATCATCTATGATCATAGGTTTAAAACACCTTATGATCTGAAAGATAGTGATACAAAAAACAAAATACAATAGTCCACCAAAAACAACATTCGATACATGTGAACAAGATAGTTAGAGAAAGTATTAATATCATAGATAGAAGTTTGTGTTTTCAAAAATATTACATCATCTGTGATCATAGGTTTAAAACACCTTATGATCGGAAAGATAGTGATACAAAAAACAAAATACAATAGTCCACGAATATCATCCACTATTGGTGGTGATGATTATGGTAATAAACTATCGCCCGTGCCACCTTGCACAAGAATCTCCTGAACTGACCTAGAACACGAGTAATGTGTCTCTAGAGACGAAGAGGAATGTCATATGTCGATGTCTCTGGGATATCTATAGTTAACCTCTCCAGGTACTGCTCCATGTCAGTAAGGATTTCTGCTGCTTGATTTTGTGGTTGTGCAACAGGCTCTATTTTCCGTCTTTCAAAACGGCAGAGTGTAGCTGGTCATCATGGACCAACATCTGCATTTGAAATTTTGTCATCAGTATTGGACGATTGAAAAGAAAAATAAAAATTAGAGTTAAAACGCATCAAAATGATTCATTTACCTGATTTGTCCCATTGTACCCCTGGAAATAAGGACATCTCGAGATCACCTCAGAAATCTATACCCGCATACAGAAAATCTTCAATCACGAAGCTTTGGTTTTGCAGCCAATGAAAATATTCTTAAGTGAATCGAACTACTGCACAACTGTCGCCACCATGGCGGGCCATCAGAGCAACCCAACGTACCATACGAGGCTCTCTAAGTTCACCATGATCAACAGAGATAAGCTGAGGGGTGAGGAATGGAATCCTCTCCAAAGCAAAAGAAACCAAGGTAGCACCATACCCAAAGTTTTTAAACTTTGAGTTTTTTGCTCTGGTCAATTTTCCTTTCATATTGGCCAATACCCCTTCACACCAATTAAAAATGGTGCCTCTGAAACATTCAACTGCCATCTGCATCTGAGACTTGGTAGCCACATGTGGAGCCGCGCTCCCACACAACCTAGTTACTGTGAACGCAATCACTTTAAGTTCAAGACGTAGGATATTTTTTATATCTATATGGTTATCTTTGGGATCAACTTCTTCACTGAAAAAATCTTGTTTATAGCTAGCAACAGGTAGGCTACCTTGCCTAGCTCCAAAGAAAGAGATATGTTCCCCTCTTTTGGACAAACCAGTGAGAAAGTAATATCTTCCAGCTCAATTTCTAGCCGGTGATCACTAATGATAAAACATTGTTCTTGAACATCCCATTGTTCACTAACCATGTCATTAGTTCCACTTGTGCCCTCATGCCCTGAATTTCCCAGAATTTATACAATCCACAATCTCTGAACACACGCATCGTGTGCGGATCATTCATAGTTGCCTCATCTACACCTTCATGTTCGCATTCTCTCCATTCTAACATTGTGAAATAGTCTGAAAATGGACGCATTTGAAAATTAGAAGCTTTTAGAATGAAAAATTATGAGCATTTTTGAGAGAATTTAACAATTTTCCTTTTTACACGGTGCCTCCATAGTTTTCGTGCATATATAGTGCGAACGTTCGCACGCACTATTCATGAAAACCGTGGTAGCCTGATAATTTTCCTTTTAGAAAATTATCAAGGTCCACAGGTAACCCATGTATGACCCGCAAACCCCAGAGGGCTGAATTTTGAGCATATGTTCTCCTCAAAAAATGATTTTAAAGCCTAAAAAGAGAATTTAATTGGATCAAAATGAAGAGACGAGTGTTTTGGATTACCTGGTTCTGACGATTTTCATGGTCGGTTCTTCTGTTATCAGCTCCGGAACTTTTTCTGCCAAAAGCTCTCAAATTACAACTCTGAAGACAAAAGGTGAAAATAACTTTGTTGAACTGCTTTTTATAATATTTTTTGAATGAATAAATATTGTATTTTATTTATATTCCACTTTAAAAAGTAAATTTTCAGATTTTTTTACTTTTTATAAACAGATATGTTTAATCCTTCGAGTTTTTGTGCAGAATACAGATTTTTGGTGATACAAATTATTTTGGTGATGAGTACACTTTTATCACTTTTTCAGGCTCTTAAAAAATTATGAAAAAGTGAAACCCTGGAGTTCTCTTTTAAGCCCTTTTCAGACTCTCTAAATATGAAAATATTGTCGAATACTTGATTATTCGAACTAGTTAAAGGAAATGAACAATCGTACTTTTAGTATAAGTTTACCCCTTTTCCGGACTGAAATGGACTATTTACAAAAAAGGTATACATTGACTAATCATGGTCAATAGAGTTCTCTCTTGTATTATTTTATCCTTTTTCGGGCTTGAGAGACTAAATTTATGAAAAATAACCACAAAAGTTTCTTAAGTTTTTCTTTTGACTCCCTAAAATTGAAAAACACCGAGTTTCACCTATACTGGACTCGTTAAAATTTAACAGTAAAATACCTGTCGATTATAAACAGAAACGAACCACTCCTTCTTAGGGTTCAATTTTAATACTAAGTTGGACTCATCTGAAGGATGAGCTTACACAGAAAGCAAATGTTATCCTCCTCAAGCTTGTCAAAAATAAAGAGGTACTTGCCAGAAATGGTGGGGGGGGAAGAGAAAAAATGAATACAGTTGTCATACTTTGTTTTGAAAAAGCAATATACCACTATTGAACATGACACTTTTTGTTACACTCATACCTGGGTTGGGAAAATCCTTTTTTTTAAATTTAATCAAACCACATTGAAGGTCTTCAATCGGTTTTTGAGTATTAGCTTCAGATCAATTGTCACCAAACCATCTGCAGTGTCATTATGTGTTCAAGAGAACAGTTTAAATAAACCATTCATTGCAAACATTTGTCTCCATTCGCGTTGACCATCCCTGAGTCAGTCCTTGCAAATATTTCTTCAAAACTTGATCTAATGGTTTCGTGTCGTAGGCTTTCCTATGATGGATCACTTTCTATCAACGACAGCTCATTATCTAGAAATTTGATCTAGAATCCTATCAGTACCTTGGGATCTACATGCCCTAATGGCAGGTTTCTCGCCTTCGACGACATGTTGCATCATTGACCTTCGATCGAATGAATCCATGAAGTGTTCGACTGCAAATCATTCATTCACACTTCGTGGATTGTACTGAGTACTTTGATAGCCATTGTCATTATTGGTGGTTTCTCTCACACTTGTTAACAGTTCACATCATTTACTAGTAATCAAGTGGTTTCTACCATGTTCAACTTCAACACAATCAATCGCATGGATAGAATCATACTAGTTCGGGAAGCATAAATTAAGACGTTGGATCTAGTTTCCACCATCCAGGCTGCGAGGAGTTTTATTTTTCAGTATACTACTTATGATAGATGGTTGCACCCATACTGTGTCTACTATTGATGTAATTTTAAAATCATTTTTGTACCTGAACATGTAGTTAGTTTTGATCTAAGTATGGGAATGCCTACAATTGGGGTTCCTGTGTTTTTGGTAGATTGGCTAACCAAAAGACAAGACAACATTAGAACCAAGCTTTAGAGCTCTAGGATCTAGCCCTCCTAGTCTCAGAGAGGGATCTCTCAATATTTTTATAAAAATATGTCTTGAAAGTTTTAGAATTTGATTTTTAGGCTAGTTATGAGGTGCAAGGTTGTTTGTTTTGTTTGGTTGGACAAATATGTTTCATGAAGTATAGATAGAGCATGGGAATATACAAGCCATTGGGCAATGGAGTCATGTGAAAGTCCAAATAGTTCTGAATGAGAAGGAAGGGAAACCAAAGGGCAAATCTAACTTGGTCAAGGATCTGTCGAATAATATAGGTGAAATGGGATGAACATTAAGGACTAAGAGTGGAAACAAACTAAACCCTTTCACAAATGACTTAAAGGATTCGGGGAACGCCCTTTTTCCTCCAATAAGCTCACTGTTTTAGACTTAATTAGTACAACACTCAAAGGAAAAGAGAAATTCATACTAAACCTTCTTAATGAATTATAGGATTCGGGGAATGCCCTATTTCCTCCTACAAGTCCATTGTTGAAAAGCTAAATCCACAAAGACATATAATTGCATTCAACGAAGAGGGAACGACTTAGAAATCTAGGACTGCAATTATAGGGTCCTTTCACACAATAATTACAATAAGAAACAGAGGGTATGATTGAAACATACCTCTCTGTCAAACTGCAAGAATTAACAATTAAAGGGAGATTTCATATACAATATTCAGTGGAAAAGAAAGAGGGAATGCCTAAACAATCTTTAACACAACTGAATTAACCATTTCTGAAATAAAACAAACTGAATATTCAAGAAAGCTATTAGACTACCCTGTCATATTCAGTAGCAGAAAACATATAAACAGTGAAGGATAAACAGGTCAGAGGTGCTTCTGAGATACATTTCTCTGCCTAAACTTTTTATCCTATTGTAAGAAAATCATGATGGAACAAAGTGGAAAATAGGAAATAACATTAACAATAAGAATTACTTCATCAAAACCAGGCTCAGGGATCCAATGGTCTAGCCTCCTTCATCAACAGAAAAAAAAAAGATCTTCAGAGTCCTTAAGAACCCTAATGTTTCTTCACAGCAGCAATATGTATTACTTTTGAAATCACCAAATGCCAACCTTTTACAATGAGACTTAAAAGAGTCTTTATAGTGAAAAAATGAGGAAAAGTAGGTAAAGAATATTTAATGATCATCAGAGATAGGAGAAGGCATTTGAATGCCCCATTCTGTGTCTTAAACATTTCATTAAATTCTGGACAGTTTCAATAACTTTGTAGCTTGTTGAGACCATTTGATATGACAGAAATATCATCCACAGGGTGCCCTTAAGGGGAGATACTATCTATAGTGGTACTGTAATCTTCTTGGTGTGATTTTAGTGCAGAATGGGCTATGAGGGATCCCGTACTCCTAAATAACTGCCTCTGACAGTTTGCAGTAACTTCCCTGGTGTAATAACTGCTTGGTAGGCCTTTAAGCATGGAGATGGGCTATGTCAGTGTCAGTCAACACTCTGCACTAATAATTGCTCTATTCCTTGGTACTTCAACTTGTTTTGGCTCTGTTTATGCATTTCTTTTGCTAATTTCTTGAACTGCTTCTGTACTGATTCCTTTTGAAGTCTTATTAACCTTTTATGCCGTGTTTCTGCCACTAAATGTGCAATCTTTACCATCTCTGAGTGTTTTGTGTACAGGTGGAGGGTTTTGCTGAGCTGGAGGGTCCCTGAGGGTTCATGGATCTGATCCATTGGCTGACATGACCTCGCCCTTCTATTCTAGTCCCTTTGAGGTTGTTTTGTGGCCCTGAGACTGTTATTTGAGATTTTGTGTCACCTTTGTGATTGTGAAACAAATTATCCTTCATCAGTTGTGAAAACCTATGTGGGCTTGGTCAGATTGCTTGCAAAGGCTCTGGGGGTGGAGGAGCAGCAAAGAAAGATCGTGAATTGCAGTGGAAAATGCGACGAAAATCATGGCGGAGGGAAAAAAATAGGTTTGATGGGAGTTTGGGGCATCATGGGTTGTGGGCCGTTGGATTAGAACGATCAACGGTGATCTACAGTTGAGATTCGTTGACGAAGTCATTTGGAGAATGGATGAAAAGGTGAGTGAACGAAATAATGATGTAATGAGAGCCATTCGATTAGAATAATCGACGGCGGAGATCTGTGGATGGATTCGTTGGGAGTTCATATGAATGGTGGGCAAATGGAGTAGATATATAATCGGGCCATTGGATTTCAGATATCAACGGCTATGATTTAAAGTGGAAATGCCATTGCGGAGGGGGGGTGGTATGGTGGAAAACTGGCAGTGGTTTTCACATTGTGTTTTGGGTGGTAAGCGGTATTGCCCAAAAAAATGTGATTCCATACACCTTTTGACACCTGTCCCTCCTAAACCGCTCTTTTCGCAAAATTTTCTACTGTTAAAATGCAGTCGCGAAATTTTTGCCATATGGGACGTCCTTCGTCAGATCGGAGGCTCCAAATCTGATGGCGTGAATCGCATGCGACAGGGAAAGCTACACAGATGAGGGGAGTGGTGGCACCAGTGTTTATTTTGTCGCGTAGTGGAAAGGCATCGAGAGTGTTTGGATGGTAGGGATAGATCCTGGCCGTTGGATCTATAGGATGGATGGCTGTGATCCAATATCGGGACGGTTTATTTCAAAGGAGGAAAGCGAGGTAAGTGATCGAGCAGATGGGAGAAAACACATGATGACCATTGATCTTCTCAAATCAACGCTCAAGATCTGTCCTAAGAGGAAAGGTCGAAAAAACAGAAAACCAAAGGGAGAATGGGCTTTTGCATGGAGGCTTTATGTTTTAAGCGCCCGATTGCGAGGCTAAGGATGCATGGAGGAAGGGGCTAGAGGACATAAGCCCTCGAGGGCTTAAGTACCTTATAATGCAAATAGACTTATTTAGGCCCAAAAACAGTGATTTTTAAGGCCAAAACAAGGTTCTGATAAGCTAAACAGAGGATTTTAAAGCCAAAACAGGGGGATATAATAGGCTAGAAAGGGGGTTAGAGTGATTTTGAAGGTTAAATGAAGGTTTACAGAGGGATTTGTGAAGGGAAAAAGGGTGAAAATGGAGAATTTAAATGATGGGAAAATGGAGTTTTTAAGCATTTTTCTTTGGTAATGAACAAGTTCTTGAGGGCTTATAGGGAAGCGGCAGTGAATATTATCTCAGAGGATAAAGAATCATCATAAGACTTCAAAAATGATCGATTTTCACAGGAAATATATCTCTTGAAGGCTTGACAACCAATTTATCCACCATTAGGTATATCAGAATTTATAGGTGGCTAACACCTACCTCAGCGATGATATATATATATATATATATATATATATATATATATATATATATATATATATATATATATATATATATATATATATATATATATATGTTTTCATTTAATGTTTTTGCAGGTTTCAATTGGTATGTCTGCAATCAAATCCTCAGAAAGATAAAGCACTTCACTCTTCGAAACTACTTCAGACTTTGCACTTTAGGGGGTAATATGTTACACATTATTTTGTCACCGTGACATCTAACTATCTATAAGGGTTCATCATCACCTATGTCATGCTTCCTTAGAAGTCAAAAACCTCAAATTTCTTAAACCAAGTCTTTGAATTGGAGAAAAACTCATTTAAAACCCTAAAAGCCCAACTCCGCACTTTTCCTAGTCCTTACTTGTAGACCCACAACTTTTTTCTCTATAATCTGCAGTATATCTTGCATGTTCTTCTCATTAAACCTGCGGACCCCCGATAAAAGGAAAAATAAAAGAAAAAGTAATTTCTAGAAGCCCAACTAGTCAAATATTCTCCCAATTGGAAGCTTCTAGAAGTGTAATCCAGTCGAGCTTCATCCCTTCATTCATGGAGATTATCCCTTGGTATTTGGAGCTCAAATCCCTTCATAAAAGGAATTTATTCCCCTCTTTATGGAACTGAAACCACTTCTATTTTTCTATAAATTAAACTCATGTTTCAGTCTCAAGGGTAGATAATATTTACTTAGAATATGGTAGTTTTTGAGGAGAATTTATGAAGAAATCATACTCTCTATACTTGGCATCATTGGTATGAGAACGATCACATACTAATATCCATAGTTTCATGCTAGTTCAGAGAGGAGAAGGCTTGTCAAACTGAGAGAGAACGATTTTTCAGGACCTCGGAAGAACCTGTATGACATCAAGGTGACAAGGTTGTAAGGTTACTTCTTATTATACAAGATAATACAAATGGATTATATTTTATCATTAAATTGTTCATGTATCTATTGATTAATTTAATTCTTGGATTCCTTGATCACTAAAATATATTAGTGTTTTCTCAATTATTATATCTTGCAGGTGCTTTTAATCCTTTTAGCTGGCTTTGATTGCAAGTTTCACATGTTGAAGTGACCTCTTTTGGAGTGACTGGATAGAAGATTTCAGCAAGCGTTGGACTTCAGGTAGGGGCATGTCCTCATACTTTGTTATTTAATAATTTTGAATCACAAATGATCTAGAGAAAATGGTTTGCATTTGGATGTTTGTTTCTAGATATTCTTAGGATACTAGAGAAGTCATTCTTGTCCACAAGAAGGATTTATCCGCATAACACCAATAGCTCAAGTCATTACTCCATGATACAAAAAATTTCAGTCTTTCTTCAGCTAGTTTTTTTTCAAAATACTCCTAAGATCCAAATACATTTACATTCAATTTTTCACTAATTTATTATTTAATTTTGATTGGTTTATGATTTTCCTTGGTGAAATATTTGTACCCTTATTCCCCAATTTAATATAACCCACATTTTCTATTGTGTACAATGGATCACCCTTTGGTGAGTGAGCATTGTTGTCTTTGATTTCTTCCTTATTTTCCTAATCTTCCCAAGAAGCTTCTTTTCTCACTTTTTCCCTTCAAGATTCAGAGGGGTATCCGAATCTCACTAGATTATTTCGTTCTTCCATTGTTGTTGAATCTGAAGTGTCCTCATACACTTTTGATTTGTTTTCATTTCCTTTGATGAATCATCTTTGATAATAATTTCTTCTTATTATTCCTTTTCTTCTTTCTTATCTTGAGTCTCTTCTTCTTTGTATACCATATTCTGTTCAATGTGGGCTCCTTACTACCATTTGGGCATCTGATTGTTTTTTCCAGACTTTGTTATTCTAAAAACACTTGGGAAATTTTTTATTACATGCCATGTTTCATAACATGCTTGACATCGAAATGAAACATTTTCATAATCAATAGCCTGAACCCACACATAATATGCAGTCGCCGGATTAATTATAGCAGGAAAACGCTTGTTGAAATCCAACTCGAAACATATTCAAGCATAAGTGATTTTGTAAAAAAAATTAGATTATGAGTTGCAGTAATAAAACTTCCCTAAAGCATTACAAATGGAAGATAATGTTCAAAGGTTCCAATTATATAGAGGAAGGTCCTGTAACAGCCTCCTCCCACATATACTCACTTTCATTGGTTTCCCAGGGTAAACATGAGCTGAGGGTCATTAAGGTAAGACTCAACCTCTTATATGACCTTCTGGAAATGGAGTTGGAAATTTAAGACCTCATTGATTTCCCTTAGGTGTTACAGAACCCCTAGGAGATACGCAACCTCTCAAGGTGTCCAAACCCTGAGCTAACTCTATTTTTCACTAACTTGAGCTCTTATTCGCTCCCAAAACAAGGTATCTAAGAAAATGTAAGCCTCCAATATCTCCCATAGGCCTGCTATTACACCATTTTTTTGGTCATCTAACCTATTATTATTAGATGAACCCAAGTACACCATGTAAGACCAATTTTACCCTAAGTAAAATTGCTTTCACTATATAAAATAACTTATTTGGTCATATTTAACCCAAAACAAGGAAATTAATTAAATAAATCCTTATTTATTTAATTATTTCCTAAGAACAAGTTATTTAAATCATTATTTAAATAATATTATTAGTTAAATTTGACTAAATCATCCATAAATAATTAAATAAACCATTATTTATTTAATTATATTCCCATCATTCCCCTAAAATGATAAATAAATCATTTATTTATTTATTATTTATAAATAAAGGAATTGACCCAAGTCAAGAATCCTTTTCCCTCCAACAAATATAATAAAATATTCCTAAAGGTGCTTCTAGAATTCGATTAATAATATTTTATTCATGCACCGAGTTCTAGACCGCCCCAATATTTTGTTATAAATAGGGGGGTTTTCCCCATTCATTAGTCACCTTCATTGCATTAGATCACTCTGGATCTACTCTTGGTCACCATTTTCCATTTTTCTTTGTGAACTCCCATTGAGTTCTATGTTTGTTTTTCTACACCAATAAGAGAGAATAATGTTAGATCTGAAACACTGAGGACTTTCAAGAACCCATCCCACTGAGGAGAACCGGAAAACACCTTTCTTTTTTTCCTCTCAGGTGCCCCATTCTTTAATATAATACAAAATTCTTTTAAATACATTATTCTTGTCTTGTCTATTGATGCATGGAGCCATATTATATTTTATCTGCTTAATGTCTTTTTGTACTTAGATCTGAATTTCTGCAACAAACTTAAAGATATTTTGTAGCCATAATCGATGTTAGGGCTATTTCTTATGCGTAGCTAAAGTGATCTTTTACCACGAAATATTAATACCAAAAATTGGCGACTCCACACGGGTTTTCTTTTGCGACTGCTGTCGTTTTATATATTCCTGCATATCCAGCTATTTCAGACCCTAGGGTTTCTCTTCCATTTTCTGTTTTTCCTATTTTTATGGTGTTTTTTACCCCTAAAACCCTCACACAGTCAAATTTTTAACTTACGTGTGTTTCTGGCCTTATTGCGCAGGTGACAGACATCAGCGGCAGATGAGACGACAAATTTTTCTGAAATCTGCCACCGAGAGAGACGGATCTGCAGGTCGCACTTATCAGCCCAAAAAGTGTGACCTAACCTTGAGGACGCACTTTTCTGCCCCAAACCTGCGACCTGGACTGAAATCAGGTCAGAACCTGCAACCTGCACTTTTTCTCCAAATTTTCCAGCGCTTTTTCTGGGTTTGTCTGAAGCTTCTGTCACGGTTTTCCAGCCTCTGTCTCTGCCCGTTTAGACCTGTTTCTAATCTGCTTCACTCAACTAAGAGGGAATCTTGCCCCTTAGGGCTCTAGTACCCTCCAATTTTTGTGGGAGAGTCTTTGTTGTTTCAGAAGTCTGAATTTTCAGAGTTTCGGCCTTGTTTTTCTCAGATCTTATACCTCAGTTTCAGAGCCTTTTAGATCAGCTTTTCTCCCTCTCAAATCACCTCATATCGTTTTTTTTGGGTTCATTTCTCAGGCCACTACCTTGTCTCTTCTATTTTTAGCTGATCTCCTCCTTTTTAGCAGCAACCTTGCCTCTGCCTATTTGTTGTTCTCTGCACCACTTTTCAGCAGATTTCTCCTTTAGATCCCAGTCCCTCCCGACATTTGATCTATTGGCCTCTTGCTAGCATGCTTTGCTTAGTTTTTCCCTCTTATAGACTAGTTTCGAGAGACCCGCCTTCTTGGGTTAGATTGATGCATTGGTAGCTGTTAATTTCTTGTTCTTTTAGTCTTATTTACTGCAAATTTATTTTCAGTTACGCAGCACACTTTTTCTTTTACTCTCAAAATTTCTGGGTTTAAACAATTAAAATTAACGCACGCCACACACTGACCCTAAGTGAAGAAGCGCCTAGTTAACACCGCTTGGCAAAGCCTTTAAAATCAATTGTCACTGCCCCTTTCTGCCCTTGACCTCACTTGATTTTGTCCCGCCCTGCCCTTGTTCATTTTTCTTCTTCCCGTCATCATTGCGCCCCCAAGGCGCCTTTCCTGGATACTTCTTGGCCTTCACCCTCAGTTTTCTCTTGGTCGACTTCCTCCTTCCCGTCGTCATCGAGTAAGTCCTCCCTCGAGTCCGCACTCCGACTCTTCCTCTGATTGTTCGGGTTCTCCCCCTAATCCTGGTTCTCCCCCTATCACTTTCACCTTGTCTACTTTAGGGCCTACTACCAGTAGCAACCCCAGCACTATGGCTGGGTCTTTTTCCAGTGGAACCACCTTGGGACCTACCTCGATTGCCCCATTTCTCCGTTATATGGTCGACCTTAGTCTCCCTGACTTCAATCAGCTAATCAATGATCCTATCCGCCACGATGTTAGTTGGCCTGCTATACCAACCAAGCTCCCTTCCGACATTCCCAAGTTCGAAGGCCTTGCTAGTGAAGATCCCTCCAACCATATTGGATCCTTCCATATGTGGTGTTCCTCCAATTCCATTACCGACGACTCCATTCGTCTTAGATTGTTCCAATGCACGCTTACAGGTGAAGCTTCTAAATGGTATGTTGAACAGGCCACCTCCTCCCATACCACTTTTGCAACCATTGCCCAAGCCTTTTTATCTTATTTCCAGCTCCCTCTCCGATACGACACTGGTACCGAGCTTTTAACCTCCTTCCGTCAATCCTCTTCAACCCGCCTTTCCGCTCATGTCCAGGAATGGCGGCGAAGATGAAGCTTATGTCGAGCTCCTCCCTTTGAAGATCGGGTTTATATGGACTGGTTCCTTCGCTCTCTCTTACCTCCCATTGGCAAAGATGTCACCTCCCATTTCCCTCAAACTGAAGAAGCTGCCCTCCAAATAGCCTTGAAATATGACCTTATTTATGCTCAATCTGGTTATGTTTATACTATCCTTCCCGACCTCCCCAAGCTCGGCGGAACTAACGCCCCGGGGGCATCTCCCTCTGCCGACGGTATCGTTGGTGCTCTTTCCCATACCTCTACCCCACCTACTATGGGCTATAGTTTCCCTCCAGGAGGGGCCAACACCTCTAGCACCTTTCCCCCTCCAGGTAGCATGTATCCAGGATACGGCATCCCCTTCTGGTTCCTCTGATTACCAGATTCTTATGATGGCCTATGACCCACCTCTCACCGTCGACCTCAACCTTCAAACTCGGTCCCGTCAGTATTCCACACCTCATGTTGCGTCTGTCTCCGATTCTCCATCGTCCGGTCCTACAGAGCCTCTCTCAACACCCAATGGTCCCTTGTAACTCCCTCCGCGCAAAGCCGAAGTTCATCCCAAGACTCATAAGGGACCATTATGCCGAAATGTTGCCTCTGGTTGGGCTACCCATTCATACAGCATAGTAGATGATCTGGCTCAATCTCCTGCTGCAATTTCAACACTGGAACTCCTCCAATCGTGTCCTCAAAAGAGGGCTCTACTATCTGCCATGGGTGTTGTAGATCCTGCTGATGACCAATTGATTGTTTTCGACGCTCGTCAGTCAGACCATCCCCCTATCCCTCCTTTCGTTTCTTTCCAAATCCCAGTCAAAATCCGAAACGCCAATGTTGCTCAATGTATTATTGATGAGGGGGCATCTACCTGCGTAATGTCTGCTTCGGTTTGGAAACAACTCGGATCCCCTGAACTGGCCCCTTCCACCATCACCCTTCATGCATGGGATGGCCATGCCTCCCAGCCTATTGGCCTATTCCGTAACTATCCTATCACCCTTGCCGGCAAGATTGCTTGTGTCGACGTTGAAGTTATCGACGCCCCTCTTGAATACAACATCCTTTTGGGGCGTAGTTACACCTATGCCATGTCTGTCGTCCCATCCACAGTCCACTGCAAGATGTTCTTCCCTCATAATGGCAAGATTGTCACCATTGACCAGTTGACTTACCATGAACCAAAATCTCAGACCTCCCCTGAGTCCACCATTTCTACTGTCACCAACAAGCAAACTGTTGATTCTTTGACCAGTGTTTCCCCCAACGTCTACAAAGACTCCTCCTTTCTTGGCACCTTTTTTGACTCCCCTCCCGTCTCTGATCCTAACTTGGTGAACGTTTTCATGATGCAATCATCTTGGGCTAACCTTAAAGAGCCCACTTTGGCTAGTCAGCAACCTCAACCTCAACCAGCTCCTAGCCCTTTGCCCCCATTAGCCACCCTTCTTCCTTCTGAATCTTCTTCTACCGCCACTCCTCATGGGTCGATTTCACCTAAAATCAACCCCCTTGGCTCCATTCCTCCTGGCCATTTCCATGCTGGTCAGATCCCTTTCCTCGCTCCCCCTCCCGGAGCTTATTCGGTCCCTACCTTGGCCACCCTATCCCTCCCCAACTTGACCTTGGGTATACCCGTCTGGTATCTTGACCCTCTAGCCACCACTCCACCAGGTCAACCTAAACCATATATTACTTTAACCCCGGTTCAACCAATCCCCACAACTTCTCTTGCTACGCTGGTACCTCAGTCACCTCAACACGCACCGCCTCCTATTGCAACCGCTTTGAGTAAAAATGGCAAAGCTCGTAGGGGGGCATCAAAGGACAAACCTACCCTGCCCAACCCCTCCCCTCCTCGGCCTCCCAAGCATCCCATCTAGTGTGCTATGTGTGATGATATTGGTCACGCCACCCATACTTGTCCTGAATTACCACCTCTCAAGACCATGGTTAATGAAACATTTCCAGAATCAGACATCCCAGAAGTCCATGTCACCATACCGGATTCTACCCCAAAACTTAAGAACTTGCGCACCAATCACCCTTGTTCTTTGTGCAATTTCCATGGCCACTATACCCACCTTTGCCCCTGCCTTGACGACTATCATGCTTCTTTAGCCACATACCACCAATTTGAAGCCGCCCTCGCCCGTAATCCCTCTTCCCTCACACCGGACCACCTGTCTACCACAATTACCATTTCTACTCCTGATACTGAAATGACCGAAACTTCAGCTACCATTTCCTACCTTTCCTCATCACCGCGATTCTCGGATACCAACCCCTTAGTACCTTCCCTCGATGCTTCACCTGATCATTCAACTGCTCACTCTGTCACCTCACATGACATCGTACCTGTGAGCCCTTCCCATCACAATCAAGAGTCTCATCCCTCTACCTCCTCAGGTCAACCTCTTCCATCCTCTCTTCCCATCTTCCAGTCCGATGAAGACATCATGGAAGCTATGACCAACCCTGATTTTCCATGGGACGATATGCACCATCGTGCATATTTCCTCCCACATCAATCCCATGACCAATATGCCCTCGAATCCAAAGACTTCATTCCTGATAAATTTGATTGGTTCAAAAACCCCATCCCTGCACCTAACGCTTTCGAAGAAGGCAGTATGGCTAATATCTTTCCCACCATCAAAATCGAAATTTCTGTCAAACCAGGTATTGAAGAACATGTCACCATGGGTGCCCAATGCACTCCGGAAGAAATTGAAGCCTACACGAAACTCTTCAAAGAATTCTGTGATGTTTTCACCTGGTCATACTCAAAAATTCCCGGACTCGATCCTGCCATTGTCGAACATCACATCGACACATGGCCTGATGCCATTCCAGTTCGTCATCCATCCTTCTAGACGTGAAGCCATCAAAGCTGAAATCAACAAGCTCCGGTAGGCTTATTTCATTTACCCCATTGAATATACCACTTGGGTGTCTAACCCGGTTCCCGTCCTCAAAAAACAAGGCACCATTCATGTTTGCATCGACTTTCGTGATCTGAAAAAAGCTTGTCCCAAAGACAACTTCCCCACACCATTTATTGACCAAATCATCGATGAGTGTGCAGGGCACGAGATTCTCTCCTTTATGGATGGCTTCTCCGGATACAACCAAATTGTTATCCGTCATGCTGATCAACTTAAAACCATGTTCATTAGTCCGTGGGGCACTTTCGCATACCGAGTCATGCCATTTGGCCTTAAAAATGCCAGCGCCACCTTTCAATGAGCCATGTCTTATTGCTTCCATGACTTAGCCCATATTATCCTTACCTATTTAAATGACCTTACTGCACGTTCTAAACATCGGGCGCAACACCTTCATGACCTGTGTACCATTTTTCTCCGATGCTAAAAGTATAACATTCGCCTTAACCCTTTGAAATGTGTCTTCTATGTTCCCGCCGATTGTCTCCTCGGCTTCATCATGTCTAAAGATGGGATAACTCTCGACCCTTTGAAGGTTCAAGCCATCCTTGAACTTCCTCTGCCTCGTACCTTATGCCAGGTACAAAGTCTCCAAGGAAAAGCTAATTTTCTTCGCCGATTCATTCCTGACTATGCCACGACCGCACACGGCTTCCTTAGACTTCTTTGATCTCACACCCCTTTTTTCTAGGATACATACGCTCAAGATTCTTTTGATGCCCTCAAGCATGCTCTCACATCTGCTCCCTTGATCTGTCCCCCTGACTTTGACCGAGATTTCATTCTATACATCTCCGCTTCCACCTATTCGGTTGCTGGTGTCCTCATCCAGGAGGATGATAACGGTGTCGAACATGTGATCTATTATGTCAGTAAGAACCTTGCCGGTCCACCTGTGTCCTACTCGCATGAAGAAAAATTAGCACTAGCTATTGTGTTCTCGGTCCAAAAATTGCATCATTATATCCTTCTGCATTCCACCAAGGTTGTGACTGATTCCAACCCCATGGCTTTCCTATTGAGTCGTCGCATCCTCAATGGGAAGTACGCCCATTGGGTCATTATTCTCCAAGAATTCGACCTTGAATTTGTCACCCCAAAAGGTAAGAAAGGTTTAGTCCTAGTTGAACTCCTTTCCAATTTGCCTACTCGGACGCAAGATACTCCAATTAATGATGCTCTTCCCGATGAACATTTGTTTTCCATCACCTCCGACGATCCTTGGTACGGTGACATCCTTACTTACTTGCGAACCCAAAAGTTCGCCCTTCACCTTGATCATGATGCTCGATGACGTATCCGACACCAAGCCTCTCGCTACCTTCTAATCGGCGATGACCTTTATCGTCACGACATAGACACTGTGCTTTGTCGTTGCCTCACCCACGTTGAAGCCGAGCAAGTCCTAAATGCCTGTCATAGTGGCACTTGTGGTGGCCACCTCTTCGGCCTCGCCACCACCCAAAAAATCATGCGTGCTGGGTATTGTTGGCCTTCTCTCTTCAGTGATTGCATTGAAGCAGTCAAACACTGTTCCAATTACCAACATTTCTCCCCCAAGGCACGAGCTCCTCTCGCTCCTCTCCATCCTGTCGTCACAGCCGGTCCTTTTTGCAAATGGGCCATCGACTTATGGAATTTCGACCTCCATCTACTGGTAACCACAAATATATCATCGTGGCGGTTGAATATTTCACTAAATGGGCCGAAGCTATGCCTACGTTCAACAATACGGCAGCCACTGCAGCCCTCTTTTTCTTTAATCATGTCATTGCTTGATTCGGAGTTCCAAAACAGTTAGTCTCAGACCATGGCCGACATTTCGAAGATCAGATTTGGCATGATCTATCCTCCCTATTGGGTTTTGAACACCAATATTCATCTTCCTATTACCCCCAAGGTAATGGTCAAGTTGAAGCGGTCAAGAAAATTCTTAAGACCATGCTTCAACAAACGGTGAATAAGCACAAAACCAATTGGCATCTAATGCTCTTCCCAGCTTTGTGGGCCTATCGTACTTCTGTTAAAACCGCCACCGTTTTCACTCCTTTCCACCTTGTCTTTGGCGAGGAGGCAGTCTTACCAATCGAGTGTGAAATCCTTTCCCTTCACTTGGCCGTTGAACTTCTCCCTGATACCCAACCTCTAGAACAACGACTTATCATGCTTGAGCGCGCCTCTGAAGACTGTCGTGTTGCATTACAAACTCTCAAAGCGGCCAAAAAGTGCACCAAAGCTCAGTATGACTGAAAAGTACACCCTCGCACCTTTCATGAAGGTGACCTTGTTCTAGTATATGACCAGGCCCACGATACCCTTGGTCATGGGAAGTTCGACTCATTATGGCTAGGTCCTTACATCATCAGTAAAGATCTTGGGAAGGGAGCATATCTTTTAGAGGACTTTGAAGGCCACCCCCTTCCTAATTCTTGCAATGCACTCTATCTTAAGAGATATTACCCTTAGCATTTTCCACTCGAAATGCATGTTTTATCTCCTTGTAGATAGCCAGCGTATGTTTTTTTTTATCATTCACTACTTCACCAGGACACATGTTGTCCACGAAGTCTTTCTTTCCCTCTTCTCTAAATCAGATTTCCTCACTTACAACACTTTTCCTTGAGGCACCGCTTGGCCTCCATATTTATTCTTGTTTGTGTCGATTTCAGTCATAAGATACCATTTTGTACTCATGTTTTTCGGGTCCCCTTTGGACCTTTCCTCATTTCTTCATCATCATTAGTATCTATTTGTTCGTCACTCTACTATTTTCCCTCGTGCCTTATTTGAGGTTCCCTTATTGCCTCACATATGGTAGACCTACTTTTGTCGACATCAGCTCATTTACTCTAGAAGCCAGGTCTAGGGGGCAGTGTACCATTGGTTCGAGCTCTTCCCAACATGATCGTGATATATACACTTGATGGTCCACTGACGCAGCAGCAACTATCGGTGATTCCCGGGCATGTGTGAGATGTCTCAACCCTCATGAGGGGGTGGCCCTGCAGGTAGCCCCCCACATACCCGGATGACTTCTTCATTTCCGCCCTTGATGCAGCTCCTCTCATTTGATAATATCGGCCTCAGCCGCTTGCAGCGCCTTTTCGATTCGCATGTATCTGTCAGATTTTGTGAGCCCTTCCCCGTGTGTAGGGGGCATTTGGGTGTATTTGCATCTCATGTACTACCATATTATTGTATAAGTCCTGATGGTTATTCCAAGCATCGCATGTATGTTGGATTCATCATGTTCTTTATCTGGCTCATGTTTAGGCCAGCACATGCTTCATTATTGCGTTTCGTGGTTTTTCGGGCGCCTTATTCTTTGTACTTTGTCTCGGCGGGCATAGGTATGCCTCCCCCGCCGCCTTTAGCATAGGTACCACTTCATAAACTAGAGACTTGTTGCACCTGTAAGTCTTGTCTCCTCAGGGTCTAATCCTTTAGCACATCAGACAACATTACACTTCTCTCTCTCACTCCCCTTTTGATGTCTAGTGATTGAGTTCTTACAACGTACTTCGGTCATACGATTTGCTCCTAACACTCGTATGTTGGGGGCAATCTGTTACACCATTTTTTTGGTCATCTAACCTATTATTATTAGATGAACCCAAGTACACCATGTAAGACCAATTTTACCCTAAGTAAAATTTCTTTCACCATATAAAATAACTTATTTGGTCATATTTAACCCAAAAAAAGGAAATTAATTAAATAAATCCTTATTTATTTAATTATTTCCTAAGAACAAGTTATTTAAATCATTATTTAAATAATATTCTTAGTTAAATTTGACTAAATAATTCATAAATAATTAAATAAACCATTATTTATTTAATTATATTCCCATCATTCCCCTAAAATGATAAATAAATCATTTATTTATTTATTATTTATAAATAAAGGAATTGACCCAAGTCAAGAATCCTTTTCCCTCCAACAAATATAATAAAATATTCCTAAAAGGTGCTTCTAGAATTCGATTAATAATATTTTATTCATGCACCGAGTTCTAGACCGCCCCAATATTTTGTTATAAATAGGGGGGTTTTCCCCATTCATTAGTTACCTTCATTGCATTAGATCACTCTGGATCTACTCTTGGTCACCATTTTCCATTTTGCTTTGTGAACTCCCATTGAGTTCTATGTTTGTTTTTCTACACCAATAAGAGAGAAGAATGTTAGATCTGAAACACTGAGGACTTTCAAGAACCCATCCCACTGAGGAGAACCGGAAAACACCTTTCTTGTTTTCCTCTCAGGTGCCTCATTCTTTAATATAATACAAAATTCTTTTAAATACATTATTCTTGTCTTGTCTATTGATGCATGGAGCCATATTATATTTTATCTGCTTAATGTCTTTTTGTACTTAGATCTGAATTTGTGCAGCAAACTTCAAGATATTTTGCAGCCATAATCGATGTTAGGGATATTTGTTATGCGTAGCTAAAGTGATCTTTACGATGAAAGATTCATACTAACACCTACTTTCCAGTTACTATATACTTTTTCGGCCAGTTTTATGCTAGAAATCCTAAATTCTGAGGCATGTTTTAAGGGTTAGGGCTTAGGCCTTTGCCAAGAACTCAATGAAACTTTGATAAATGGTGAATAAAATAGAAACAAATATTATAAAACAATAAATTGAAAAAGTACTTGACTTGAACCCTCCCAACCCTGACAGGCATTCTTTCAAACACATGGTAAACATACACATTTACTCACTTTCATCGGTTGCCCAGGGTAAACATGATATGAGGGTCACTATGATTAGACTAAACCTTCTATATTACCTTGAGGAAATGGAGTTGAAAACTTAAGACCTAATTGAATTCCCTTAGGTGTTACATGACCTCCAAGAGATACCCAAACCATACAGGTGTCTAACCAATGAGCTAACCCTCTTTTTCTCTAACCTAGGCTCTTAGTCGCTCCCTTGACATGACCTCCAAGCAACTATAAGCCTCCAGTCTCTCCCATAGGCCTGCTTTCTAGCAACTATAGACTTTTTCAACCATATTTGTGCCAACAAACCTAAATTTTGAGCCACTTATTCTGGGTTGGGACTTAGGCATATGCCCATAATTTAATGAAACTTCGAGAAATGATGAAAAACATAGAAACAAATATTCTAAACCAATAAATTGAATAAGGAATTGACCTGAACCCTCCCAACCCTAATAGGCATTCTATCAAACACATGGTAAACATGCAACCTGCAAGTCATGAATGCATATCTAAACATACGAATCTGAAAATTATCTGAGCCTTACGAAGAAGGACTAATTCCCTCTCACAATAACTGTGATAAAATATATTAGGTCATGCATTCATTAACCATTCATTTATAAATCAAACATGATAAGAGCCAAGTTACCAGAATATAACCAGATAAATAACATTGATAGAACAAACATTAAAGACACATAATAACAAGTAAATTTTCTCATGAAATACAAGAGGAACTTAGCTCTTATTGACATATGAAAAATCCAACCAAGTCAGGGACTTCCACTTACCGCCCGACCATAGATTGGGCTGAACCAAATATTTCTTTCAACCAATAACCCACATCCTATATTCCAAGCATGAATTAAAGATCTCATGGGATAAACCAATCCATAAAGAACAAAGGAAATCCAGAGGTTAAACCACCTCCACCCTTGCATTACCGTGATCACACCTAAACTGATCTCAAGATCACAAAACCAAATTGAGCTTGGATGCCTCAGAATTCCTTTACGTCTCTTGAGTAATTTTCATGTCTCCACCCACCTATTGAGGTATTCCTAGAGAAAACCATTTGATCCCCACCCCTTGGGATTTTCTTTAGACCACCTCACCCAGATCCAAACCCTTTCAGAAATCCAGAGCTCAACCAAGAAAGAATCCATCACACCATGGATATCTGGAAACAACAAGGAAAAGCTATAGCCACTATCAAATTCCAACAAAACCCATGCCAATGACAACAAATGAACCAAATACACACATGCACATACCATGCATGCCAAAAACAGCTAGGAAATGAAACATGCAACATGTTACATATAAGTATTTCCATTGAAGCGGCTTGATCCAACCTTTCCTTGCTTGATCCTTACTTTGCTTTCCTTTCCTTTTCCTTCCTTTGCTTGCTTTCTTTCCTTCTCCTCTTGGTGCTCTTCTCCTCTCTCAGAATAATTACAAATCTCAAATGACAAAAGGACCCAAAATGATGCTCTGATGTCATTTTATTATCAATGCCTCTAATTTATACATTTCCCTTAATTTTCCTTCAAATTCCTCCTCACATGCAACCTATGACCTTTCACCTCCCTTTTATCCTAATTTCCTTTATTTTCATAAATAGAATTCCAGTAAATGACTCTTTCCTTTTCCAATGCCTTTTCTAATTTCCTTAGCCATAAATAAAACAAAGTCAACACCCACTTGGATGTTTTTCCCAACATTCAACTTGGAATACGTGTGCCATGACATTGGTATTATTTTTACTTTATTAACTTATTACATGAAATTTTAACCCTAAGTTGTTACAGACCCTCCCCTTTAGGGGAACACTGTCCTCAATGTTCAATGACACCTAAAACTAGAAAAACCACTAAAAACCCAAAACATACTACTCATGGAGCTTTATAACCCTGATAGTTTCTATATTTACAATGACATCCTGCTAAACACATAACAAACATTCAATTTACTCAAGATTTATAACATAGCTCATTACGATATTTACAATAGCAACCACATATACTCTAATGCACATTTTCTTCAACCAGGAAATAATCATATTGTTTATGGAGACTTATAAATCTAACTTGATACAATATTTACAGTAATATACACATATACATATATGCACATTTTCTCTAACGAAAAAATAAAAGGATATGATGCCGACATCCACAATAAGGGAATCTAGAGGCTCACACCTCCACCCTCAAATTAATAGCAGGATTCACCTCCTTCATAGGAAGTCCAAAATCCAATGCCAATGTCAAAACTGCATCCAATTTCCAATGCTACGATCCTTGCACTACATGTTCTCTCAGTGAACAATTACCATCTCATTGTTCAAGAGAACTGTCCATTTTTCATCTGATTCCATATGGAAATGGTAATGGCTAATAAAATTCCATTCCCTGACCTTCCCTTCTCTACTACATAGCCCCTCAGGAAATATAGTCACCCTATTCTGTGGAGTCACTCACCTTCCAAATTACCCAATATCTCCTTGTTCAGATTCAACAAGATGATGAGCTTAGTGAAAATTAAGCACCTTCACTAAGTGGGGCCCGCAGGCTATTTTTAGGTGTATGTATATTTTTAGACATGGTGAGAAAATTCTATAAGTTGTAGGATGTTATTTTTAGATGGTTGATCAAGTTGAAAAAATAGATGAAATTATATTTTTAGAAGATTGGGCGAAGTCTATTTATAGATTGCTAATCTAAAAATAGATGCATGTCGATTATTATTAGCCCTTAATAATAATCCGACAATAAATATCAACTTATTCTCTTCGAGCACTTTATTTCAGTGAACAGATTTGGCACATTAGTGGGCTGAAGGAATTATGCAGTTCCTAGGGTGGTTGGTGACTCATGCATGGAGGATTCAGTTAGAACTGAAGTGGCAGAGTTGTGACAAAGTTGGAAGAGTAGTTATGGGAGTTGTTATTTAGTTTAACTCAGTTAAGTGAGTGAAACTCAGTTGTGCTAGTTTTATCTAGTTATAACTAAAGATACACTAGTGAGAGTTTAGTGAATTAATTATTTAATTAATTCACAACTAGAGACTCACTTGCAATTGAACAAATACAACAGTTAAATATTTGCATGTCAGTTCCAGTGGAGACACAGTGGAGAGATAGGTGAAAGGGTGAGATGGACTATCTGTTGTGGCTATAGTGATGCATTAAATGCATCTGACACACATTAGAGATGCCAATAAGGATTGCGCAGTAAAGACAAGGCCAATTCGAATTCATTCAGGGGTCTTCTTCAACAGGGATTGCACAATGGAGGCAAGCTGTCAGGAGGCAAGAAATTGGTGCATAGATATGCAAATTTCTACATGACAGTGTGTAATGATTGTTGATTGTACTAAGAGCTTGATGTACTAATATTTGTATGAGATTATTACATGATCCATTGATATACATAATATATGATAGTTGTGGTTTTTAGCTTTAATATTTCCCATTAAACAACTGTGTTTATGTGCGATTGATTTTGCTTCATATGTGTTTTGCAATTGGTGATTTAATTTCCACAAAGAATTAAGTGGAAGGATTTTTCATTTAACATAAGTTAATTTCTTAGATCAGGGGAGTCTGGTAATATAAATGTATCTTGTATAATTTCTACATGGTATCGGAGAAGTTTTAATCACTGAAGATTGCAATCTTGAAGAGGTGTTGAGTTTTGTGCTAGTGGACAATTCAAATTTGTTGTAGAAATTTCTTGGTGCGATAGTTGAGTATTCATTGAAATGGCTTTCAATGGGTTGTGGTTTGAGTATGCCCTTGAGGATATATTGAACTACATAGCCTAGAAGGACTAGATGGAGGTGGTGCTTGAAGATAATGGTCTCAAGGAGTTCATCGATAGCGACGTTCCTAAGCCTACTTCTAGCGATGATGCATTACTTGGTGCATGGCAAAAGAAGGTAGCGAAGACAAGAAGGATTCTATTGGAAGGTGTGAAGGACCATATTGTGTCAAGCCTTCACAAGAAAGCCACTCCATTTGCAATGTGAAATGCTTTGACAGATCTTTTCCAAAGCAGTAGCGACCATAGGAATTTGGCGCTAAAAGATAAGCTTCGAAAAATAAAAATGGAGAAGGGCAATAGTATTCCAAAATATCTCACAATGTTTGTCCAATGTAGGGATGAGTTGGGGAGTGTGGGAATCATAGTTGTGGATAATGACTTGGTGAGCTTGGCTCTCCTTGGGTTACCGAAGAGTTGGCACAGTTATCAGGACTCTGTCAGTGGATGGGAGAAACTGCCAGATTGGGAGCGACTTTGGTCGGATCTAGTGCAGGAGGAGATAAGGCGAAGTACCAAGGATGGCTCTTCATCGAAGAATTAAGATGAAGAGAATTGCGCTTTGGATATCAAATAAAGGAAAGGGAAGGGAAATGAATCCCATCCAAAATCCGAGGCTAAAGGCAAGAAGTTGGATTTGTCCAAAGTGAAGCGTTTTCATTGTCACGAACATGGGCATCTCGCCACTAACTGCCCACAGAAAAAGAAGAAAAAGAAGGCTGTTGGAGCTGTCACGAGTGAGGACTTACCCTCACAATTTGAACTTGATTTCTCTTTTATCGTATGCTTGGTTTCAAACGCAATGGGATTGGTGTGGTATCTTGATAGTGGTGCTTCCTTCCACATGACGGGAGAGAAGGAGTTTTTTAGTGACTTGGAGGAGAAAGATCTCCAAATGCATATAGAGATGGGAGACGATGGTAGATACAGTGAGACCAGAATTATAACCATTACCTTTGAGAGGGAGTCAGGTAAACCATTTCTGTTGAAATATGTTATGCATGTTCCAGGTCTGAAGAATAACTTTGTCTCGGTCGCAATGTTGGAGGACAGAGATTATGACATTGTTTTCAGCGAGGGAAAAGATGTCCTGCGACATAAAACAATGGGTCAAATCAAGAGGATAGGGATTTGAGTTAAGAATCTCTACAAGCTGGAGGTAGATGGTTGTGTTGTAATGATGGGAAAAGTAGAAGAAGTGGTGAGCTGGGACGAGGGCGAATTATGGCATAGGATATTAGGCCATCTTCACCATGGAACCTTGAAAATTTTGCAGCAGATTTCTACTGGACTTCCCAAGGGTACTCTTGCATAGTCAGATCAGTGCAAGGGATATACTATGGGTAAGTTTGTGAAGACCACGTTTCATGAGAAGGATAACCGTTCTTCGGTGATCCTGGAGAGAATTCACACAGACGTGTGTGGACCTTTCTTGGTTGCTTCAACAAAAAAACACATGTATTATGTTATATTTGTTGATGAATATTCATGTAGATGCTGGATCTTATTCATGCAGAAGAAGAGTGAAACATTCTTAAAGTTCTGTGAGTTCAAAGCATTGGTGGAGAAGGAGTCAGGGAAGCAAGTGAAGGCTCTATGGAGAGATAATTATGGTGAATATATCTTGAATGAATTCAAAGAATTCTGTAGCAAAGAGCGAATTCGAAGAGAACTCATAGCGCCTCATAACCCACAGTAGAATGGGGTCATAGAGAGGAAGAAAAAAACAATTATGGGTGCTACATGAGCTATGCTACATGACCAGGGCCTACCAATGCACTTGTGGGTGGAAGCATTCAACACTACGGTTTATGTGCAAAACCGTTGTCCTCATAGAATACTTGGCATGAGTACACCTGAAGAAGCTTTTACTAGTAAGAAGCCTGATATTTCTTATTGGAAAATTTTTGGCTCGTCTGTTTACAGTCATATGACAAAGGACGCCAAGAAGAAGCTGCAGCTAACTGCAAAAGTTGGGATATTTGTGGGGTACACAGAAACACCCCATAATTATCGTGTGTATTTTCCAAACAGTCGGATGATTGTGGTGCGACGGGATATAAAATTCAATGAGGAGAAAGCCATGAAGTTGTCGCTTGAGAGGGAGCTACACTTGCATGGAGAGGAGGAACTTCTTGTTCCCAAAGATGAGCCTCAAGATGTGGATGTGCCACAGGAGGAGGATCATGGAGTGGAGGATTCCACTCATGCAGATCCAAACATCAGAACAGGCATAAGGCATACCACAAAAGCTGAGAGACTAGAGCTTGATGCGGCACAGAATGTAGGAGTCCCTACATCACAGCGCAGACCGAGACATTCACAGAACTGATTCACTGGATACATGGCTCTCATGAGCAAGTGTATTGTGAAAGAGCCATCTTCCTTTGAGGAAGCAACGCAAGATCCCACATGGGTAGATGCCATGGTGGAGAAGTATGACTCCATTTTCAGAAACAATGCTTGGGAGATTGTTCCAAGGCCGGTTGATAAATCAGTGGTAGGTTCAAGATGGATCTACAAGGTAAAGCAAGCTGTTGATGGGAGCGTCAAGAAGTAGAAGGCAAGATTTTTTGCCCGAGGCTTCTCACAGATCGAGGGGATTGATTATGAAGAAACCTTTGCACCTGTTGCATGGTATTCTTCCATAAATACCATCCTTGCTCTCTCAGCGTAGATGGGTTGGCACATTCATCAGATGGATTTGAAGACTGCATTCCTTAATGGGATCATTGAGGAAGAAGTGTACATTGAGAAAACTGAAGGATTTGATATCTTCAACAACGAGTCACATGTGTGCAGACTCAAAAGAGCATTATATGAGCTAAAACAAGCACCCTGTGCTTGGTACACATAGATCGATAGTTATTTCACTGGACTTGGCTTCACCAAGAGTGAGGCAGATGCAAACCCATACCAAATTGTGGTGGAGGGTAAGCTTTTAATCATTGTTCTTTATGTTGATGATTTAATACTAATGGGTGATGAGTAGTTGATACACTCATGCAAGGAAGATTTTGCAAAGGATTTTGAGATGAAGGATTTGGACCTCCTTCATTATTTCCTTGGATTGGAAATATGGCAGCGAGAAGGTGAATTGTTTGTGTCTCAAGGAAAGTATGCTCGAGAGATACTTGGTAAGTTTCACATGCAGGACTGCAAGCCCATGGATACTCCTCTTCTAGGAAATTGGAGGAAAGAGGATGCTACATCGGCAGAGGTAGTGGATGCTACTGTCTATCGACAGTTGGTGGGTTCACTCATGTATTTAGTTAATACAAGACTGGACATATGCTATGCGGTGAACCAACTTAGTGAAGCAATGGTTAAGCCTACCAAGCTCTTTTGGAATGCAGGCAAGCATGTCTTGAGATATCTCAAGGGCACATCTGAGTATGGTTTATGGTACATACAGATGGATGAGGTGAAGTTGCATGGCTTCACGAATGAAGATTGGGTAGGCAGCCCAACGGATAGAAAGAGCACATCAGGAGGGGTTTTTAGTATCATATCTACAACAATTTTTTGGTATAGCAGAAAACAAATATCTGTGGCACTCAGTTCAGCGGAAGCTGAATACATAGCAGCAAGTCAAGATGCATGTGAGGCTATCTGGTTGAGGAAGATCCTGGTTGGTTTGTTTATTTCTCATTTAGATCCTACAGTGATACATTGTGATAATCAGTTAGATTAAAATATTGATTAATCTTGTGTTTCATGATAGATCTAAGCATATAGATATCTGGTATCATCATCTCAGAGATTGTGTGCAGCGGAAGATCATGTTGCTTCAGTACATTCCTACGAAAGATCAGGATGAAGATATTCTGACGAAGGTGCTCACCATGAGCAAATTAAAATACCATAGAGGCAAGATTGGGGTGAAGGATAAAACCTATCTTGTTGAGAGGGAGTGTTGAGATTCAACAAGATGATGAGCTTAGTGAAAATTAAGCACCTTCACTAAATGGGACCCGCAGGTTATTTTTAGGTATATGTCTATTTTTAGACATGGTGAGCATATTCTATAAGTTTCGGGATGTTATTTGTAGATGGTTGATCAAGTTGGAAAAATAGATGAAATTTTATTTTTATAAGATTGGGCGAATTCTATTTCTAGATCGCTAATTTAAGAATAGATGCATGTCAGTTATTATTAGCCCTTGATAATAATCCAACAATAAATATCAACTTATTCTCTTGGAGCACTTTATTTCAGTGAACAGATTTGGTAAAATCAGTGGGCTGAAGGAATTATGCAATTCCTAGGGTGGTTGGTGAGTCATGCATGGAGGACTTAGTTAGAATTGAAGTGGTAGAGTTGTGATAGAGTTGGAAGATTAGTTATGGGAGTTGTTATTTAGTTTAACTCAATTAAGTGAGTTAAACTCAGTTGTGCTGGTTGTATCTAGTTCTAACTGAAGATACACTAGTGAGAGTTTAGTGAATTAATTATTTAATTAATTCACAACTAGAGACTCACTTGCAACCGAACAAATACAGCAGTTAACTACTTGCATGTCAGTTCCAGTGGAGACCCAGTGGAGAGATAGGTGAAAGGGTGAGATCGACTATTTTTTGTGACTATAGTGATGCATTCAATGCATCTGAAACACATTGGAGATGCCAATGAGGATTTCGTAGTAAAGGCAAGGCCAATTCGAATTCATTCAGGGGTCTTCTTCAGCAGGGATTGTGCAGTGGAAGCAGGCTATCAGGAGGCAAGAAATTGGTGCATAGATATGCAAATTTCTGCATGACAGTGTGTAATGATTGTTGATTTTACTAAGAGCTTGATGTATTAAGCTTTGTATGGGATTATTACATGATCCATTGATATACATAATATATGATAGTTGAGGTTTTTAGCTTTAATCTTTCCCGATAAACAACTGTGTTTATGTGCGATTGATTTTGCTTCATATGTGTTTTGCAATTGGAGATTTAATTTCCGCAAAGAATTAAGTGGAAGGATTCTGTATTTAACATAATTTAATTTTTTAGATCAGGTGAGTCCGGTAATATACATGCATCTTGTATAATTTCTACACCCCTTTCCCTGGTGATCCATCCCTTGGCAAGGTTTCCTCACATTAGAAGGTCCAAAAACCAAGGCATATCCCTACCTCAAAACCATCATACTAGTCATAGCATACTCATGAAATAAATGGAAAATATTGGGTACCAATGTCCCACAATGGCCCTGCTCCTGAAGTTCTTTACCAACATATTGTTTTCCATTCCAATTCCTTTTGTTGCTACTACTTCTAATTTCTTGCAGTAATTTTAATCACCCAACTGAGAATATCCCTTCTTTCTTGTACCAAGCACATAATTAGAAGTATACAAAAGGAATTGATATTAATTCATATCATACCTCATTGGTGGCAGGGAAATTTCTAAGGATGGAAATTTGTCTTAAAGTTTAAAAACCTTGGCGAATTTTACTAGTCCCCAAATTGCAAATTATAAAATGTTTGTTGATATCTTTGTAAAAACATGCAAATTTATAATATCTATATATATATTATTTATAAAATTTGGAAATTTTTAAGGTAAAATAATTTTATTCTATAAAATTTGGGTGAATCACTTTTAGAAAAAAAATGGAAATTGGTGAATCTGTTTGTTAGAAAAACCATGGAAAATTAGCCCACTTGTGAATATTAGCCCCTAAAATTTTCCATGATTTGTGGCCCATAAATAAGGTACAATTTTAATTCTATTTACTTCCTCTCACAACAAGTCAAACTAGGTCTTCAATCAAATCATCATGTATAAACATATCTCATCCAGTTAGCTCAAAACACAACCATCATAAATCAGAATCATAGATCGCATGCATAATTCAAAACTAAAATAAAACATATATACTTATCTTTTAAATGGTTATTTACTTTTTCCTTTATTCTTTGTCCTTTTCATACACACACTAAATTGGTTGCCAAACCCGATAATCATCGAGTGCCTTCTCTTTATAAACAAGGGGATACAGACACTAAACCACCTCCTACCTCAATATCATCAACAAGGGTATAAACTAAACTACCTCAACCCTCAATAGAAACAAAAAGGGCATCAAGAGACTAAACAACCTCAAACCTCCATAGAAACAAGTGTATCTCAAGACTAAACCACATCAACCCTCAATAGCAACAACAAGGGAATCTAGAGACTAAAACACTTCAATCCTCAATAACAACAACAGGCTCAGACAATCCCATACCTTCTTTTCTCATCATGTTGTAAAACACATACACATACACAATGTACAACAAAACACATACACCAACACCCAGTGTACAACACCACACATATACCTATGCCCAGTGTACAACACAACACATACACCTGAACCTAGTGTACAAAACGACACCTACATCTAAACCTAGTGTACAACACGACACAAACACCTACACCTGGTGTAAAACACGACACATACACCTACACCCGGTGTACAAAAAAATACATATACGTACACACCATACAATACCACGAATACACATGTCATGATACAACGACTACACAACAACTGTAACACAATACCAAATATACACAACACAACATGTATGACGTTTACACAATATCATAGGTACATTTAACCACCTACACAACATGTACACAACACCCCATGTACATAGCACCACTGGCACAACATGTACACAACACCACCTGCATAACATGTACATAGCACCACATGCAAAAAACACCACATGTACAACATGTACTCAACACCACATGTACAACATGCACACAACACCACATGTACATAGCACCACATGTACAACATGCACACAACACCATATGTGCACAACACTGCATATGAAACATACACACAACACTATATGTACACAATGTTGTATATGCCATATGTGTACACAACACCATATGTATATAGAACTGAATATACAACATGCACACCATACCAGATGTACGCAACACCATAGGTACAACATGTACAACATAGACACAACAATAATACTGCACATCCTAAGACCACACTGTCCTTAACAAACAACCTTGCTTCTAGCATCTTTCCACTATCCATGCTTGTCCTAACATGTTGCATATCACACTCCTTTCGTTCCGCTGATGTATACCTCAACATTAACTACCATAGAATAAACATAAACATAGTACAATCACATAATATCAATTTATATCCACATGATACTAACCTCGCAAAATTTTCAGGCCTAATCTCCCACTTGATTCCTCATAAGACCAAGAACCTCTTCATGTCATTCACCTGCATAAGCAATAATTCCTCCACAATAATGATCTTTGATGACCCTATCAGACAATGGAATATATATATATATATATATATATATATATATATATATATATATATATATATATATAATCATCAATATAAAACAATCATGATCCTCGATTACATCGTGAGATAATGACATATGTACATGCATATTTACTTATATAAATATCAACATAATCACAATCACAACATAATTACCATATATCATAAGGTCAAAGTTAAGAGAAAACCAATTTCTCCATGCACAACATGCACAAAATAGACAATAACAGTTCCCAACATAGCCAAGGCATCAGACACCTCAAATCCATTCACTTTACCTTTATTATTACCTTTCTCATGATTATCCTTCCACCATCCATTTATCCCAATGGACCCAACCATCGAAACTGGTTTTCATATTCTTTCCTTCAGCTTCCCTTTAATCATGCACCAATATTCTTCTAGGTCTTTCATTACCTATTGTGTTTCATCCAAATCTTCCTAATCTCCCTTAACTTTCCTCTTTCCCAAAAAAAATCCCAAGACCCTCAAAACATAGAAGGAAAAAAATAGAAGAAATCAAGAAGAAAACCATGAAAAAGAAATGGTAATCCGACATCACAAACAAACTGACATGGCCATGCACCAAACATAGACAAAATTTTAAATCAAACGCAAACAAACAAAAAAAGAACAAAGCACAAAACTAGGAACATACATAATGAATCAACCCCATTGTTCCCAATGCTTCCAAGGAAAATCTCAACCTGAGCCTTATTCAATATTTCATGGAAGTATTTTTTCCATGCAATCCTTGCATCATACTACCATAAACATATAAATGTCAATGTATAAATAAATATAACAATATACCAATTATCTTACCTTGTTTTGCCAAGCATGTTTCCTTGTAACTAAAAACATCCATGCAATCTCTCAAGGGACTCCAATTACCTTCACGGATCCAACTATAACTAGAAACCAACTATTATACCTATCAAATACATGTTCATGAATATAACACACATCCACATAATGTTAGAAAAAATCAAGGTTAATAAGATTTCGTGTATTCCTACAAAGTACTCATTCGTTTGGAATTGCGGTTTCCAAACATAGCCAAAGGAATTATCACCCATTTCCTCTCTTTTACCTTTTACCTGGCTACAATTGAGTATTATTATGCCCTATAACATCACCCAAATTTTAGTTATATAAACACATCAACTGTTACCTTTTCATGCTAATACCAGGCATTTTTCCTTGCAACGATCAAGACATCGTATCTATTAATTTTAAATCAACCTTTACCAAGACTAACAACCATGTCACAATAAAATCATAGTCATTATTAATAATACTATAACTAGAACCCACTTGCACGTAAGTACATATCAATCCTTTGAACACATATTGTGTCAGTACAACCATCTTAAAATAAGATCATTACTTCATGCAACATTATAGACATATACTCATATCATGCAATTAATAAAACATTTAGACACTTTGTACATATCATTTTATATAAACCAAATATATGACATTATCAAATTCACACTTCAATGTATCTCAGGGAAGATTATCACATCTACACAAGTCATTCTAGATTAGTATGACACAATATCACAAATATATCATCTCAAACCTGAGTATCATAACTATAACCATGTGCACAAACCAATATAAATTAAGATTATACATATAACATCAATATATTAACTTCAATGACCCTAATCACGATGTGTACGATCACAATGCATATAACAACCAATCAACTACCATGCATGACTAGCCAACACATGTGCACATTACCACACTTATCAACTAGCATATATCATGTTTGTAGCCACAACAATAATAAAATGAAAAACATGTATATATAAAAATAATGAATATAAAAAAAATTAACTAACATACCTACATACTCAACATATAATATACATGTGTATACTCAGAAATGATAGCATACCAATAACATCATTATGACACAAATTCATTAAATTAACTCATGCATGACAACCATAACCATGAAAATGCATGCATAACAACATGCATCTAGCCCAGCTAGTCCAAGTGTTTGAACCATGCTCTAATACCACCATGTAACTACCCCCTCCCACATTTACCCACTTTCATCAGTTTACCGGGATAAGCATGAGTTGAGGTTCACTATGATAAGACTTAACCTCCTATATGACCTTAAGGAAATGGAGTCAACAAATTAAGACCTCACCTACTTCCCTCATGTGTTACAGGACTTCCAAGAGCTACCCAACCCCTCTAGGTGTCCAACCCTTGAGCTAACTCTCTTTTTCATGAACTTGTGCTCTCATTCACTGCCTTGACAAGGCCACCAAGTGACTATAAGCATATAGTCACTCCCTTAGGTATTATTTCTAGCGACTATGGACTTTTTCATCCAGTTATGTGCTAGCAACCCTCAATTCTGAGCCACTTTTTCAGTGATAGGATTGAGGCCTCTGCCAAAAAATCAATGAAACTTCCAAAAATGATGAATAACATAGAAACAAAGCTTCTAAACCAAGAAATTTAACAATGACATGACCTGAACTGTCCCGTACAGGACAAGAATTCCGTCAAACACATGGTAAACATGCAACCTACAGATCATGAATGCATATATGAACATAGATATCTGAAACTTATCTGAGGGTTACCAAGAATGACTAATTCCCTCTCACAATAGTTTCAATAACATCTATTAGTTCATGCATTGATTAACCATTCATTTATCAATCAAACATGATAAGAGCCATAACTTGAATCTATCATATAACCATATAAACAACACAGATATAACAACCAATAAAGCCACATAATAACATGTATATTTACTCATGACATAAAAGAGGAAATTGGATCTTATTGACATATGCAAAAGCCAACCAAGTCAGGGACTTGCACATACCACCCGACCATAGATTGGGCTGAACCAAATATTTCTTTCATCCAATCACCCTTGTGAAATATTCCAAACATGAATGTGGTATCTCATGGGATAAACCAATACATAAAAAACCAAGGAAATACAGAGTTTAAACCATCTCCACCCTCACACTACTGTGATCTCACCTAAATTGGTCCCGAGATCACAAAACCAAACTAAGCTTTGATGCCTTAGAATTCGTTCACCATCCCTTGAGAAATTTTCCTTTCTCCACCCACCTCTTGAGGGATTCCCAAAGAAAACCATCTCCACCCCAACCATTGGGATTTTCCTGAGATCACCTCACCCAGATCCAAAACCTTCTAGCAATTCAGATCTCAACCAAGAGTGAATCCCATCACACCATGGCTATCCGGAAATGGCAAGGAAAGGCTAAAACCATTGTCGAAACCTGACAAAATCCATGCCAACGAAAACAAATGAACTAAATACACACATTAGCATACCATGCATGCCAAAAGTAGCTAGGAAATCATATATGCAACTTGTTACCTACAAGTATTCCCATTGAAGTTTCCTGATGCAACCTTTCCTTGCTTGATACTTGCTTTCCTTTGCTTTCCATGTCCTTTCTTTGTTTTCCTTGTCCTTCCTTTGCTTGCTTGCTTACCTTCTACTCTTGGTGCTCTTCTCCCCTCTAATAATAATTCCAAAACTCAACTGAAAAAAGGCCCCAAATTGATGTGTTGATGTCTTTTTTATTATTGATGTCTCTAATTTCTTCGTTTTCCTTCATTTTCCTCCAATTTCCTCCTCACATGAAGCCTGTGACCTTTCACCTCCCTTTTCTCCCAATTTCCTTTATTTTCATAAATAAAATGCCATTAAATTCCTCTTTCCTTTTCCAATTTCCTTGGCCATAAATAAACCGAAGTGAACAACTACTAGGATGTTTTTCCCAACATTTAGCTTGGAATACGTGTCCCATGACCTTTGTCTTATTTTTCCTTTATTAACTTTATTACATGAACTTTTAACCTGAATTCGTTACAAGTTCGACAACCTTACCAAAACAGGAGTCGTGGAGATTCACGCCATAACCAAATCAAAGGTGGGAGACCATCATTGTATGAAAATTCTAGAACTGCCCCAAAACCAAGGCCTGGATTCACAAATATGTTTCTTATCCACAACATTATGAAAAACTGAAACAGAAAAACCTAAGCCAAGAGGTAAATATTCAAATCATCATTCAAAAGGGGATTCCATGTATCAAAAAACTATTTTGGAGATGGATCAATCATGGCCAAAACCCATTAACTTATAGACCAAGCCCTTATCTGAAAGAATGTTTTCGCGCCTTAAGGCATTTTCTTTCAAAGGAAAATTAAAGGTTGGAGCTTCTTGAACAACCAGAAGAATAGATCCAAATTATATCATGACACTATATGAAACCAAAGCTTGAGTTGTCATTCCTTCAATAGAAACAAATTTCTTCTCTAAATCACTAGAATTCACCATTGATCAGTGAGCTACAAAAATCATAATTATTGCTCATTTTATCAATAATAATAACAATTTGAAATAAAGTTATAATTTATTTATTTTTGTGATTTTTAAAATTTTAGCAATGTAAGATGTATCATGAAGTAAGTGTTTTGATTCGTATTATGGAATTATGTCTGTGGACATTTAGCATCCATTTAATTTATATGACTAGGCTATATATCTATTTATTTTGTAAGAGAGCTTCCAAATTTTTAATTTAATTATCAATAATTATTATGTGGATAGTAGAGATTTAGGCTCCATAGGTGAATATTTTTGGTTAAAAATATTGTTGCATGCTTTTTTTTCAATTGTATATATCGTTAACATATATATTAATTATTTTTTCATGAATAATAATAATAATTATTATCATTATTTTAAATAAAGTTACATTTTAGTTAATTCTTATGATATTTTTTTAATTTTTGCAACTTGAGATGTATTAGGAATTAAGTGCTTTAATGCTTATTATGGATTGATGTATATCAACATTTAGAAGTAATTATGTCCTTTTTACCCTTTTAATTAAATTAGTTAATTAAAAAAATGTCATATGTTCAATAAGTGCTTAGATTGAGTGGTAGGGATGGTGGTTTACCATCCCATCCACCCAATTTCAAGTCCTCAAAGACATGGCCCTTCATAGTGACGCTAGAAGGATAGGCCTCTCGTTGTAGTCTGGGATCCCAAATATAGTTCTAGTGGTCTCCGGAGATCTCAATCCTAGGTTGAATTATGAGTTTCTGATATGTGTGGCTTTCGCGTTATTGCATACATCCAGGGAGGTTGCTAGTTCCCTTGTATTAAAAAAAAAAAAGATTACAAAATGGCATACGAACACATATCATGTGAAATGAATTTTAGTTTTTTTGACATGTGGTATTGATAAGCTATGATATTTGCCCATGATATTATAAAAAAAAATATTTACAAATTGAGAATCTCCCTGGTAAAATGCACAATGTGTTGGGTTGCTTTTTCTTTTATGGAATAAAAATTGTGAAGGACATTTTCGATGAAACTGTCGAAACCAAAACACCAAAAAGATAAAAATGACAACGATGTTTTGGGAATCACATAACGGAAAATAAGGGAGCATTCTGAAGAGCTAGGAGTTGATTTTGATGTAGTCAATTGAGAACCAAGGTAATGGCCATATGTATTGGAAAACCACGTATCAAGAGAGCGAGGTATCATATCAAGATAATGCGGCTATAAAAGAAGTCAAATGATAGTGAGAAACAATTTTTACAATTATGCAAAGTTCATATCAAACTAGGTGATCAGACAATGTCTAGTGTCTAGAGTATGTGGTTTTGAGATCTCGGCTACAATGTTTTTTTTTGTGTTTTATCTGTGGATTTTGATTCCGCGTGCAAGTATGTAATTTCCGCAAGATGTAATGTTAAATGATGTAATGTAATTTACCTCTTCTACTTAATGATAGATGGAAGTTGGGAATTCTTGCATTCATCTATGTAATTTATGGGCCACTTTTAAATTTTCTGCATGTGTTTAATTCTTAAATGAATGTAATAAATTGCATGGTTGAGAACTAGCGTGGTAATGGTTGTGCAAGTCAACTAATTAATCAGATCTAGATCCCCTATATCTCTTCATGTTTTTCGCTCACCAAGGGTCAAAATCTCCTTCGTTCCGAAGGAGTTAAAATGTTGGTGAAGTGCTAGACTACACAGGATTTTTTTTAATACCCTCGGTTGAAGCCTGGGTCAAAATTAAATCAAATTTGTCTACCAATAAAAGGTTCTGTTTCTGATACCTCGAGTTTATTAAAGGGGGTTTCAATCATGAAACCATGGTATATTCGTTGGAATATAAAAATATGGTGGCGTGAGAAGGTTGATTATTTTATTTTGCAGTAGGCATAGCTGAGGCAGAAGGATCTCGATTGGGTCAAAGAAGAAACGTTATACACTGAACCTACTTGTGATCAGTACGAGATATTTTGGTGCAAATATCATGAGAAGTTAGAGAATTTTCTGACTCGATTTCACCATAAATCAAGGATTCCGGTACAACCTAGGTTGCACAGGAATTGGACTACAACAGATCTATCTGATCTTCGACGATTGGATACAAAACTAACAAGAGTCATCAAATTTTGAGTTAACGCGACTCTTCAAGGCTATATTATTGAATTTTCAGCTAAAAAGCATCAGACATTCTCCCACGCATAAGCAATATTCAAATTTGGGATATGAGGACACCTATTGAAGGAAATTCCACTTTGGATTAAGGTACTTTTGGTTGAAGACAACTTGTTGGAGTTTCAACCAGGTCTAATGGAAAGTTACGTTACTTGTATTGGGGGGATGGATTAGGGGAGAAGAATTTTATGTCGCTGCAAGAGGAAGAAGGAATTTCTATAATGAATCAAGAAGATTTGTGAAAGGAAAGAGATTTCAGAGCAATTTGAAGGGAAAGAATTGTTGAAGAGTGGTGTGAGAAGAAGTTGTGGGAACTTAGGGCTAGAAGAAGGGACATGAAGTCCATATGCGACGATGTAATAATTTCAGCATAGTGCAAGAGGGAAATGGAGAATATAGAGTTTTAGAAAGGGAGTGAGGGATACATTTCCTTTTCAGGAACAATGGGAGCGGCGAGTGGAAGTAGAAGTGGAAGTGGAATGGAGGGACTACAAGCATTTACTCTGATGCGTGAGGATGTTGAAGGGTTTCAGGCCTGAGCCAGATGTCCAATTAACCAGGATATTAGATGACGATACACCAGTGGACGATGATTTACATTTTGTTATGATTTATTTGAAGATGATTGAAAACTCAAACATAAAACCCCGCAACATAGTAGCATGATTTTTCCTTATCCCCCGAACCTTCCGATGGTGCTATATCAAAGTCTGGATTTTCTCTTTTTAAAGTTATGAAAGTTTATTAAAGTTTAGCCATCACTTCAAATTAAAAGTAGTTCTAGGGGTGTTAGTCAACCAAGTTCAGTTAGTTATTCTCAAACGATTTCACGAGGGTTCGTACTTGTTTCTACAATGCAACCAACCATGGCTAGAGTCGAAACTGGATCACTTAATAGATACTTAAGAGGGTGAAGATGTTGACCAAAAATGGTATTTGTGTGAAGTTGTTGTTGAACCCTTGGTTAAACTAAGAGGGGGGGGTGAATCAGTTTAAAGCAGTCATGTTCTTGTAAAACTTTCTTTTACACTTATTTACATCTTCATTTCGTGATCAACTTAATATACAATGGAACAACAATCTTAATAAGTGAGCAGCAGGTATTAAGCAGATTAAATACAGAAAATCAACATGTAATCATCATGCACATAGACAACAGATATAAGTAGAAACCCATAAGGGAGAAAACCACATCTTATTATTGTTGTGACGCAAAGGCAAGCTCCAACTCCCTCTCACCACTGATTTTCTGTAGGCTTCAACCTACAAGAGGCTACAACCTCAATTCTGCAAGCTACAACTTGCAAGGAAGCTCCAACTCCCATCTATTTTTCATAGGCTACAACCTACAGAAGGCTCCTACCTCAACCAGCTACAACTGGACATCTATCAAGCTACAACTTGATATGGAAGCACCAACTTCCTCACACTACTATGAAAACACATGTTGATTTACCTGGATATCAGCTCTGTTATATTCCTTCTTCACTACTGTCCTCCACCCTCCATATCTGCCTTTTTCCTTGGATCTTTATAGCTTCTCTGTCTGCTCCTTCTTCTTCTTACTCTTTCTCACTTCTTTCTTCATTCTGTCTGCCCTTATGCATATCCTGGTAACATTATTTATAGAGAACACCTCATAATAGTTTTCATTCCACAGGGAATTTGAAATGAACAGGTATGACTCTTTTCCTTCCCCCTTCTCATTTTCTTGTCCAACACATTTAGAATGATATAACAGAATGTATATATTTGTGTATTACAGTGGAGTTTTGCTTTGCCTACGGAGACTTGCCTTTGCATCACATACAATAAAAATAATTAAATTATTTACATTTACAGATACAATAATACATTTCACTCAGCCTTTTCAGCTCTTGGTTCGCCATACATTTGTCTTTTCTACTGTTGTCACTGTCTTTTTAGTTTCTGCTGTTATAGTCTAGCTCTGCTGCATAACTGCTCATTTTTGTTCGACTTGACCCATTCTATTGCGTTTCTAACAATGTCATCATATCTCCTTTTTCCCAACCATGCCTCTTTTTCTCTTGCCCACGACGTTCAACCTTCACTGCTCTTCTAAACATCTGGTTCTGCCTTTTTTCTGTGTTGGGTCCTTACATAAGTCTTTCTACCCGCGTTCATACTTTCCTTTTTGTTTTACATTATAATCCTCCTTTTGCTCTCTGAAACGGTTTACAAAGGAAAATCCACATACTCCCAGACTTGAAATCTCTTAAATAATGGTTTTGAGCTACATCGCATCTGGCTCCTTTATCACACTTTGTCCCGATCTTGCGATGATCGATATGTGATCGGGTCCCACTTGACTTTATCGCTACTTCGCATCACAACTCACATGACTTCAAAGATTGTGTGATATCTCTCCTGAGCTTTGCGATATGCGACATGCGATGAACTTCACATCGCCTCCATCGCATCGCATTCATCGATTGCATCGCAAGTTCTATAACTTACGAATTCTTATCACATAAGCATCGCTGATTGTGATATGCGATATGCGATGGGTCCCACTTGACTCTATCGCTACTTCACATTTCGGCATTACCATGTGTTTCTTGCTATGCATAGCTCTTCCAACAACCGATGCAATTTCTCAAAGGGAAACCTTATACCTTCTGATTTGAAATCTTTTATACTTTTGCTTTGAAGTTGCATCACATCTAGAACTCTTATCGCATTTTGCATTTCGGCCATTCAACCTTGCTCTTACGATCTTCACCCTTCCGATCTTGTGATTTACGATATGTGGGCCAGGACCATGTCATCTCCATGTCATCATGCCACGTCACCTTGCCGTTTCATCGCCACATCACTACCACGTCATCTTGCCATGTCATCTTGATTTATTTATGATTTGTGGGGTCAGGTACACGTTAGTTGCCACGTCACTTGCCACGTCATCACCACGTCATCATATCGCACTTCGCATTTTCTGTGACCACTATGTTTGTGCGATTTTCCTCCTGCCCCGATCGAGATATGCAATGGCATCGCATCGCATCGCATCTCATCTCAATATCACATCGCATTTCTCTTGCTTCTGATTTATGATCTGATTTCCGCCGATGCAATCATCACCATTGATCTATCCAGATCTATGGTCCTCATTTCCGCTGGCACTTCCAATTAATACTCAAGCGCTCTATAATATCATCTCTGCTTATGATTCTCAACTCTATGGTTTAAACCCCAAATAAACCATATAAATATTTACTGGCCCACAACTGTACTTTTGGGCTTTAGGAAAGCGAGTCCTAGTTCATGGTACTGTGGAGGCACTCCTTGGTACGGAATCATCATTTGGCTTGTGCTACCACAGTGAATGACAACCGTCGATCTGCGATCAACACCCGATGGGCGGGTCAACTGTGGAGGCCCCCTTGGTTTAACTATCAGGTTGTTTGTGCCCCCGCGGTACCGTTGATCCCAGATCAACGTTTAATCACGCTCATAAGATGCGTTGTTCAATTATGTGACGCCGGTCCCACTCCTTTCGTTATCCTCTACACAACTTCTAATGCGAACATCATCAGATCTCAATTGTTGATGATTGAACGGCTATTGCGTTCAATTAGCCCCGGCAACTTATCGCTCAAAATTCACGCGAAACTATTGGTTTTGCACCTGTGACGTGTCACAATCTTATTTGATCTCGTTCAATTTCAATAAAACCACTTACCACTCGAAGGCTGCGTGAAAACCATCTGTTGTTTTCCAAAACCGCCTTCACTATTCACAGTGATGCTAATCATGGTTCTGTTGCACCTTTGACTCATAATTCCACATGTAATTTCTTTCGTTACACCTCCTCCATATACTTGTTCAAACAAACCATCGATTTATTTCACTGCACTATGACTTCTCCTTTACTCCATCGTTCTTCTTTCACGATATCAACCAGTCTTCAAACCCTATCTAGCATTCATTCCACGCATGGTTTAACCTCTATATTCAATTTATGTGGCTCTTATCCATCGTTTTCCGTTACAGTAAAAACCCCAAATGGGCAGTTGCAACCCACTGATACATTAAACCCTGTGTGACACCTCTACAACAATTCCATCTAAATTTGATCGTCTCCCTTCTCTTGGTGTTGCTCCTTTGTGATCCTTTGCCATCAATGACAAAATTTCCAATAGTTGTTTGGAAAGCTCGTCAAAACCCTAACACTACCAAGCTCATTGAGTTTCAGACCAAATTTTGGGATAGAGCATTGAGGTCATTCATAAAATGGATTGATGTTAACCCCAATGTTTGTATAGATATAGTTAAGCAACCATTTATTTAAGATTTTAAATTGTCGAAATCAAATCAACAAGGATTGGTGGAACTGTTGGAAATTCACCAAAGGGAGTGGGAATCATATTGGAAATCCATGCAAGGATTCAAGGATGCTATTAGTAAATTATCTTACCCTATTAACCACCATCACTAGAGAGACTGTTTTATCAAGGCTTTATTACCAATGACCTGGATTCCTCTATGTTAGTAGAAGGTTAGTACGCTTCAAGATGCCTTGCAGAAGGTAATGCAAATTGAGGCTATGGAAGGTTATCCATAAGATCACAAAGTCGGTGGCCCTTTGATAGGTCCTTCTATTATGGGCATTCTAAATCAAATTTCTACATTGAAAAAAGGGCTAAAATATCTATCACCTTCACGTCCTGCAAGACCTCATGTTTAGTGAACCCACTATCAGGTCGAAGGACATCATGTTAAAGAGTGCCCACAATTAAGAGGGCCAACATCGTGTAGTACTCCTATGGGACCTTCACTACCAAATAATTGGGGAGTTGCACAAATCTCATCTACACTTCCCTATCAGGGTCATACACAGTTCTAGTCATTTCCTAGTCTGTTAGGTATGTCTACAATGTCTGAACTTTGGCCATCTACCTCGTTTATGCCCTATTTTATATAAGTATTAGAATGTTCCAAATAACTTGTTTTGTGAAATTTGTGGATCCCCCAATCACCATATGGATCAATGTCAGTCCTTGGAAACTCTAGTGAGATGTCTTGATTGTCCTTCTTTTCGTGTTAATGAGTCTCCTTAAGGGTGAGGAGGAGGAGCTTCGAGGAGAGGAAGGACAGGTTGATGAGGCCAGATCAAATGATATAACTGTGATTGGGAAGGCCATGTAGCAAGAGAATTTCCTTTGTTGCGAATAACATGGTGTTCATATTGTCGAGTAATTAAGCATGCAACCAAACTATTCCCTGAAATTATTGATTGATGGGAGGAGAGAAACTGGGAAAAATGAGCCAACTTAGTCTCTACAGAGCCTCGGGATCATAGTCCTTCAATGAAACCCAATATTAATGTTGTCATGAGAGGAGGAAAGAGGATGTGAGCTAATATTGGAGCCCCTGATCAACCAACTGTTATAAAGCTTGCATCTCCAAAGAAATCATATGATCCAAACTAGAAAAAGGAGTATTATAAGGATGCAACTGAACTTTTTCATTAGTTAATGCCCTCACAAGGATCCTGCAATGAACTACAGGAGTAATAAAAGGGTCATGAGGAGAAACATTTTCAAGAATTTTCCCAAAATATAATGGATTGGTTTAAGTTATTCTTAGATATTATGAATGATGAGCAACTTGTTGGTTAGTTGTAAAAGAGTATGAATACTATGCTTAAAAATGATGTATTTTATGAGGAACCAATCTTTGCAAACCTACTTGAGAGGCATTCCAGATGGGTAGTGATGAATAAGAAGAGGATTGGAAAAATTTTCAGGTAGAATTTAATATTTCAGGGTTCCGAATCAAGGAATCCATGCTATATTTGGGATCAAATGTTAATATTTTTCCTAGGAAAACTTGGGAAGCTCTTAGAAAACACAAGTTATTATATTCCCCTATTCAGTTGCAGATGGAAAACCAGTACTACATTCTTCCCATTGGAAGACTTGAATATGATGAGATTGATATAACCAATGTTAAAACTTATGAAAATTTCAAGGTTATTGGTATTATTGGGGATAAAGACCCATATCCGACTTTCTTGGGAATTGACCGGGATTTCGAAAATTATGTAGTCATTGATTTAAAATGGGAGAGTATGAATTTTGAAGTGGATGGTATGTGTACCATACAACCTCTTGATCCATATCAGGGTCTGGGATTTACTAAACCTATGGATGATGTTGAATCACCTATGTGTGAATAGAGAGAGTTGGGTACCACAGTCAATAGCTAGGTATGGATAGGGGAGCATCAAATACATGTGGTGAGCTACAATAATAGTTAAATATCCTAACATAGCTTGGTTAATAGCTAATTGAGCATGTAGTGGACCAGTTATATCAATTGACTGTTGGGAAGTGAGAAGATTACAATAACCCAACAACAGTTGGCTCTATTAGATGGAGGAGTATCCAAAGTACTGAAGTTAGCTTTGAAGTTGCAATGGAAAATTGGAAATAGGGTGCTCATAAACTCCACTCTCAACATTGTGCTACTTTTTGATGTATCTATTGGATTGGTACTGAGTTACGCAACTATCCTATATTTAATGGTACTAATTCTGTTGTAAAGTTTATTAGAGAATTTGATTCTTGCATATAATAATGTTAGAGTATCCATGTAATGAGTGTTTCTTCGCAAGAAACTCCTACAATGTGGTGGGAAGCACATCGCAATCAACTGCAAGAATGGAGCACTATTAAAGTTGTTTTGTTATATCAATTTTCTCCACCAAACAAACTTTTTAGAAACATCCTTATTTATAATGTCTGTAATTCTCCACAAGACCATGTTGTGCATTGTTCTTCTGTATGGAAGGTATATGGATTAGCGATTGAGATGTGGCTGCATATATTTATTCATTCTTTGGGAAATATTCCACAAGCTTGGTATTTGCAGGAGGAGCTAAAACGCTAGACCACAAATTGGGATGTGTTGGCAATTGATTTTTGTAGAGACTTTTCTTTTTCTAAGGATGATGACAATATGGCACAAGTTCTTAAAGCTATTAGAGGTGTCTTATTTTCAATAGAGGATGTGTTAGAAGAATGCAATAGGTATGGAGACTTTGCGCACTAGCATTATTCAAGGTTTCATGAAGCTATTGTTTGTGGTAAAGTTAACAAAGACCCAGATGATTATTTAGAGGATTTAAGGCACCTATATTTCTATGAGTCTAAAGGGGAATGAAAAAATAAATAGGATTTTGATTGTGACTTTCCACATTTACAACCACTTAAATTGAAGATGATGAATATTGGGATCGAAGAGAAACAAAAGCTTTCTTCTATTGGGGACTACTGGGATGATAAAACCACACGTGAAATATTTGACTTGCTCAAATAATATGGGGATCTCTTTCTGTGTTGCATCTTAGAATTGAAAGGAATTAAAGTCGATCTAGTAGAAATTAAAATTGCATTAAATCCATATGTGAAACCCATTAAGCATTGACCTTACAGTTTGAATCCATAATTCAAGGAGAAGGTCAAGAAGTAAATTGATAAAATGTTATTTTTCGATATTATATTCCCTATTGATGAAGCTGAATGGATAATTCCTATTGTCATCCAAGATAAGAAGGATTCAGATGAAATCCAGGCATGTGTTGATTATCGTAGTCTCAAAAGCACATGTGCGCATGATCCATTCCCAACTGATGAAGTCTTAGAGAATGTTGGGGGAAATGAAGCATATTCATTTACTGATGGGTTTTTGGGATATAATCAAGTACTCATTGCAGAAGAAGATAATAAAAATACCACATTTACCACTGAATGGGGATTGTATGCATATAATTTTATGCCTTTTGTGTTGAAGAATGCTCCAATTGTCTTCTCTTTTATTTTTATTGTTGCTTTCAGTGAATATATATACAACGTATTGGAATTTTACATGGACAATTGGATTATTTACAGTTTTTTCAAGAATCACCGTAGCTTGTTGAGGGCTATGTTTGATAGGTGTAGGAAACTTCAAATATCATTGCACCTAAGGAATTTCATTTTTTTTATGCCTTTTGGAACATTATTGGGGCATATTGTTAGTAAGGAGGGATTTTGTGTGGATCCTGCTAAAGTTGTGGTGATATTGAATATGTTGTTGATGAGCTCCACCATTAGGTACATTTGGAGGGGTTAATTTTCACCTTTTTTCCTTATTAAGTCTCTTTTTCTCACATTTAATTATATTATGGTCTTATGTTGCTAGTTTAGATGGTGATTAAGGATTTTCATACGTTGAATGCCTAACCAGACTTAAATTTAGGAAAATCACGAAGATATTTCATTTTTGATGAATATTTTTCCATTAAAGCCCATAGTAGATAGCAAGGATAAATTCTAGGGGGATTGTCCATCTCCTTAATTCTGAAAGAAAGCCAAGGGATCCTCTCCATTCCCTCCAACAGCTCAAAATCAAAGGCAGCCAAGAAAACTCAAGATCAAGTGCACCAAAGTTACACTTCACTTGCAGTCAAAGTGGACACATCACCTAATTTTTAGGGAGTTGTTGGTAGATACCCTCTAGGCTAAATAGGGCTGAGAAAGAGCTCATTAGGATCAAAATTTGAAGGAAGCTAATAGACTCTTAGCTATTGTAATAGGTTTTTGATACTTTCATATTTATGTAATGAGATTATTTTCTGCAATAAGATGAGTATTCAGATTGCGCTTCACTGATTTAGTTTCAGAGGGCTAGGCTTGTGTGTTAGGGCCCAATCCATTTGCCTTAGTCTCTCTGGTGTATTTATTCTTTACTTTTATGTCATTGTAGCTAGTTCTCTTATGAGTTTTTAGCTAGTTTTCTTACATTTCAATTTACTATTTTTAGTTTTCTTCCATTTGTCTTTGTTGTAGATTAAGCTTGCATACATGTTGGTAGGGTAGTCTATAAACTTAGAAAGTTGTGTGTCAAGACTCCCTCTCTCATATATTTCATTGGAGCTTGAGGAGGGTAGACCTTCTCCACATACCAAATTTTATTTTTATTTTATGATTTATTGAAAAGAGTAGTTAGGTTGATGTAGTGTCATGAACATGTTTAGAATGCAGAGTTAGATTTATTTTTGTAGGTTAAAGTAATTTTTCTTTTCAAATTAAACTCATCTTTTCCATTTCCTTCATCATGAATTTGTCAATATTTGTTGCATGAATGGGTAGTTTTCTTGGATGTTCAAGTATCACATCAAAGGAGGACTTCACCAACACTTTCAACTTCATTTCCCACCTTTCATTAACCTTATGTTCATTAAATCTCCATCAACCTTGTTTTTGGATTTTTCATCTTCATACCGTGAGCAAACCCTAGAGGTGAAATACAAGCTTGCCAAGCAGTTTTGAGCTTGGCCAAGGGGTTTTCTACTTCCACTCATCCAAACACACCTTCCCTCCACCTTCCCTATGCTTTTCTCACCTAGTTTTGGCCTCTGATTTCCCTCAGACTATTTCTTGTAGCAATTCAAGACTTTCCTATAGCACTACAGGGTACTTGTAGAAGAACTTGCAACAACACCATTGGGCCCCTCCTTAAGCCCAAAAACCACCATCCACCTCATCCAGACCTGCCAAAACCACCTGGACACCTTCAACCTTTCACCCATTAGTTCAAGCCCATCATAGGCCACCTTAGCACTTTCTCCTCCTAGCTACAAGACAATGCATTTACAAGCATAGTTAGGTCATGATTAGCTGAATTATTAAAACCGTGATAGTTCAAAGATAAAGTAGAAAAAGTGTGTTTATCCATTTGGCCTAGCAATGTGTGATTAATTCAGTTTCCTTTATGCAATTTAAATTCAACAATTTACTTAATGCAAGAAGCCTAATTTGATTCCATTTCTTATCATAGCTTAATGTGTATATTTATTTCATTGTAGAGTATTTAGATCTGATTTATTGTTATATAATAGCTCTTTGTTTCTAATAGAGTAATGGATTTGAATCATTTGTATCCCTAGGTCTAAATTCAGCAGTGTGACATACTTCATTCAGAAACCCTAGAAATAGCACCCTTTCATAGAGCTCAGTGGAGGATGACATGAGTAGAATGCATCTATAGTGTATATAGCACTGTCACCTCTAATTTTGTACGAACCCCAGGTTGATAAAGTAAAGTAGAGTAGCCTCTGGGAGTTGCAGCATTCTTGGTGCAATACCATGCTTCACCACATTTTGGCGTCATTGATGGGGAGGTGTCTAGTAGATGATTTGATTTTGTTTTAGAATTATTTTTTTCTTTCCTTTTACATGTTGTTTCAAAAATATTGAAAAAATATAAAAAAAATCCGATTTTCATGCCTCGTAGGATTAGGGATATTCAAGGAATTTTTTTACCTAAAACCCCCACATCACCACATAATCACCCTTCACTCTTCTTCAGTGTTGTGAGGTTGAACGCACCATAGGCGAGCCTTTTGAAAATTTTGAAGAACCTATTGGACAAGTATAAGATCTTGTTTCAAGAGATGAACATGCTTCACCTATTCAAACCATGGCTAAAACTGAAGCACATTGAGCCTTTCCCTTTAGAGAGGTAGATGGGGAGACTAAAATGAAGAACACTAGCCCCTCAGCCCTTCCACACTTCCATGACTTACCTCTGAGGACCCTGACATGTTCATGTTTGATTTTTTTGTTGTCTGTAGGACCTATGACTATGCCTCAGATGATCATAAGCTAAAGCTATTCCCACCTATCCTTAAGCATGCAGCCTTGTGCTATTTCATGGGTCTACCTGAGCACAAATGCAAGAGGCTTTAACAACAAGTACAGGGACTACTGTAGGTCCAAGGAAACTAAATATGAAATATTCAAGGTGACTCTCAGGCTTGATGAATCCCTATAGGACTATGAAGATAGGTTCTCATTAAACTATAAGAGAGCCAACTATACCCTTGATCCCTAATCACTTAAACTGGTACTTCTCCGAGGGATCAGGGAGGAGGTGATAGAAACCCTCAATATATTATCAGGAGGATATATCTACCAATTTCCTTATGAGACAATCAAAACTATCTTCAGGAACCATTCTAAGGATGTTAGGAAGAATGTAAGAGCTAGCCAAAGTACAACCAATACCCCTTCCTCTTCCACCTCCATCAAGCATGAGATTGGAAATTTCTTGGATGACATCAAGAGTGACAGCTACACACCTTTGCCTTGAAAATGGACACAATTTAGGTCAAGAGGAAGCAATAGGAAGCAACAAGAGCCTTGGCTATATTTTTCCCTAGATATACTAGAAAACACCATATGAATGAATTTCTATTAAATTCCATAGAGGTTTTCTTATTCTGTGGGGATAATCATGCAATAGACAAGTGTCCCTCCTTACCTAGACTCAAATTTGTATATCAAGGTGGGGAAGTAGGACCAGAGCAACTCTGTTTCATCAACCATAGAAGGGCTCAAGAACTTAGGTCATATTAGCAGGGTATGAAATGTGCACCTTATTCCTACTATCACAAAAATTAGAATGCACCTATGCAACCTTGGTACACCCCCAATCCTCCATCCTGGCCTACACCTTCTACTTGGCCTTCCAACCCTCCATATCATCCTCAGCCTATGAACCAACCATTTTAGCAGTATGTTCCTAAACAACCTCAGTGGAACAAACCATCCCAAGGGTGGAGGCCCCAACATAATCAAGCACCTACTCTAATTCCTCCACTCCAACCTCAACCTCAACTTACTCATGATGCTCCACCCAATCTACCTCATATACCTGCACAACCCAATCTGAACCTGAACAATAGATAGGCACAACAAGTTTATAGTGGAGAGACATCCTATCCAGCTTATGATGTGGAGATACATGATATTAATATCAGGTTAGGAAGAGTACTTCCAAACAACCACCCTCCATATCCACCTGTAGAGTTTGAGGAGAAAAAGGAAGAAAGTAACGCTCAAATCCAACAACCTCCTTTTCTAGAGCGCTTGATCCATTCCAGTCACCACACCCCAAAGGAGACCAAACTTCTGGGAGAAATGAAAAATTTGTGTGTAAAAATACCTCTTCTCTAGGCCATTAAGGATGTCCCTATTTACAATAGGCTCATCAAGGAAAAATTATTCAAGAAAACTGGGAGATAGAAGAAATATACCCCCACCATCAATGTAATAGGACAATTGTCCAAATTTATGTTGGGAAGGGTGATCTTCCCAAAGTTTCATATTCCCCAATACTCTGATTGATCTTAGGGTTGCCATGCATGTTATTACCAAGGAAACTATGTTGAAATTCAACCTCCAAGGAACTTTGAGGAAAGCCACAACAGTTCTGCAACTTGCAGATTGGTCCACGGTAACTCCAGAAGGAATTTTTTAGGATGTTATGGTTTCCATTGAATCTTGAAAGTATCCTATAGATTTCCTGGTTTTGCAGCAAAAAACCAAGTTTAATGGATATCCTCTCATTTTAGGGAGACCTTGGTTAGCCACTGCTGATTCTTACATCAACTGTCCGGCCGGAAACATGACTATTGAGAATGGGCTCTTGTCTAAACAAATGGTATTATATCCTCCATCCCAGCCTTCCATTGACCATGACCTACCTATACGGTTGGAGGATGAAGAAGAATATGAAGTATACAACACTACACCCTACCCCATTTGTACCATAGTTGTTGTTCTTAGAGGGAGGCAACTTGATGAAGATGAACTCGTCGACCATGTCATTCAAAACTAGTACCCCATTGACAGCCTACTTGAAAACCTATTCAAAGAACCTGAAAGCCACCCTTGGATGGAACTTCACTCAGTTGATTCATTAACCCTTGAAACCACCAAGGTTGTGGATTTTGGCCCATCCAAATCTCTGAAAATTAACTCAAACCTCAGAGATAGAGAACAAGAGCAGCTATGCCAGCTTTTGAGAGAAAACCTAGATGCATTTTCTTGATATTACAAGGACATGAAAGGGGTGCATCCCTCAGTATGCAGACATTATATTTACGTTAAGGAAGGATGCAAGCCTATGCACCAACCCCAAAGGTGGATGAACCCAACTCTAAAAGACATATTCAAGGAAGAACTACAAAAATTGTTGGATGCATGTTTCATTTATCATATATCAAAAAGTTAGTTGGTATCTCCTCTTGTCCTAGTCATGAAGAAGAATGGAAACTGGTGAAACTATGTTGATTATCGGGAACTCAATAAAGCCACCAAGAAGGACCACTTCACTTTTCCCTTTATAGATTAATTCATAGATAGCCTTGCAGGAAAGAAGTTATTTTCCTTCTTAGATGGGTTTAGTGTGTTGGAAATGTTGTCATTGATGGCAAAGGAAGTGGCAAAGGAATTGGCATCTAAATGTAGCAGAGAAGAGCAGAGAAAGAATGCATCTACAGTTTGAGCTACAAAGAGCAGTATCAGTCAAGGAGCAGGGACAAGCAGTGAATTGAAAGTTGTCCAGAGACAGTATAGGAAGAAAAAGGCCATCAAGTAGAAAAAGGATCTGCATTTTCTTTGAATTATAGAATTCAGAAGGAAGGATAGTAGAGTCCCTATGGACATCTATGAATCATTGTCTGGAAAAACATCATAAACCCTGTTGAGGAATCATGGTGGTAGGATTCGAATTCCAGGATGAGACCTTCTTGTAATGAAGAACTGGCTTAGTTTGATGTTTGCAGTTGTGGAACTACTTGATTGAATTTATGAGGGGCTCTCGAGGCATTCAAGGTATCCATTGAAGAACATAATGATGGCAGAGATCTGATGTTTTTGAATATACAGGTAGAAGTGGAACTGTGACAGGATAGAACTCTGAAATGGAAGATATGTTATATATATCATAGCAGTATTGAAGAATGACATTGAATTGTTTCGAGTTAATGTCTGTAAGGAAATCCCGTCCGAAGAGAACTACACTTGATCGTTGATTATTGGAAATCCTACCAAAGATAGACCAGAGTTATAGCGCAAACCCTGACTAACCCTTTGGAATCATGAACAGAACCTTGAGCAAAGGGCGGAACCACGAAGGAGGAACAGTGAAGGCGGTTTATGGTTTTTATCGCACCACTTTTGCGGGTTGAGCGGTATTCAAGAGGTTGGCTCCAATTCCATATATCGGGCGACACGCGTCCCTGTACGATTTCACAAAACCACTTACCACTGCACACTATCGCGCGTTATAGTTCGACCCAGGGTCCCCAGCGATATCGTTGAGCACTGTTGATCTGGGAAGGGGTCATCGGACGGTCATCATTTGTTGAAGGTGCGTGAAGAATAACACAAGTACGACGCGCCATTGCGCATTATTGCCCGTGCAATTTTCCCAAGCGATATATGTCGGATTGGATGATGTGGCGCGATGGAACGTGAACCTTTTGATCGGGTTGATGGTCTATTTTAAAAATGCCATTTGATAAAAGCACGGATTATTAATATTTAATTATCAAAGGGTGTGAATATGTTTATTTATCAAATTTCATGAATTTGATAAATAAAATTCCAATAAAAGAAAATAAAACCTTCAGTGGCACGTCAATATTACTTAACCTTGGCTATAGTATTATTTGGCAAAGAAAAATAATACCTTTGGGACATTTCGTGCATGGAAGAACGAAGATTAGATTTTCAATTTGGATTGGCTCAAATTTTAATATGAATACCATTGGTAGTTGGATGGTTTTGACTTATGGTTTTACAAAAGGCAAAACTATATAAGGGAAAGAAAGATAGAGAACCAGGCGTGCATTGTAAGGGTGGAAAACAAAGAATTTCTCCAACGAATATCTGTATGGGAAAGCTCTGTTCTTAACTGATAAATCTGAAACTACGATGCACCCATGGATCTCTGGTTTCAATCAACTTAGAAAATCATGAAGAACATATAAGGGTTGTGAATGAATACTTCACTCTGAAGTATATATGTATGGAATGGGTAACAAATTGCTGAATTAAGGATGCACCTCTGAAGAAATTAAATAAATATGGTGGCCTGCAAGGTATGTTGTGTGGAAGTGGATCAAAGCATACAGTGAGGGGGTTGTAGCTTTCTTCCAGTGGTAACTGGTAAACGAGAGAAAGGGGTAGTAGCTCCCTTCCAGGAGAGGCTGGTAAACGAGAGCAGGGGGTCGCAGCTCCCTTCCAGGAGAGGCTGGTAAACGAGAGAAGGTTGTAGCCTTCTGCAGGTGGGTGCCTGCATGCTGGTGTAAGTCTGCACCAACATATAATGTAAGAATTTTTCTCTATAATAAATATTGAAAACAAAGATTAAAGCAGCGGTGGTTTTCTCCCAAATTGGGTTTCCACCTTAAATCCTGGTGTTCATATGTGTTGCTTATGTTTTGTTTTGTTATTTCTGTTCATTTTTACTGCTTATGAATGAAGCAATGATATAAGTAAAGACATAATAAGATCTTTGGACATACAATTTGGATGCAGTAATATAACATATGGTTTTAAGGGAAGGAAAACTAAAAATTGTCAGTCAGCTCTAAATATTGATTCACCCCCCCCCCCTCTCATTATTTTTCCAACAATTGGTATCAGAGCAGGTCCTTCTGAAAAATCTTAGCCGCTAGAAGGAAGATTAATCAAGATGAGCAATCAAGATGGAACAACATCTATCAGGCCTCCACTCTTCAACGGAAACAATTTAATCTTCTGGAAAACAAGGATGAGATCCTATCTTCAGTCTCTGGGAGCAGATGTATGGGCTATAGTTGAGCAAGGATATCAATATCCAGTTGCAGTACCAACTGATCCAACGGAAAGAAAGAATTACGAAACTAATGCAAAAGTGGTCAATGCTCTGTTGGGAAGTCTAACTGAATCAGAATTTGTCAAAGTCATGCAGCTGAAAACAGCAAAGGCAATATGGGACAAAATCATTCTGAGATATGAAGGTGATGCAAAGGTAAAGAGTGCAAAACTCCAAACTCTCAAAATTCAATATGAGAATCTAAAAATGAATAACGAGGAGAGCATTGCCAATTTATTTTTACGATTGTATGATATTTTAAATCGTATGAGAAATCTGGGGGAAACAATAACTGAATCTACCTTGGTTGAGAAATTTTTAAGGTCACTAACACCAAAATTTGAGTCAAAAGTCTCTGCTCTTGAAGAAAAACAGGATCTTCAAAATATTACGATGGTGTAACTTCATGGCATACTAACTGCATATGAAATGAGAAGAGGAGGACCATCTGAAGTCAAAGAAGTTGTCTTTAGAGCTTCTACAAAATGGAAAGAAGTACAAGAAGTAGAAGGATCAGGATATATCTCAGAAGAAGATGAGAAAAATTTTGTAAAGAAACTTCAACTTGGCACAGGACGGTTTAGAGGTAAGCTTCATTTCAAATGTTTTGATTGTGTAAGAGTTGGTCATTATGCTTCTAAGTGTCCTTATAAAGAAACACCTGCAAAAGGGAAGGAAGTAGCAAGAAGGAATAAGAACCGGTCTAGCACTAGAAAAAGTTACTATACTCATGAAGACAGTGATGGGTTATCTGATAGTGAGGAAGAATGTGAACAAGATCTTAGACTTCTCATGGCATTTGAAAAAGAATCTAGAGAAGAAAAGGATAATTTTATGGATGCTCTAGGGGACAATGATTTTCTTGATGAAAACAATCAACTCAAAATATGCTTAGAAGAAAGGAAAATAATCATAGAGACTCTGAAAAATCAGATTGAAGAAGAGAAGAAACACAATGAGAAATTAGAATGTGAAGTGGCAAGTCTAAGAAAAGAACTTGAGAAAGTAAAAACTCTGAATCTTAGATTTCTAAAGGATCTGAAACCTTAGATGAGATCAAATGTTTTGATTGTGGAAAAGAGTTGGTCATTATGCTGCTAAGTGTCCTTATTAAGAAACACATAAAAAAGGAAGGAAGTAGCAAAAAGGAATAAGAATCGTTTTAGCACTAGAAAGAGTTACTATACTCATGAAGACAGTGATGGGTTATCTGATAGTGAGGAAGAATGTGAACAAGATCTTAGACTTATCATGGCATTTGAAAAAGAATCTAGAGAAGAAAAGGATACTTTTGTGGATGCTCTAGAAGACAGTGATTTTCTTGATGAAAACAATAAACTCAAAATTTTCTTAGAAGAGAGTAAAATAACCATAGAAACTCTGAAAAATCAGCTTGAAGAAAAAGAGAAGCACAATGAGAAATTAGAGTGTGAAGTAGTAAGTCTAAGAAAAGAACTTGAGAAAGTAAAGACTCTGAATCTTAGATTTGCTAAAGGATCTAAAACCTTAGATGAGATTATCAAGGTACAACGTTCTCCTCTTATAAAGACAGGTCTTGGATATATCGGAGAATCTTCTCAGGCTTCAGCACCAAATTATCTAAAAGTAGTTACAGCTGGTTTACAACATGCTGCCACTCAGCAAGGGAATAAAGAATCTTTACAGATAAAGCATGATCATCTCAATTCAAAGAACACTAACAAGAATGTCTTTCAAAGAAACACCAATCAACAAGTAAATTCATATAGAAGATTTTATGATCACAGAAATTTCTTCTTCAATGGACAATGTTTCTCATGTCACAATTTTGGTCATAAAGTTGTTCAATGTGTTGCATATAAAACCATCATGACAAGAGAAGCAAGAAAGAACAGGATTGATATTGAAACAAAGAAGAATATTTATAACAATTTTTCTCCTCTTCAAAATGAAGTTGAATTTGCTTATTGCAATAACTTTGGCCATGAAGAATCTGAATGCAGAAGCAAAGTTCAGCCAAAAGAACATGTTCCTTCAAACTCCAAAGTATGGAAAAAGAAGGAATTACAAGTTGAAAATTGTGGCATAGCGTTATTTGCAGAAGATGAAGAAAACCAATGGTACATTGATAGTGGATGCTCAAGACACATGACAGGTGATAAAGACAAACTTCTTGCATATAGTACTCTAGAAAAAGAAAAAAATGTTACGTTTGGGAATGATACTCCTCCGGTCATTAAGGGAAAAGGGTCTATTTTTCTTAAAGAAAAGGTGAAAGCTAATGAAGTTATGTATGTGGATGGATTAAAGCATAACTTGTTAAGTGTAATTCAAATGTGTGATCAAGGAACTGAAGTTGTCTTTAGTTCAAAAGAATGTGTGGTACATGATCTTGATACAGGTAAAACAATTATAAAAGGAAAAAGAACTCCAAGCAACCTGTATGTATTGAAGAACTGCAAAGAACAATGTTACTTGAGTAAATCTTCAGAAAATTGGCTATGGCATAGAAGGTTGGGGCACCTGAGCTTCTCTCAAATCAACAAATCAAGCAGACTTAAAGCTGTTCGTGATCTTCCCAATATTACTCTACCTGAAAATATCATATGCAAATCTTGCCAATTTGGTAAGCAAACCAGAGTACAATTTAATGCCAAGGAAGGATCATCAAGTAAGCTTCTTGAACTCATTCATACTGACATATGTGGACCTATGAGGAAAAATTCACCACGTGGTGAAGAATACTATATCTTATTCATTGATGATTTCTCTAGAATGTGTTGGATTGGGCTGCTTAAACACAAAGATGAAGCATTTGAGAAATTTTAGATCTTCAAAGCACTAGCTGAGAATGAATTAGATCTAAAAATAAAGTGTCTTAGATCTGATCGAGGAGGAGAATATACATCCAATGAATTCCTTTAATTTTGTGAACAATATGGCATAAAAAGATAGTGTTTTGTAGCTGGCACTCCACAACAGAATGGCATTGCAGAAAGAATGAACAGAACAGTTCAACAAATGGCTAGAGCTATGCTTGATGATTTCGGAACACCTGACACATTTTGGGGAGAAGCAGAACATACAGTAGTAAACATTCTCAACAAGGCACATGTTCGTGTAAATAGTGATAAAACTCCATATGAACTCTGGTATGGTAATCCTCCCACTATAAAGCATTTTAGAATTTTTGGAAGAAAATGCTTTATCAAGAATAATGATGAAAAAATTGGCAAGTTTGAACCCAGAGTAGATGAAGGAATATTTCTTGGTTACTCCTCTAGGAGTAGGGCATATAAATGTTACAATAAAAGACTTCGGAAGATTGTTGAATGTATAGATGTTGTTATTGATGAGTCTCCAGCAGCTCCAAAAGAAGAAAAACAAACAACAATTGAAGATGATGATGATGACATATATCCTTCTACATCAAATAGTAATGATACAAATAGTGAACCCAATGAAGAACCCGAAGATGATTTGTCTGAAAAGGCTCCATCCATATATGTTCAAAAGAATCATCCAGAATCTCAAATTTAGGGAGAAAAGGGATCAGGTGTACAAACAAGGACTCTTGTGGGATCTTCTAGCAATCTAGAATTTATGTCCACTATTGAACCTCACAATGTCAGTCAAGCTAGCAAAGATGAATGTTGGATTCAAGCCATGAATGAAGAGCTTGATAAAATTGAAAAGAATCACACTTGGGAATTACTACCAAGACCTCATGACAAAAATGTCATTGGAACTAAATGGATATTCAAAAACAAGTTAAATGAGAATGGGGATGTGATAAGAAATAAAGCTAGACTTGTTTGCAAGGGGTATGCTCAACAAGAAGGTATAGACTTTGAAGAAACTTTTGCTCCTATAGCCAGACTTGAAGCCATAAGAATGTTTCTTGCTTTTTCAAGCTTCCAAAAAATCAAAGTTTATCAAATGGATGTTAAATATGCTTTTCTCAATGGTGATCTAGAAGAAGAAGTTTATATAGAACAACCAGAAGGATTCATTTTGGGAAATGATGAAAAACTTGTTTGTAGACTGAAAAAGGCTCTATATGGTCTCAAACAAGCTCCAAGGGCATGGTATTATCGTCTTGACAAATATCTTCATCAACAAGGATTTTCAAAGGGGTCTGCTGATAGCAACTTATACACAAAAAATGAAAATGATAAACTATTGATTGTGGTTGTATATGTTGATGATATCATTTTTGGAAGTAATGAAGAATCTATGAGTCAGAAATTTGCTTCTGTCATGCAGAAAGAATTTGAAATGTCTTTACTTGGGGAACTAACATTCTTTCTTGGCTTGCAAGTGCATCAAACTATAGATGGTATATTCTTGTCACAAGCAAAATACCTTAAGCAAATTCTGAAGAAGTATGGCATGGAAGAGTGCAAACCTGTAAGTACACCAATGATAACCGGATGTAATCTCAATTCTCATGATGATTCTCCCACGGTGAATCAACCAGAATACATATCTATGATAGGAAGTCTACTTTATCTCACTGGGACTAGACCAGACATTATGCATGTTTTTGGGATTGTTGGACGATTCCAAGCTAATCCAAAAGAGTCTCACCTTCAGGCTGTCAAAAGAATATTCAAATATCTACAAGGAACTCAAGACTTTGGACTATGGTATCCAAATAATGCTGATCTTACTCTTCATGCTTACACTGATGCAGATTGGGCTGGAAATGTTGATGATCAGAAAAGCACTAGTGGTGGTGCATTCTATATGGGGCCCCGGTTAGTATCTTGGTTCAGCAAGAAGCAAAGCTCTATTGCTTTATCTACAGCAGAAGCAGAATATGTGGCTGCCGCATCATGTTGCACTCAACTTCTTTGGATGATGCAAACCTTACAAGACATTCAAATCAAATGTTCACCTCCTATCTCCATTATGTGTGATAATACAAGTGCCATCAGTATCTCAAAGAATCCTGTTATGCATTCCAAGACCAAGCACATTCCTATCAAGTATCACTTCTTACGTGAACAAGTGCTTGAACAAAAGGTGAAGTTGGAGTATGTTCCCTCCAAAGAACAAGTTGCTGATATATTTACCAAAACTTTGCCCAGGGAAGAGTTCGAATATCTCAGACAGAAGCTCGGAGAAGTCTCTGCCATGCAGAAGATCAGATCTACTTAAATACAGAAGATTAACTTGGTTGTGAGGTGTTGTTAGGCATCTCTGAATGCACAGGCTAAGAATGAGCGTTGGTAATATGAAAAGGATGCATTGTTGGTCATATTATGTTTGAAGATACAACATGATCTCAGGGGGAGCATGATATTTTCAGTTTAAAGGATCTTGATCAAACTCTTTGCCATTGATGTCAAAGGGGGAGGAAAAGCAACAAAGGGTTTCTATAAGACAAACAGAGGAAGAGTATTGCCATCAATGCCAAAAGGGGAGGTTGTTGGAAATGTTGTCATTGGTGGCAAAGGAAGTGGCATGAAGGAGCATCTGAACAGCAATAAGGCAGATAAGGTTTTGAGGCAGCAGACAAAGCAGAGACAGTGAATATAAGTAGAATGCATAATTGAAGCAGAACTTTCCAGAGACAGAGTAGGAGGAAAAGGCCATCAGACAGAAAAAGGTTTCGCATTTTCCATGAATTATATTTATATTCTTGATAGAATTTAGAAGGAAGGATAGTTGAGTCCCTGTGGAAAACTATGAATCATTTTCCGTAAACATCATAAACACTATGGCAAGGATTTGAAATTAAAGATTGAGTGTATAAATTGAAGGAATTAATGGTTGCAAAGATATGATGAATGAAGCAAAGATTATAAATGCAATGGACCATAGTACAGTAATCAGCTTGCAGAATCAAGAACTTGAATGTGCAGTTAGAAGCGGAACTACGACAGGATATAACTATAAACTTAGCAATGGAACTGTAATAAAAGGAAAAACATTAAAGCACAACTTAATTATAATAATACATTGAAAAGGCGACAGAACCCTGCGTGGAAGAATGGAACCATGACTGAGTGAACAGTGAAGGTGGTTTATGGTTTTCATCGCACCACCTATGTGGAGTGAGCGGTATTTGAGGAGTTGGGAGTGATTCCATTAATCACTTGACACGTGTCCAGGAGGACCCATCGAAAACCGCTTGTCATTGTGCGCCATCACGCGTTATAGTTCGACCCAGGATGCCCAGCAATATCGTTGAGTGTTGTTGATCTGGGAAGAGGTCATCAGACGATCATCATTTGTTGAAGGTACACGAAGATTAACATAAGTATGGTGAGCCATCGCACGTTAACGTTCAACATCAGAGGTCGAGTGATATGCATATACGCCGTTGATCTGGAAGCTTGCTAATCTAACGATGATCGGACGTTAGACTTGCGCAAAATTTACTTATGGTACCGTGTGCGTATTTGATTGGATATTGTCTATATTTGTGGGCCCAGGGTCAAAGTTTTATCATATTGTTTGAAAGTGTTAAAATGTGAAGGGTTAACCTTAATCCTAAAGTTAAGTTCTAAAGTATTAAATTAATTATTAAATTCCAAGATCAATGGAACAGTGAGAGTTATGGAGACCCCACTAGATTATCTATTTTGACCCCGTCCAGAAATACCATTAGTAATTGAATGGTTTTGATCCATGGTTTTAATAAAGGCGAAAACTATATAAGGTGATGAGAATCATAGTACGAAGTGTGCATGCGTAAGGGTTGTGAATAAATAAATTTCTCTAAGGAATATCTGCATTGGCGAACTCTGTTCTTAACTGATAAATCTGAATCTACGATGCACCCATGTATACAATGATCTGACTATGATGAATCTCTGGTTTAAACGATGGACGAAATCATGAAGAACTGGTGTAAGTGTATTGAATGAATAAATATGGTGGCCTGTAAAGTATGTCGTGTGGAAACTGGTGGATCCAGTGTGAAAATTGATGAAACGTGGTCCGTAGTGGTGCTGAGGGTCGAAGCCTTCAGTGAGGGGGTTGTAGCTCCCTTCCAGTAGTAGCTGGTAAACAAGAATAGGGGGTTGTAGCTCCCTTCCAGGAAAGGCTGGTAAATGAGAGAAGGTTGTAGCCTTCTGCAGGTGGGTGCCTGCGTGCTGGTATAAGTCTACGCTAGCATAAAATTTGTAAGAAATTTTCTGTATAATAAATATTGAAGACTGAGATAACAGCAGCGGTGGTTTTCTCCCGAATTGGGTTTCCACCTTAAATCCTGGTATTCATATGTGTTGCTTATGTTTGATGGTTTGTTTAGTTATTTCTGTTCATACTTACTACTTATCTAATGAATAAATGATGCAATGATCTAAGTAAAGACATAATAAGATCTTTGGACATACAATTTGGATGCAGTAATGCAACATATGGTTTTAAGAGAAAGAAAAAGTAAAAATTGTCAGTCAGCTCTAAATACTGATTCACCCCCCCTCGATGTTTTCCCAACATAATATAATATTGTCAGGACATAGAGCTGTTGAATCAATTTGACATAGGGAGTGAATTGGAAATCATCAAATTCACCACAAGACATGTTGTTGTCCACTACATTAACATATGCACTCTAAATTACCAATTACTTAAGCTCGCAAGGTCTAAGATATATTTGGTAGTATTAGCTCACCTTTAAGTGCTTGTTGAAGATAAGATGGGAATTGGCTAATATGATGGTGAATGATTTATGGGAGAAGTTGAGGATAAATAATACAACAAATAGAGATAGTACTTCTGTAGTGTAAAATATCAATTTTTATCCTATTAATATGTTTTTCAATTCATCAAATATAGCATGACTCGATTTGTTGATTGAGAGAAATCAGTGGTTGGGAAATTGCATGAGCAAAAGGACACCATACTAGGACAAATTAAGGACATTTTTTAGCCTAGAGATGTGAACTTCTATGATTGTATTTGAGTAGAAGTCGAAAAACAATCAACAAAGAGAAATACTCTAGTCTGTGTTTTAACATACATTTTTATACCAAAATACTATTCTACATCATGGTTGAAAGCATCAGTGCCTATTTGTAGGGTGAAGAGAAAAATGAAAATGGATCCATAGATTCAAAGTGGTCAAATGAAAGCATTAAAAAATCTTGTCACAGATGATTGTGATATCATACAACATCAATTGAGTACCTACATCAATGCCCAAGGATTATTTGGTTGTGCCAATACATTTATATATAATGGAAGATAGTGAATTCACTCCAGTGGCGGAACATGTATGATGTTTCTGCTCTAAAGGTACAACATTTGGCAAAATTGGGTGCCTCCACGAAAGCTTCCACATATTGTTGAAGTTTGACTTCTGCATTGACCAAGTTTGACTGGATTATTTCAGACTGTTTTGGGTTGACTTTTACTGTGAGAAGAGGCCAAGTTTACCTGGCTTTGACTGAGCTCCATTGGGAGGTATTTTGTTGGCTTGACCAACATTGACTTTTTGGCTAGGGCATTCTGTTGATTGTTGTAAATTGTACTTTCTCTCTGCTAAATTTGAAGAATAATAACAAGATTTGATCAAAGGTTTTTCCCCGCATTGGGGTTTTCCCATGGCATCCACCAAATTATTGTCTCTTGTCTTGGCTTGTCTTATGTAGATTTATTTATGTTCTATGAGCATTTACTGTCAATGTTAATGTGATTGCATAACTGTAAATTGAATTGGGATAATAAGAAATATTGAAGTAAATTTCTCTAAGTATAGAACATACCATGGTTAACTAAAATTAACACCTTGCGTCTTGAGGAAATCTTACCTTTGCCTAAAATTTGGAGCGTGAGGTGTAGAGAGGGAGAGGGAGAGAGAGAGAGAGAGATCCAACGTATTTGGTATCATCTCCATCAAGGTTCAATTCCCATAAATGACATGTTGAGCTCTTGTTGAGTATATTGTTGTAACGGCTTCAAGCCTTGTTTTATTAGTCCAAACAATATATATCTCCCCAAAATAATATAAAGATATGTCAATAAGGAAAACACACACACAATAATGTGCACTTCCTTCTTTATTTAATTTTTCACATTTTCTATAAATGCATTTGCACTCGCACATTGTACTCTTACTATTGTATTCTTCGATCTCATTGACCCACTTTTGTGGTCACTTATTGGACATTAATAAAATTATCTAAAGAGAGAGACAAAAAGAGCCCAACCTGTGTGTGTGTGTAGAGAGAGAGAGAGAGAGAGAGAGAGAGAGAGCATGTGACAATGACCCAAATTCAGATCTTGACAAGCAATACTACTCCCCTATTCATGTGGATTATTGTATGGTCCTAGGCAAGGTGCCAAGAAACCTTATTCTCCACTTAAATATGTTAGGGTGGGTCAAGCTTATTTCCACTTTTTCCATTCATAAAGAGACAAAATCTCATTTATGTGTGTGTGTGTGTGTGTGAATAAAGCATAAACAAAAAAAATAACAAATAAAAGAAGATAAAACAAAAAGATAAATTATAGCAATTTAACAAAAAATAACTAAAATAAATAAATTACACAAAAAAACCCCTCATACATAACAACATATATATACATAACAACATATATATATATATATATATATATATATATATATATATATATATATGGGAATAAAGCATAAATAAATAAATAAAATAAATAAATAAACAAACAAACAAACAAACTTATATCAATTTAGCAAAAAACAAATAAATTACACAAAAAAACCCTTAAAATTTAACAACATTATCCATTGTATAGATACCAATCGCAAAGAAAAAATGAGAATTTAACAACAACATCAAAGCATGCTTATAAAATGAGGAAAAATGAATAACAAATAGATGAAGATAAAACAAAAGGATAAACTTATAACAATTTAACAATAAATAAATAAATTACACAAAAAACCCCTAAAACTTAACAACATTATTCATTGTATAGATACCAATCTCAAAGCAGAAATGAGAATTTAACAACATAAAAACATGCTTAAAAAATGAGGAAAATGAATAACAAATAGAAGAAGATAAAACAAAAGGATAAACTTATAGCAATTTAACAAAAAATAACTAAAATAAATAAATTACACAAAAAAAACCCTAATACATAACAACATTATCCATTGTATAGATACCAATTTCAAAGAAAAAATGAGACTTTAACAACATCAATATCAAAAAATTCTTATAGAATATGGAATGGTATGGAATACCTGCAAAGCTCTGAGATAAAACATTTTTTTACTTTTATGTTTATTCTCAAAAATTCTCCTTTGTGCTTTCCCAAAAAAATTTAGAGGTTAATTCTGACTAGTTTGGCTGCTCTGAAAGGTTTGGGATCCAACCAAACCTGAACCAGGTTTGACTGAGAGTATAAATCAGATATAGAAGGCAATATGTATTTTTAAAGTGGTCCTTCTCCTCAAATAGGAAATTGTCTTTTTGGAAGTATATTTATGAATTTAATAATTAACCCAGGTTTACCATTTCACATCAAGTAATATCAAATTCACATAACAATAAAACATGTTTTATCAAAATTGTTTAAAAATAATTGACAAGACAAGGTAAATGCCAGATAAAAAGGCTAATGTGAAAAAAATGGTCAAGGCGTAATAATTTGTTATTTATAATATCTTTGATGTAAACTGTATCACTCTAGCTAATCAAGATCAAGTTTCAGATGAATCTAACATTCTAGGTCAGCTTGCATTTCAAAGTGAAAATCGTGTAACAATAATGTTCTTCAAGTAAATTAGGGGTGGAAGGTGTGGGGGGATCATACTGGATCCCAATGTGGAGCTTGAACTATCATTTCCTTGGGGTATAAAAAATCCACAAACAATCAAACTAAGGCTTATGCTCTTTATCAAAATGTTCTCTTGGAAAAGAACATCAAAATAGAGTCTTTGATAGTTGATGTTCATAGGATACTCAAGCATAATTATGAAATTGATGGCCTTGAAATCAACCCCACTGAAAATAAAACTTGCTTTGTAGCCAAAATTCCAAAGGAGGTTTGCAGCCTACACGAGGTCTAAAAAGAACAAAAATATTAGGTTGATTCTCTAGCTAATGAGGCCATCACACTTAAAATAAATGCACTTTGAAAAAATAGGGAATGCCAATTTCATGCAATAACCTAATCCTCTTAGGTTATGGGTATAAAAACATGTAGTAAAGCAAAGACAAGTAATCACTATTTATCACATAGCCACTGTCAATCAAGGAGCTCTGACTTGATAGGACTAGTTCGCCCCTCTCTCACATGCTTGAAATTAACACTTGTCTGTATATTAAATTCATCTAAAATGGTCTTCATTGGAAAGGTGTGATAATGAGTCACTGAGTGGGAGAAGCTAGCAGCATCATATGGAGAAAGGTTATTCAACCAATAATTACCCTAGTAAGAGTCCCTCTGGCTGTCTAGCTAGTATCCTAGAATTTTTTGTTGGGCTTACTAAGAAGGCATGTTCAATGTCCCTTCCTTTATTTCGGACCCCAAAATCCAAGAGTTCATAATGTGTGTTTCCATTGTTTTGGTTGTTCATTTATTTTCAATTACCTTTCCACTCGTGGAGTCTTATTTCACACATACCCCTTTGGTTTTCTAGGTTTTACTTCTAACTAGTTGTTAACTCTTGGTGTCATGTACTCTCTCCACTAGGGGTATGGTATTGCACTTCTTATTGGGCACTGCTCATTCTGATATTCTGAATTTTAGCTTCAGAAAAATTTGTTCTCCTCACACCTTAAGTGTTCTATTGTGTGATTTGCAAAAGCAGGGAACCCGGTTTCGTGTGTTTGAATCAAGGTTACATTTGGACAATTTGTTCAATAACTTGAGCTGTAAAAACCACTGTCAACATCTGGTATCAAAGTTTTTTTATTGAGTGTCACACTAATGGATTATACTGAAGTGCGAGAGTTTAAAAGGGTTCTTCAAAGGCATGAAAAGTCCATATAATGCAACAGATCTTCTATTTTTCGAGTGACTTCTAAAGTAAATGAAAATGAACACCAAAGCACTACACAAAATATTATAATTATGAATACTGTGGACCGAAAAACACAAAAAATCAATGTCTTTGAGGCAACATGTGATATCTTGATTCTTGAATAATATGGTTATCAGTCTTAGTAATGGCTCTCACTTTGCAACTTCTAACCATATGATGTCAATAAATTCAGTGCAAACTGATTCTAAGGAGGAAGAAACAGTTCACCAAATGATGAAAGACATTGATTTTGGAAATCCAAACTCCTTTCCTTCCAATAATGGGCAGGAAGAAGTCAACATTGATAATTATTTTCATGAATATCTATGTTTAGTAAAGTAATTAGAAGATTATGTGGTTTTAAGTTGTATACCCAAGGAATTCTGCAATGTACAACTTTGAATCTCTGTAAGTTTTGCTTCGCAGCATATGAGACTTGCTTATTTTGGTTGAATACTGTGGGAAGTAGTATTTTGTTCTTTTTCTAGAACTTTTATAATACAAAGTTTCCCAGTTTTGGTTTTTAAACAAAAAATGGAAGTGTACTTCAAGTAAATTCTCGAGCTTAGGTGCATTTCAATGCCTAAATAATAAAACAATATTTTAATCGAGGAAGTTTCAAGACAATTTAACAAAAACCTATGGAATATAATAAATAAAAACAAGACTTTCATAAAATGCATTAAAACAATTCCAATCAAACACTAGTTCTCATAAGATATTTTATCCTTTTCGACCACGTAAAACACTTCCTTCAAATAAATTTAAACCCTATTCAACTTTATTTAAGGAATGCCCCTTATTCAATGCTATGTTACATATCTATTTATAAGAGAACAATAAACAAAATTGAAAATTTTGAATTCACAGGATCTTAGCAGAACGAATGTGTTAGCAAAAATTATTGCCAACAAAAATACTTTCTTGTGTAAATCTTGGAAAACTTTGTCACTATAAGCGCAGTTGCAAATATCTTTAAGTGTGAATGATTGTTGTCTAGAACATTTTAAGTAAAAAATGATTTCAGCTCAAAGAACTCAAGCTTGAGGTCAAGATAAAATTTTCCAGGTGAAGAAATATATCAAAGTAATGCAAATATCCCACAAGTAGAAAACATAATAATAAGCTAAAATACCTTGTTCATACACATTTCAAAGCTTTCAGGAGAAAAATACCATTTTAATTAGAGTAATTCGGAGATAGCGAAACAAAATATCTTCAAACAAACCGCGGCATGGATCTCATTACACAAAAATCAACAAGAACATCGTTTCACTAACAAAAAAAGTCTTCTTTCAAAGTACACTAGTTCATGGTAAGCTTCATTCAAGGATATTTGTGGTTGTGAATAAATCTAGGTCATAAGGCAAACAAAATTAAATTCCTACCAAACAAATGATACATACAAGACTCATGGTGTGCATGCCTGTATCATATGGGTGCAATAAAATCTAAGTAGTCCCAATGACACCACTTGGTTGATCTTATGCCAGTTTACTAATGGGTTCAAGAAAAACGAAATTGGGTGGCCATTTTCCACTTTGAATTGAATATTTTGGGTTTCAAATTTTTGCTAGGGAAAGTCTACTCTTTTTTACTTAAAGTGCCTATTGGGGCCATAAAGAGCTATGTAGAGATGCATTATTCATGAATACCATAATGAAATATTTTGGCCCCAAAAAGGATAAGAAATTGTCTCCATTGCTGATGTCTTAAACTACTAAGGTAGCAAGAGAAACACTTGCAACAACAGAAAGTGTTTTTCTTAGTCTATTAATAATCATTTTGACAAATCAGGTATATAACCATAATTTTTAGTAATGGAAGCGACAATGTCAAAAAATTTGAAGATGGGGTCCAAATAAAAAGGAACCTAATTGGAAACTGACCTTCAATCAGGAACTATTAACAAGTCAGAAGCCCCAATGGTATGAGCTACATTTACAATCCACGATGAATTGATCCTTCCTTAAAAATGTATTGAATAACATTGTGTGTTATCTGTGGGATAGGTACTACAGTTTTGGATTCTTTATAATTCTACAAAATTTGTAATCGCACAGGAGGGAGAACTTTGTTTCCTTTTGACTAAAAATGCAGAATACGAAGTCTACAAACAAATATTAAATGCAATTTTTTTTTGTTACAACACATGCATACAGAAGAAAACTAACAAAAAATTCAAAATAAAACGTATCATTTAAAACCCAACGAACTTGGTTCAACCTGTTCATAGTTTTAGTTACTCTGTTACACTTCTTGTGAGCATCAGTTTGATTTTTTCTTTGAAGTATTGAAGTGCGGTGTGAAAAATTTGATCGCATTAATGGCTTCTAATGAGCGCAGAAATTCATTTGGGCTTACATGGGAAGAGCAGTGGGATTATTCATTCAACGACCCGGAGAGAACAGAGCAGAACAAGTCTGTGGTGATGACCAGATTAGTAAATTATAACAAGAAGATGAAATACGTTGCGTCTGTTGGGGAAAAAAAGGTGAAGGAAGGGAATTCAGTTGGTATCCGTTGGGCCAAACATTAATACCACAAAAATTCCCAAAAGTGAAATGGTAGTCAGTGTCCAAAATTAGTAGAAGAAATGAGTGTTGGAAGGGCTTATGTGTGAACTATTTTTCTTCTGCTGAATTCCATAGTAAATTTATATTGTATTAATTTTTGGGTCAAAATTTTGAGTATATTAAATGACTGAACCATGTTGAGGTATTGATTGACTTTACAAAAACCCAACGAACTTGGGAACACTATAAATTAACTAACTGGAGATATAATCACAAAAGGCTAAAGATTAAAACTTAAATGCACCGAGATCATTCGTAGAAAAAGTGGCATGACAATGTGAGACAAAATAAGAAAGATGCTGATTTAATCAAGAAATAGAGTTTGAAAAAATTACGTCGTAATTGATTTTGGCCACGTCACTACCAGAAGAATCTCGATTGTCTAGGATGGATGCATCTGTCAGTTGATTGTCTTGATCGTTTTCTACCATCCAATGAGTTACAACTTCGAGTTCTTCTTGGTCCTCCTCTTCTCATCGGGGGCTCGATTCTTCATTCTATGGCCGTTCTTCCTCAGAGGAAGCCAGGTCATCTGATGAAATCCTACCGCTCCTGCCCATGGCTAAGCTTAGCTGTGGAGGATAGATCTCGGAATCTATATGGAAAGCCTGAGCACAAATTTGAAACCCTTTTTTAGGTAGTAAAACCTTATATGGCATATTCAGATTGCAATTATAGACGTATTAGAACCATAAGTTTTTATATTTCCCCTTCAATACAGCTCAACGAGAGCCACAGAGATCCAGATAAAAAACTAGAAAGAGTTTACAGAACATCGAAACACCAAGCCTAGTGACAGTTACCAGCATATAGCTCTACCACTAATAGGATTATTACAGAACCAAAACATAATACCACTTGTAGAAAAAAAATAAAAACCTAGCGCAACATCATATTTCCTCTCTCCTCCAGTTGCCACCTTCAAAACCACCACTACCATAGCGAGATCCACCACCTCCACCATTGTTTTAGCCACCACCACGTCCATAACCATGGTTTCCACGGTCACCGCTTCCACCATAACCCCCATCACCGCCACCCCCACGGTAGCCACGCGAACCACAATCTCCACCACCACCCTTGTTTCCTCTGGACTGGGGTGGGTTAACGATGATTCTCCTCCCGTCAAGAATCTTTCCATTCATTGCATCAATGGCATCCCTCATCGATTACTCATCGTTTAAGGTCACAAATCCGAATCCACGCTATCTACCAATTTCCAAACTTGACGGAACTAGAGAGAGAAAGAACCCACTAACACAGGACCGAAACCAAAACCAGAAACAAACAGAACCAAAGAATGGCATCCCTCATCGATTACACATTGTTGAAGGTCACAAATCTGAATCCACACTATCTATCGGTTTCCAAACTTGACAGAACTAGAGAGAGCAAGAACCCGCTAACACAAGACCGCAACTAGAACTAGAAACAAACATAACCAAATGAACCAGGGTCATACCACCCCATCAACGAGTCAGTGAAAATTTGAAACCCTTGGACCAAATTTTGCTGTCGTTCTAGTGGATTTTCATTTTTATTAATTTATTTTCATTTTTTTCAGCCTTCTATCCGTGGATTGGGAAATTTTCCTTCCTAATGCATTTTTTCCTGCCTTTTTACCTTCTGGAAAAATTTGAGAGAGTGGGAAGGATTCCCCCAAGGTTTGGAAGTTCCCGCCTTTTTTATACAAGGATTTCCTCGCAATGAGGGTCACTAGAGCCCTCTTGAGTCCTTGTTGGTCCACTCTAGTAGGGAAAAGGTTCTAAAGGAAGCAATGAAACATATCGGCCTTAATATATCATTAGTTTTATATGTGACGATATCTCATTTTTATATTATTATAATTATATTATTGTTGTAGTTTTAATCTTTGTTGACTTATAGAGTTAATGAATACATGTAAGTGTAGGTAATGAATTTAATGGAGGGTGTTATAAGATTAATTTAAGGAAATTGAAAAATGGAGAGGGTCATGAAATCAATACAAATATCTTCATAGGGTTTAAGGGGCATCAAGGTGGTAGAATATTACAATTAAGAGAACTATATAGCAATTTAGGAAATATTGATACAAATTGCATATATGTATATGTTGTGGTGCAAATGTAACAATATTTTTGAAATTATTTTGTAAGGTATGAAAATGGTCAAGTTTGCCATGTTTTTTAGAAGTATGCATGTATACATAATGGTGGAGTAAATGACTTATGTTAGGAGGGATGAGGTTGAACCCCAAAAAATAAAAGCAAGGAAATCAATCTAGTAATGTTGGTGGTGTGGGTCAATGAGCATTGGGCTATTTAACTTGCTTTCACATACATTTGTTTTTTGGATTGAAATTGTTTTGATGAACACAAGCAAGTGGCAATTAATTGATTTATACATTGGAATGTGGTAGAAGCATCTCAAAAGCTATGAAAGCACCACTTTAACTCAAAAGTCACAACTAAGTGGTATTTATTCTACGAAAGTCACTCTACACTTGGACCTAACCCTATCTTAAATAAACAACCCCTTTAAGAAGGAAATTCAGCCCATGAGGGGTCAACATGTCACATGGAAATATTGAGCACTTGTGGGGAAATAATAACACACTATTTTCACCCACCAAGCAATAAGAAAGCCCCCATCAATGTTAGTCACTACTTTAACTGTGTTGAGTGTCCTCGGATTCCTCAAACAATTGTATTGAATGTATGTGATGTTAACTAAGTTAACCAACAAAACGTGTCTTCAATAATGGTAACAATATTTGCACACTATTTATTTCATTGAAAATTCAAATGAGGCTTTACTACTTGTAACCAACCATACATGTAGTTGATCAAGTTGACCAACCTAACACGCTTCTACTAGTGATAACCAAAAGGTACATGTTGGTAATTGGGTGACTAATGTAGTATGCCTTAACATTCGTAATTGAACATAAATGTTGTTGATGGGGTTGACTAGCCTAACATACCTCTTGCAATTGTAGTTAAAAATGCATGTTGATAGGGCTAATCTCCAAGATAGTGTTAATAAAAAATAGATGTTAATAACCAACCTAACACATCACTAACAATGACAATGGAATGCGCATGTCAATAAATAAACTAATCGACATGACATGTTTTTCATTAAGATGATTGAAATGACACACAAATATCTAAGTTGACCAACTTGACAAACTATTGATTTTGTCAATGAACTAAAATTCCTTTAATAAACACAACCAAATGTGCATGATGTTGAGCAGGTAAACCAACCTGACATACCTTTAACAATAGTAACAATGTGTGAAATTTGTGGATTGGGAAAATCAAACTAACATACCTATGATAATCAGAATCGACCATACATGGCTATTGTGATCAACCCTTCACGAGTTCCATTGATTTCGTGAAAAATTAAGCATGTCATGCAACTCTTATACTAACTTTGATACATATACAAATTAAGTTTGTATTTACTTGTTAGAATTGTGTTAAGGTGCTTCCCCTGTTAATGTCACAAGTTTGAATCCAAGGGAAATTAAGCTATGTATACCTCCATGGATTAAATAGTTAAATCATTGCATGAAGGGCATCAATTGTCCCACGAACAAGAGGGTCTCACATGCCAATTTAGCACCTACCTATATTATAACTTTATATTAAATATTATTATTATTTTCTTGTGTTAATATGAGTGCTTTTAATATTTAATATACAGTTAAGTAGATTACCCCTTGACTAATTAGTGAAGTATTTAATATTGGATGAGAGAGTTGTAAGGTTGAAATTTCTATACCTTGTGTTAATTTGGGTGTTTGTATGATTTCAATGAAAAATTGGATTTCATACATATCCATGGATCCATTAAAATAATTTACACATGCCAACCAAGGACATTCAATAGTTGGGTTAGAACTAGCAGTTGGGAGGAGTTCATTATCATATTCATCCAATGGTTTCCATGCTAGAGAAATTATAGCATGTGTTTGATTTATGGGCTAATGTTTGAATGATATGAGGAGAAGAGTTAGTGAAAGTCCTTCTTATGGTAAGGCCCTCCACCTCTTCCTTTATTTCTTAACGTAAACTTGAGAGAAGTGATTACAAATATATGATACGTATAGTGTGAAAACCATTCAAAACATCACGGCATTAAACATTTACATGAGATGCAACTTATTTAATGTTCAATAGATTTTTCCTTTAAAAAATAAATATATGGTACCATGATATAATATAGTGATTCACCAACATTGACCACCAAACAAATGACCTAAACGACAAATGTTAGGTATGGTGAATATCATCCACCATAAACTATGATTATTAGCCATTCTGCCACCCCTAAGTTTATGGTCACTCATTGAACATGACTTCAAGAGTTGCTTCGAGCTTCGTAAACTTATTCTTTCCCAAAATACCGACAAGGATGTCTCATCATGTAGCATTTTTCTTTGTGTATTTCATCAAATTCTCTGCAACCGCGTTTTTATGTTATCCTTAATTAGCATTTCAATTCCACATGTTTCTTATTATGTATTTTAAAGGGTTTCGTTCATTCTCATGGGAGTCACAGAGTCACATCAATGGGTCCTTCTGTGTTTTGGGGAGCATCTCATTACTCGCAACGGTTTCTCTCTAAATCAACACATGGCAAGTGCGGTATGATCAACCAAAACATATTAGCACCTAAAAGGCCATCGATTTCAAGTTAATCCATACCCTACGCCATGAATTTTTTTGTTTTGAATAACTTTTGTCAATGAATAACATCATTGTGAGTAAAAGGTAATGCATTTTGGCTTGGCATATGCTTGCTGCGTTAGGGGGTTTAATGGGTTATAGGGTTAAAGGTTTAGGGGTTACGGGTTAAGGGTTTAGAGGTTTAAGGTTTAGGGGTTAAATGGGTTATGGGTTTAGATGTTTAGGGGTTAGGGGATTTATCAGTTAAGGATTTTACGGGTTAGGGGTTAATGGGGTTAGGTTTAGGGGGTTAAATGGGTTAGGGCTTAGGAATTAGGGTTTAAGGGGTGAGAAGTTTCGGGTCTAGGGAGTTAAATGGGTTAGGGGTTTAGGGGGTTAAATGGGTTAGGGGTTAAGGGTTTAGAGGTTTATGGTTTAGGGGTCAAATTAGTTAGGGGTTGGGAATTAGTGTTCAAGGGCTTAGGGGTTACGATGATAGTTTTGTTGGTCTCTGTTTGTGCACAATAGTTCTTTATTCTTTGTGTCTCAATGTAACAATTTTTTATGCCTTTTCTTGTTGCCATGTCTTTTCTATTTATTAATTTCTAGTATTTGTTAACCATTTATTTACATTTATTGATGAAAATATCTACTGCAATTAAAACAAATGTATGTTCAATCTCCACTTTCAAACTTAGCCACAGTGTTATCACAAAATTTAAGTCTGGATAATGGACATCTAATGAAGTCTCAATAACCACACTACACCTCATGAATGCTACAGAAAAGCTTAAGTTCGAGTGTACCAGATTCATGAGAAATTTGGCGATTATACTTTTGCACCTCCACCTGATTATGTCTTGGAAATGCCCTTGTTTGTTGCAAAAACATCCTAATGTTGTTGATCTTGTCCCTTAACAGACCAAGGAAATATATGAGACTGAGATGAATGGAAAGCACTACAAATTTGGAGAGAGTAGAAAATACTAGGATGATTTAAAGGATAAGCTTGAAGAATTTAACAGTGATTAAACAACTGAAAGTTGTCCCAAACAAACAGTTGATAATGTGAAACCTTCTTCTGTACCAGTCAAGAAAGACTACATTCATGTGAGAGAAAGAAGAGGCCAAGCGACTGATAGGCATAGCCTGGAAGAGAGGGTATGGTTCCCTCTTTTTAATGAAAGATTTGATTCACATTTTGTATATCAAATATTAACCATTTTAATATTGCCAACAAGGGGGAATTAATCCGATTGTAGGTCCCAACTAGACCTGCCCTTGTTTGGAATGGATAATCCCAACGAGTTTTAAGGACTGTTATAAGGGTTAGGGTAGTAATGAGTTAGTGGTTAAGGGATTAGGGATTAGGGGCTTAGGGCTTAGGGGAATTGTTAGTCATCATCCTAGATTTCTAGAAACAACATTTGAGAAATATTGTGAGTTTTAGAAATATCACTGCCTTCATCATCCTAAACTAACTATTTTTACTATCTTTTCCCTCTCTCTGCCTCCTAAAAAGATACCACTGCTGCAAAGAAAGACTACATCATTTTAGGCCTGTTTTCCTCACTCTAACACCTTACCCCCACTCACATTCATAACCCTTTTCCTCTGAAAAATAAACTTTTTCTATTCTTCAAAACCCACTTGAAACCCCCTCATTCATCATTTTTCCTCTAAAAACCTTAAACAATGTAAAAATCCCTTTTTACATTGTTTAAATCTAACTTTTAAGCCTATCGGACCTTCTCAAAACCTTATAAAAACCTTGTTTTTATACTAAACCCCCATTTTTATATAAATATGCCTTAAGCCCTTTTCGTTTCAGCTCCCAGTCTCTCTTACCCTCACAAAACCGTGCCCTCTGCATAATTTTAACCCCTCCCCCATATAAACTTCACCTCCACCTTTAATTATAAAAACCCCCTCTAAATAAATGGCGGGCACACTTTTTCTCCACCCCGCCTTACCTTTTTCATCGGGCCATCTCTGTCATTGATCGGTTTTTGTTCCCCCCAATCCAACGGAAGTCACATCCCCTACCTCACCCACCTATGTTACAACCCCTCACTACCCGACAAACCCCCCACGTCATTTTGCACCCGGACCCACCTTACACTAAAACCCCGCTGACCATTCACACTGCGCCATCTAACCTGGGCTCCACCCTCCAAACCTGCACATTGCCCCCTGGATCCTTCTGCACCATAGATCTCATCACTCGAGATCTGACGGCCCGAAAACTATATTGCATAGAAAATTACGATGGGTTTAATAACCCTTAACCCGCGTGAAATAGGCGGTTTTCCACCGGACATGTGTCAATCACCCAATGGAATCACGTGCGTTCGGCCCAAAACCATTTACCACCTTCCACCCACACGATAAACCACTTCGGTTTTTCGGAACCGCTTTCTCCCTCCTCGCGCCAAAAAAAAAATCTTTTCATCCTTGTTTGAATTTCCCCAGGTTCCACCTTCGGAACCATGGTCCTACACCTTCTGCTCCTCTGCAAGCAAACCCCGATGATTCAAAACCTCAAAAAATGCAGTCTTACCACTCCCTGCAGGTTTTAAAGCTAACATGTGTTTTGTTATGTGCAGGTTTAATGGTGGGATGCCCGAGGGGCATTCTGATGGTCAAGAAATGATAAAATTAACCTTTGGATGACGATCCAAGAGGCAAAATCACATAAAATAAAGCCATGGGATTTGCATAAAGGTTTACCCTTGATGAAGCATGATCCTCGATGGGTTATAAACCCTCATACCATGAAGAAACATCCCCTGCACACAAAATAATATTACAGTCAAAAGAAGCAGTGAAGAAGTAAAGAAAGATTAAAGGGTTAATCTCATATCAAAATCAAATCAAGGAGATTAATTTATAACACAGATATTAAGACAGAAAGTGAAGACAGTCAGTTATTAAAGGGATAAAAGCATAAAAACAAAGTTTAAAAGCTTAAGACAATGATTAAAGATAAAAAAAAGGACAGATTAACCTAAGATAAATTCGAATGAATCAACTCATAATAGTTATTCCTCTCAAAGATATTTTTCAGCCACCTAAGTGCTTTGTTTCCTTCAAAAAAGCATTAGGCATATATTGAGCTGAGTCAGAGATATTTTATCTGTCACACAGTTATTTTTTCCTTAGAAGTTAAGATAGGAGTTATTAAAATAGAGAAGTAGCTGCAGATATTCCTGCCTTGAGCCTTGCATGGTTTTCAAGGTTAGGAATGCACTTACTCTGTAATAAATGATACTCAAACCCTATCTTAGGCTTCACCTCCTCATTTTTTGCATAAATACTGCATCTAAACTCATTATCTTGTTTTCATTTGATGACTCTTTGAAGTAATACATATTCTCTTGGAAGTTGAAAGGAAATTGATGTCTTAGAACTATGGATGCCCTGATTTTTTTATTGACGAAGGAGGCTAGATCACTGGATCCCTAAGCTTGGCTATTGGTGAAGTGCTTCTATCTGTTATTTTTATTTCTTGTTCTCATTATGTTTCCATCTTTCTTTGTTATAGTAGAGCAAAAGTTTTAGGCTAAGAAATGTCCTTTGAAAGCACCTTAGTTTTGTTTGCTCTTCACTGTCTTAATGTTTTCTTCTGCAAGGTATGATTGGAGGATTCTTAATTTCCCTCCAGTTCCATCTAGCTTTTTATTTTAGAAATGATTGAATAGAGTATAACCAGGGAATTTTTGGTAAGTCCATGTTCATTGGTACATCTTGAGATGTTGTTTTAAGGAATGATTTCAATAGTGTGCAACCAGGGAAATTAGTGATGAGTCCATGCTTCCTGAGTACAACTTGAGATATTGTTTTTAAGATCTTCTTAAAGTATGCTTAGTAAAGTCTAAACCAGGGAAGTCTATGGTGTGCCCTATCCTTTGGTCTACCTTTAAAGTTTTCTTTGAAAGATCCCTAGAGAGTTAGTCAAAATCAGATTAGATCATTTCTATTTGATCTTAGGCTGCTCTCACCGTTATCTTATATATTTTCTTTATCTGAAAGTAGTGTTTTGATTGTTGGATTGTTGTCTAAAAGGTTTGCTTATTAAAAATTTGTCCAAAGAAGTCTATGGTTTTCCCTATCCTTTGGCTTGCTTCAAACAGTTACCTTGAAATATTTCTCTTTTTTAAAGTACATGATAAAGGATTCTTAATTTCCCTTTACCCTACTTTCCTTTCTTTTCCTTAATGTTCATCTCATAAAACCCTCTTAAAACTTGAAGATCCACTGGCCAAGTTAGATTTCCCCTATGATACTCCCCGATCCATTGATGAACTTATCATGACTTTCATTAGACTCCATTTCCCAATGACTTAGAGATTTCCTCATTCTATTTATGCTTTTTTATCATTATACCCAACCAAAACAAACAAAAAAAACCTCCTACTTAATAACTAGCCTAAAAACAACCCTACAAAGCAAACAAGTTCATATCCATTTGCAAACAATTAAGAGAGATCCCTCTCTGAGTCCACGAAGGCTAGGTCCTAGGGCTCCAAAGACTGGTTCCATGTTGCCTTGTCATTTGGTATGCCAATCTGCCAAATCACGGGACACCAACATTCTGGCGATCATGGTGGGACCTTCTGAGTAAATTTATGCTTAAACACCTTTAAAGTATTCAGAAACCCTTGACTGATAGTATCTGGTGATTTATTTTTCCACCTCATCCCCAGAACCAACATTCTGGAAATCACGGTGGGACCTTCTGAGTTAGTGACAAACTAAGTATACCTTAGAACTCTAGAAACCAATATTAATCATAGAAAACTCAGCTGATGGCCATAGAGTAGACTTTTTTTGTTTCACCATCTTAGCTAAATTATGATTAAGGTGTAGAAAACTCTTACAAACCTTAGAACTACAAAAAAAAAAAAATCAGAAAACCCAAAAATATCTCTAAGATTGGTTTTTTTGTCAATTATTGGTGGTGGACCACACACATTTTACCTTCAAAAAGCTAAAAATTTCCACCTGGCGACTCCACTAGCCCCAGTAGGCCTATTACTTCACTAGTTCTTTTAGATTCCCTTAAGATTATCTCAAATCAGTCCTAAAGAAGTTTAGAAGCCTAGTACCATATTTTAGAAGTTTACTAAACACTATGAGAGGTTAACCTTCTGAAAATAGTCCTAAAAATTGTAGCCTCTCCAAAATTTTGAACTTGAAATCTGGCTTCACATAGGTTCAATACTAGATCTCATCCAGACCCTAATCCTCATACAATAGTTGATGATCCAGAAAGGATTTTGTGGAAAAATTCTAGAGTTGGAAATTTAACTACTGTTAGGACCATCCAAAGAACAAGATTTGTCCCAAAAAACCTTGCAATCTTGAAAGATCCTCAATTTGTCTTGTGCCATTGAAAGAACATGTTTAGAACCAAGTAATCTAGTGATATTGACCAATCTGACCTTGATCCCACAGATTTGCAGCAATATTTTAGCAGAGAAGCATCTCCTTCCACTCCTCCTGATTTTCATCTTCTCCACCACTTCAATTCTTTCCATAGAAAATATGCTCATAATAATCTTGCTATTCCAAGTAATTCCACCACTCCCATCCACACATCCGCTGTTCAAAAAACTCAATTTCATCCCACTTTCACTTCCACAAACCCACCTCTTGTAAATTCCCCATTTTCTCCCACTCTAGCAGCACGGTATGCCCCATTACTGTTACCACAACCTCTGGTTCCTTTGCCAAATGATTATCAATCTAGAATTCCCCATTTCACTAGAACTGAATCTACTACTTCCCAACAGCATGTAGATAAAATGGATGATACTTTTTATTACATGGAAATATAAGAAGAGAACCTTAAGATGAGAATCTTTGCCCAAAGTTTAGGAGGAGAAGCCAAAAAATGGTTTAAAATCTTAACTCCTAATAGCATAAATGATCTCCCTTCTCTATACCAAACATTCATAAACAAATGGGAAATTTAAAAGAACCCTCTCCAAATCCTTTCAGAATATAGCAACCTTAAAAAAATGTTGGGGAAATTGTCCAAGATTATTGCACTAGATTCAATAGTGTCTACAATGCCCTTCCTCCAAATATGAAACCTCCACTAGGCTTAGCCTTAGAAAATTTTCCTAAAGGTTTTGACCCAGACATGGCCTACCAGCTAAGAGAAATAGACCCCTTAAATTTAGAAGATATGCAGAGGGGTTCTATAAGTGTAGAAGAAAATCTGATTGAGAAAAGAGCTAGGTTGAAATCAGAAAAAAGAGTTACATATAAAGATGAAACAATGGCATCAAATTCATCATCTGATTCCAAAATTGATAACTTAGTGGGGGTAATGGAAATAATTCTAGAAAATATAAAATTAAATGATATAATGCCTCCTAGAGAGAACCAAATCAATCCCCAAAACAAAAATAGAAATCCCAATTTCAGAAGAGACCCTATTCAAAATAGAAAAAGAGATAATGACCAACAAATCAGGCCTCCTTTTCAGGAAAACTCTGTAGATCAAGAAGAAGAAAGCGAGACAGAAAGGTTGGAAGAAAATCATGTGAATTTTGATAGGATCTCACAATGAGGGTGATGCTTTTCTCACTGAAGAAGAACAAGGATTCTTCTCCTCAGAACGAACTGAAAACAATCATGATGATTCTAAAGACTACCAATTGGGGTTTGAAAATGCTATAATGGAGGTTCACAGACAACATGATCTTAGAAGAAAAAGGAACCAAGAGACCTCCAAGAATAAAAACACAGAAACTGCTGTTATGAATACCTCATAAAATCTTCCTAAAAGGATAGAAAAAAATTCTAACACTGTGGCTAAGAAAACTGACTTAAACAAAGACAAAAACAGCTAGCTAAGTGTTGACCCAAGCTGCCCTAGTACTTCTTCTAGTGGCCCTGAGAAATCTATCCAAAATAACAGTCCCAATAAAATTCTACGAATCAGAATTGTTGAAAAGACTACGATTGACAAAACAGATGTAAATATGTCAAAAACATTAGTCCCATTCAGCCTTGAGGGAAAAATTTCCAAGTTCAAAATTAGCATACCTTTAGCTAAACTAGTATCCCAGGATGTATATAAAAATCAAGTTTTGAAAGATTTGAATATAAGAAATGATACTGCTACTTTAAACTTGACAGATGATAAACCAGAATTGTTGTTTGGTCCTGAAGTAGAAGGAAAATACAAAGAAGGAACCATTCCTCCATTTCATGTTAGCTTAAATATACATGATAATATCTTACACAATGCCATGTTAGACTCTGGTGCCTCTCACAATCTCATGCCAAAATTAGTGATGAATATATTAGGCCTAGAAATTACTAAACATTACAAAGATCTGTATTCCTTTGATTCAAGCACCGTCAAATGTTTAGGCCTAATCAAGGATTTATGTGTCAATCTGGCACAAATTCCTGCTAAGGGTCTAGTTATGGACATAGTTGTTGCTGACATTCCCCCAAAGTATGGCATGATTATATCCAGAACATGGGGAGCCAAACTTCAAGGGAACCTTCAAATGGACATGTTTTATGCTACCATTCCAATATTTAACCAGAAAATAAGGTTATAGAGAGAATCTCATATGAAATATATGGTAAGCAACATAGATAGGCCAAACAACACTTCTTTTTATTCCATTCATTCATACCTTGATTCATTTATCTTATTCATTGAAGATGAAATCAGCATACAAGAAAATGAAAATAAAAACGAGTTAAGCCCATTGGAAGAAACAAATCTGCCCTCAAATGAAAAACATGATAGTTCAAACTTTAGCAGACTTGAACAAAAAAATAAGGATGAATGTGAAATAGAAACACTTTGGAAAATGAGATTTGATGGCTCTTGTAGCAAAGCTAGTTCTGGGGTTGGTGTATGGATACATAATACAAACATAGGACATTCCTACAATTTTTTTTTTCACATGCACTAATAACATTGCAGAATATGAATCCCTCTTTCTTAGCCTACACTTTCTCAAAGATATAGGAGCCAAGAAAATATCAGTCCAAGGAGATTCAAAGGTGATTATTAGGAAAATAAAAGGGGATTATTCAACCAAAACCCCAAGATTAAGAGAATATAGGAATGTTGCCCTAGATCTCCTAATTTTTTTTGAAAAATATGAACTCACTTTCATCCCTAGAACTTGAAATAACCTTGCAAATGAGCTTGCCTTTGCTACCAACAATTGTCGAATACCTCTGGTAATGAAATGTTCACTGTTAAAGTAAAAAATAGGCCTACAGTGCCTGACAATGAAAACTATTGGCAAGTGTTTGAGGGAGATAAGCACATTGATGATTTTCTACAATCTGAAAATTATTTTGCTATACCAACACTTAGCTTAAGCCATGAAGAAGAATGTTTTGATGAAAAACAAGCCCCTAAAATAGAGATGTCCTCTACTGCTGATATAAAACAATTTGAACATATTTATAAGGCATAATTATTTAACAAACTAGATCAAAAAGACCTTGAAGTTTTACAATGAAAAAATGATTCAATACCAAGGGGTCTTACACCATTAGAAGAGCTTTTTGACTTCAATGAAGTAGCTAAAAAACCAAAGGTGGAGCCTACAGAAGCTAATGTAGAAGAACATAACATAGGAAGCATAAATGAACCCAAAATGATCAATATATCTAGCACTCTTCCTGCTCATATTAAACAAGAACACATTGATCTTTTCAAAGAGTTGGAGATGTGTTTGCATGGGGATACAAAGATCTGAAATCATATGATACTATCATTATTCAACACAAAATTCCTCTTAAGGAAAATCAGAAACCTTTCAAACAAAAAATAATAAGGATAAACCCTGTTTTACTACCTTTAGTTGAGAAAGAGATGAAAAATATGTATGATGCTGGGATTATAGTCCCTCTTAGATATTCACAATGGGTTTCCAACCTTGTATCTGTTAGGAAGAAGACTGGGGAAATTAGACTTTTCATTGACTTTCGAAATCTGAACAAAGCCTCCCTAAAACATAACTACCCCTTTCCCAAAATGGATCACATACTCCAAAATGTGGTTGGATCTAAAATAATATCATTGTTAGATGGTTTTTCAGGCTACAACCAAGTGCTATTACTCCCAAGTGATCAACACAAAACTGCTTTCACCACACCTTTGGGTAAATTCATGTATGTTAAAATGCCATTTGGTTTGATGAATGCAGGGGCCACATTCCAAAGGGCCATGGACATAGCTTTTTCAGAGGACATAGGATTTTTCATAATCATGTACCCTTATGACATTACTGTTTTCTCCAAAAATGACAAAGAACACTTAGTCCATTTAAGAAATATTTTTGAGAAATGCAGGAAATATGGCTTATCTTTGAATCCCAAGAAAACACTCTTTGGACTCCAGGAAGGAAAAATCCTAGGCCACATAATTTGTGAAGAAGGAATCAAAGTAGATCCCAAAAGGATTGAAGGCATATTGAAAATCAACCATCCTAGAAACCTCAAAGAATTGCAATATTTCATTGGGAAGATCAACTTTTTGAGAAGGTTCATCCCTAACCTTGCTGAAATTTTGAGGAATATAACAAACATGCTCAAAAAGGAAACAAGAGTTAAATGGACCTTATAATCCAAACAGTCAGTTGAACTGGTAAAACAAGCCCTCACTCAAACACAAGTTCTTATCAGTCCTGATTTCACCAAAGATTTATATATTTTTTCATTTGCATCTGAACACACCATTGTTGCAGTGTTGTTGCAAAAGAATAAAATGGGCCAAGAACAACCAATATCCTTCTTCAGTAGAGCCTTAAGAGATGCTCCACTCAAATATAATATCATGGAGAAACAAGCCTTAGCCTTGGTAAAAGCATTGAAAGACTTCTGAGTCTACATCTTACACTCGCATATCATTACTTTTGTCCCACACACAGTTGTCAAGGACATTCTAAATCAAGACCCTGATGGTAAAAGGGGAAAATGGATTGCTATTATTTTAGAATAGGATTTAGAAATTAGGCCTACCAAGCTGATTAAATGACAGGGATTAGAAAAACTCATGGCAGAATCAAATTTCCAAGCATTAGACATAAATATGGTTGATGTTTTCGAAGAACAAGAAGAATTCACAACCCCATACATTGAAGAAAATTTTCTGAATTCATCTTGGTATGCTGATATCTTTTATGTGCTTCTTTATCTTAATACTCCTCCTCCTTTATCAAATACTAAAGCTAGATTCTTGAAACAGAAGCTTTAAATTACTGCATTTTAGATGGAGTATTATATTGGAAAAATTTTGTAGGCATATTGCTTAAATGTTTGCTTGATAATGATGCAGGAAAAATCATGCATGAGCTGCATGAGGGAGAGTGTGGAGGCCACCTTTACTGGAAAGCAACAACAAACAATATTCTTAGAGTTGGCTATTACTGGCCCACCCTTTTTCCTAATACTAATAAACTAGTCATGACTTTCCATAAGTGTCAAATTTTTTATGGCAAGAGAAAACTCCTACCTTTACCATTGCATCCCATCAGTGTTGAAGCTCCCTTTCAACAATGGGGTTTAGAATTTATTGGATAAATTCACCCAACCTTGTCTACCCAACATAAGTGGATCCTTACCGCCACTAATTATTTTACCAAATGGATAGAAGCTATCCCTTCTAGGAATGCTACTGACTCAGTCATTATCAAGTTCCTTGAAACCAACATACTATCCCGATTTGGTTGTCCTAGAAAGATCATTACATACAATGTTGTTGCCTTCAAATCCAAAAGAATGGTTGAATTCTACTATAAATATCATATCACATTAGGGCATTCCACTTCTTACTACCCCCAAGGAAATGGCCTAGCTGAATCATCCAATAAAATCTTGATCAACATTATCAAAAGATTGCTGGATCAAAATCAGAAATCATGGCATAGTAAGCTGCTTCATGCATTATGGGCTGATAGGCTAACCACCAAGAAATCAATAAATATGCCCCCCTTATCAACTGGTATATGGCCTAGATGCAGTTTTACCTACATATTTGGGAGTTCCAATCATGAAACTTCTCTAAGAAATACAAACAGAAGAAAATGACATGCAGAGAAGGATGAATAAAACCATTCATTTATAGCAGTCAAGAGAGGAAGTGTACAGAAGGACACAAGCAGTTCAAGAGAACATCAAGAAGATATTTGACAGAAGAAATAAATCAAGAAATTTCCAAGTTGGAGGTACAGTTTTGAAATGGGATTCCAAGAGGAAAGAAAAAGGTAAACATGGCAAGTTTGAAAATTTGTGGAAAGGGCCCTATATCATTCATTCAATTAGGGATCATAATGCTTTGATTTTACGAGGGTTGAATGGAGAATAATTATTTGGAGGTCCTGTCAATGGAAGGATGCTCAAACACTATTTCTGTCAAGAGTCTTAGCTTCAAAAGCTTTCATTCATTGTATATGAACATTGCATGAGAAAATATTGAGAACAAAAATACAAAAACAATGAAAGAAATGGAAAAGAGGGAAATTTCAAAAGAGGTATAGCCCCATACCCAAAAAAAAAAAACAGTACTGCTGAAAGTGTGCAAATCCAAATGCCACTACTAATTCAAAATGATTATCTTGTTCAGTCATCTAGCCTAATCATGGCTGAACATGTTTTAAATTTACGTTAATAAGTTAGTGAAAACAATGATTGTCAAGATTATCTCAAACTTGACTTATCAAGAAAGACAAATTAGGGAGTAAAAGATATTGGTTCCACATGCTCAAAACATAACCAAAGAGGAAGATAAGGATGCATTACAAATGATAGATCACAACTTTATCTTTCTAAGTTACTTTCTATGTAAAATCATTTTTATGTGCAGCTTTTTCCAATGCCATAACCATGGTAAATCAGACTGTCTAATCCTGGTTTGAACCTTGCTTTAAATTTCATGTCAATTGTTTAGAGAATCAAGACTACCAAGCAACTTAATATTGGCAGTCAAATAGTTTTAGGAAGATAATAAAAAGAGTTCATCAGTTTAATATGAACTCTTGTAAGGAATAAGGATTGAAGTAGATAGTTTATTTCTGTTTTCAAAAATAAAATGTCAAAGAGTTTTCTAGTCCAAGTGCACTCAAAGAAGAAAAAATGTTAGGACAAGTAGGATTGGGTAGGTAGAAATGATGTTTGAAAGAAATCATATGTTGCATATTGTTAATATTTTCACTTCAAATAAATATCAACAAGTGAAAAATAAGGGAAATTTTTCCCAATGGAAAGACATTGATCTGCTGAAACTTAGAGATTTGATAAACTGGAGTTATGGACACCTTGAAAGGAAAGCTGCCCTCCCCAAGTGGAGCCATTGTTAGTCATTATTAATTTTTGTTGATATCAAAATATGACTAAGTTATAATCCTAGATTTCTAGAAGCAACATTTAAGAAATATTGTGAGTTCTAGAAATCTCACACCCTTCATCATCCTAAACTAACTATTTTTACTATCTTTTCCCTCTCTCTGCCTCCTAAAAATCTACCACTGCTGCAAAGAAATACTACATCATTTTAGGCTTATTTGCCTCATTCCAACACCTTACCCCCACTCACATTCATTACCCTTTTCCTATGAAAAAACCCACCTTTTCCCTTCCTCAAAACCCTCTTGAAACCCCCTCATTCATCATTTTTCCTCTAAAAGCCTTAAACAATGTAAAAATCCCTTTTTACATTGTTTAAATCTAACTTTTAAGCCTATCAGACCTTCTCAAAACCTTATAAAAACCGTGTTTTTATACTAAACCCCCCTTTTTATATAAATAGGCCTTAAGCCCTTTTCGTTTCAGCCCCCGGTCTCTCTTACCCTCACAGAACCGTGCTCTCTGCATGCTTTTAACCCCTCCCCTGTATAAACTTCACCTCCGCCTTTCATTATAAACACCCCCTCTAAATAAAGGGAGGGCCCAATTTTCTTCCACCCCGCCTTACCTTTTTTATCAGACCATCTCCGTCGTTGATCAAGATCTGTTCCCCCCAATCCAACGAATGCCGCATCCACTACCTCGCCCACCTATGTTACAACACCTCACTACCTGACAAACCCTCCACATCATTTCATACCCGGACCCGCCTTCCACTAAAACCCTGCCGACCATTCACATTACACCATTTTTCCCAGGCTCCACCCTCCAAACCTGCACACTACTTCCCGGATCGTTCCGCACCATAGATCTAATCACCTGAGATCTAACATCCCGAAATCTATATCGAATAGAAAATTGCGATGGGTTTAATAACCCTTAACCCACATGAAATAGGCGGTTTTCTGTCAGACACGCGTCGATCACCCAATGGAATCGCGTGCATTCGGCCCAAAATCATTTACCACCTTCTACCCATGTGATAAACCACTCTGGTTTTCCGAAACCGCTTTCTCCCTCCTCGCGCCAAAAAACAAATCTTTTCATCCCCGTTTGAATTTCCCTAGGTTCTACCTTCGGAACCATGCTCCTACACCTTCTCCTCCTCTGTAAGCAAACCCCAACGATTCAAAACCCCCAAAAATGCAGTCTTACCACTCCTCGCAGGTTTTAAAGCTAACATGTGTTTTTTTATGTGTGTTGGGATCCTATGATTTAGAAGACTGGCATACTAAATGATAAGGCAACATATAAACCAATCTTTAGAGTTCTAGGATCTAGCCCTCCTAGTCTCAGAGAGGGATCTCTCACTTGTTTGCAAAGATATGACTTGCTTGCTTTGTAAAAGGTTGATTTTAGGCTAGTTATTAAGTGCAAGTTTGTTTGTTTGTGTTTGGTTGGTTGGACATGAATAATCTAGGAAACATAGATAGAAAGGGGAAACATCAAAGCCATTGGGCAATAGAGTCAAGAAGAATCTATAACAAGCTCAATCAATGGATATGGGATATCAAAGGGAAAATCTAACTTGGCTAGTGGATCTTGGGTTTGGTGGCTAAAATGAAATGGACATTAAGGATTTAGAAGGAGAAGCAGAACTAAGGTTAGTTAAGAATCCTTAATTGTATATACTTCTCAACAAAGGGAATTAAAACATTATCAGAACATGAAGAGGCATTCCATAGACAGGGCTAACCATAAATTATAGGAACCACACTTTAGAAAATAATAATTCCAAGACAAACTATTTCAAACAAAATCTAAGAGTCGAGGAATTCCCTTTTTCATCCAAAGATTTCACTTTCATGGATAAGAAAACATTAAAGATTCACAAATAACTGCATCATAGAAGAGGGAATCCCTAAACATCTAAGGCTGCAATTGTAAATACCTTCAAAATAATCATTTCAGTAAGAACAAAGGGTATGATTAAAACAAACCTCTTTGGCAGACTGTAAACAACGGTACTTCAAAGGGAGACTCTAGAAAAAGTTTTCAAGTGGAAACAAGTAAGCAAGGAAAACCATAAATCATCCTTGGGACCAACTGTATGAAATATTTCAGAAATAAACAAGCATAAGGGTTTAAAGCAGTCACACTACTCAGAAACATTCAGCGGATGAAAACATAAAGACAGTGAAGAGAAAACAGGTCTAAGGTGCTTCTAGGAGACATTTCTTAACCTAAACGTTTTACTCTACTGTAAGCAAGAAAATGATGAAACAGAATGGAAAACAAGAAATAACAATAACAGATCAGAATACATCACCAACAACCATGCTCAGGGATCTAGTGATAGAGCCTTCTCATTAACAAAACATGTTAGAACATCATCAATCTTCCATAACTTCAATTTCTTCTTAAGCTTCAGCCAGACTATGTACAATTGCAAAGAGTTCGAATGCCAGCAACCAACCCTTAAAAATGAGTTCCACGGCAGTATTTATAATGTAATTGAGGAGGTGGAACTAACTAGGGTTCAAAATGTTATTAATGAAATAGTAAATGCACTCCTATCCTTAAAAACCATGCAAGGCATAGGGTAGGAATGTCTCTCAACTACATCTCTATGTAATAAATCTATCTTTACTTCCTGAGGATGAAATATTCGAAAATATTGACTTTGCAACCTTATCGTCATCTTTACATTAACTGTTCTGACAATTTATAATATCTTCTTTAGTGTAATAACTATTTATTTGTCTTTTGAGACATAAAGTAAGTGAAAGGTGTCACTTTTGATTTATCAAGTGAATAATTGTTCCTTGATTTATCTAAGGCTGTCTTTAAGCCTATTTTGCTTTTATTTCATCATTTAAACTGTTTTTAGGGTCTAAAACCTACTTTAATAATCTTATCCTTCAATTAACCTGCCTCACTGTCCTTTCTCTGTTTCTGTTGAACACATTTGTTTATCTGTCTTTAACTGTATTTTCTCCATTAATCATCCAATTTAAAACTTTAATCTTCTGTCTGCCGCTTTACACCTTGATTTATCCTCGATACTCTGTTTTTCTTCCTTTGTTTATTTTTCTCTTAGCTTTAAGACCTTGATTTAGGCTTTAATCTTCTGCTTCTTCATTTTTTCACTGATTTGCTTTGTTTTACTGTGTGCAAGGTTTCATTTTGGTGTGCTGAGGGTTTGAGAACCCGTCGAGGGTTTGAACCTTTTATATAACCCCTTTAGCTCTTTAATTTAGTTTAAATTCCTTATGGATCATCATCCTTTGGCCTCAGCTATTGACAAATAGCTATGGGAGGGCCTTTTAATATATATGCCGCCATAGAACCTGCATCTAAAACATAAAAATATTAACAAAACCTTCTTTTTTGGATGAAAACTGCTTTCAGAGGCAGAGGGAGGGAGGAGCACAGAGAAGATTTTCCATGGAAAAAACCGTGAAAACCAGTTTGAAATTTTCATTTTAGCACGTAATAGAGGAAAAGTGGTTTCGCAAAAACCACCAGCGGTTTTCGCATTACATATGAGTGGTTAGAATTTTTAATGTGATCGAACGCGATACAGTTATTTTCTCGACGTGTTGCCTCTGCAAAACCACCGGTTTCGTGTGAAAAATAGGTGTTAAACCTCGGGAGTGAATGAAATGTGAAATTGCAAATGAGCCGTCGTATCTAGGGAGGTAGATCCAACAACGGAGGATTAGCGCGATGGCGGGGAGTTGAATGGTGGATGGGGATGGTGGAAAACAGGTGTCAAGCCAGGGTTGGGTAAGCGACAGGGCAGTGGGAGGTGGGTCCGGAGGTGACATGGGCAAGCCTGTCGGGGAGTGGAACAGTCGTTGGATCGTTGGGTTAAACGAGTATCGTTAGATCCACAAGATCTATGGTGTAGATCGATTTGCGGGGACGAATAGGTTTGATGATTGGGGGGAAAGACTAAATGGGAGAGGGGATAAGAGCTATCTTTGTATCGACAGTCGAGGATGCATCAGAGAAGTCACGGATTGGGGTAAGGAAAAAAGGAAGGGGGATGCGGTCCTTTGGGGACTAGGGAAAAAGGGCTAGGAGGAGGAATAAGGGAGGAGTGCCAAAAATCGTCGATCTTGGTAGATCGACGGTGGGGATCCAATCAGATTTTGAGCATCGGCGGGGGAGAACAAAAGTGAAACAAAGAAAAAAGGTGAATTTTCCGATTCCGATGGGGGCTAAAGCCTGGTGCTGGGGCATGGTCCTGTGGAGGAGAAGTGACCAGGAGCCAAGGACAGAAGGGCTAATCGCATCGGGGAATCAGTATAAGAAGATAAGGGGAAAAAAAATAAAAAGGAAATGCCGATGTGATGGGTGTTTTGGGCGCTTGGTCATAGCGCTCGGATATATGGAGGAAAGGAGCGAAAGGTTTAAGCCCTTAGGGGATTAAAGCCCACATACAAAAAGGTTATAAAAAGGTAAAAAACAAAGGTTTTTAAAGCCTTTTTGGATGTTCCGATAGAGTAAAATAAGAATTTTTAAAACCAAATAAAATGGGTCTATCGGTTTAAAAAGGGTTTTTAAGAGGAAACGAAGGTTTAAAATGAGAAGGGAAAAAAGGGGATTTTCAAAGGAAAGGGGGATTTTTACAAGGAAAATGAGTGATATGGGGGCATTTTATGAAGATAAAATGGGGAGAATGAAATGATGAAAATGGAACCTTTAGGAAACAGTTCTTTCTTCAGGAACAACAGGATTTTGAAGGATTTTTTGAAGGGAACAACACTGCTAAGGAACAACAGGCTTCAAGAATGAATGATTTTCTATGAAAATAATCTCTTGAAGGCTGAAGACCTGTTTTAGCCATTATCTTCCATGAAAAAATTTACTGATGGATAACAGTGGCTCCACTTGGGGATGGCAGCTCCTTGGAGGTGTCAAGAATTTCAGAATTTTATCTCTGGGGTGCAGACATGTGCCTTATCCATTGGGAATATTTCTTCTTCTCTTGCTGATTTTCTTTACATTTTGACAATTCTTCAATGACTTGCAGCATGAAATTTCTTCAAACAACATCTCTTCCTACCCAATCTTACTTGTCCTAGAGTTTTTTCTTCTTTTGAGTTCACTTGAACTGGCAAACTCTTTTGACATCTTATTATTTAATTGAAAGCAGGAAACTAATCTAAGGCTACCCTTATTTCTTCCATGAGTTCAGATTAAACAGTTTCACTCATATATTCTCTACCTAAGCTACTATCTTGCCAGGATTAAACTGTCTGGTAGATTTTATTCTCTATTTTCTAAAACAGAAATTGAAAAGACAATCAAACTAGGATTAGGCTGTCTGATTTGCTGTAGTATATATGGCATAAAAACAAGCTGCACATAGACTGAAATTTGCATAAAACTAAAACAAAAATGTGAAGGCTTAAGATTTGAATTTCAAAAGAATCCTTCATTCTTTCTTTTAGCTCTAGTTATGCTCTTTTTAGAGCTATCTTATCCTTTTCTTTGGTTCAGATTTTGAGTTTTTTAGAACCATTTCTTTTCTATCCTAATCTATTCTACTAATGAGCCAATATTAAACAGTTTGGAAAATCTTCTTCACTAACCTATCAGCAGAAAATTGAAATCTACTTTAGTCATGATTAGGTCGTATGACTAAAATAGAAGTGCTCTCTTTTGGTAGTGGCATTTAGGTTTGCACACTTTCAGATTTTTTCTCTTTTTTGGTATGGGGCTGTACCTTTCCTCTTTTCATATGACCTATTTTATTTTCCTATTGTTTTTTGTATTTTTATTTTTCTTTCAAAGTAAAAATAAGAAACTAACTGAATGCTCACAGGCTGAGCTTATTTGATTTCCTATATAACCTAATCTAACTATGAAATATTTACATGTTTAGCTGATGAAATCCCTTTTCCAGTATAGACAATCAAGTAGATGGTTCCATGATTGGTCTTTTCTCATCTCCTTGAGCATGCTAGACAAACAAGGCCACTCCCATCACACTTGTTCTTTAGTAGCAGTGCTAGAAAATTTCCTTGCTCTTGGTAATACACTAATCCTAACAACCTTTATCCCTTCTTCAAATACTTTCAGGAAGTGAGCATAGGGATCTTGAAATAAAGCCTGGTTGTGAATATTTGGAAGATAGGTTCCAACCAAGCATACCTTTTCCTCCACTTGAACAAGCTTAAGACTTTTTTGAGAAAGAACTGCTTCCTCATCTTCATTATCATCTGAACTGGAGGACTCATCATAAATTACAGTGTTGTTCTCTTATGGTCCTGGTATGTTCTGATTCAGTGGACTGTACTCTATTAAGAGGTCATTATATTCTTGCGCAGGGGTTTCTTTGATAACCTCAACCTTTTTAGGAGGTTCTTTATATTCATCATGCTCAAGAAATTTATCATTGTTTTCCTCCTCAACCTTTGAGCTGAAAGACTGCTGATTTCTAATCACATGGAAACTGTTACTGATGAGTTGTAATGAAGCAGAGCAAAGACTCAGAGGTCCTTCACCCTCTTCTGCATTGTTGAAACTTTCTTCATCAGTATCATAAATAGTCTGCTTTGGCTCATTACGTTCTTGGAGTTGGTGGAACTGATCTTCCTCCCACAAATCTACTAAGGATGGTCCTGCAAGATTAACTTCTGTTTGGAGAACATCATCATAAGACAGATAAAAATTAGGAAAATCACTAATGTAAGTAATGTTACCAATCAAACATAATGTATTATCAGCAGATATTTCTTTATTATGATCTACAAGGTAAATTTCTAAATTTTTACAACAAAGTTGACTGGGTGAATGGACAAGATTGTTTTTTTTGTAAAAAGTTTCAGAGGCTGGCTATTTGTTTATAATTTGATCAATTTATTCTTCTGTCAAAGGGGAAGATGTTTCTATGTTTATTTGAGAAAAAGTATAGTTGTTCTATGTCTTTAGTGAAGGCTGAATTTGAGGCTGGATGTCTTCTTGAGCCTCAGCTAAAAGGGATGATGAATCATCATTATTTATGTTTTCAATTGGATCCTAAGGACTTTCTTCTGTTTCTTGATTAGTTTCTTCCTCAACTGATTCATCTAGGTTCTTGTGATATTCAGGATGCATATGAAATTCTTGAATGGCTGCTAACAGATCTTCAGGATGCATATTAACCAAATCCTCATCAATATTTAACAGGTATTGTATAATGTTCTGAGATTTTTCACAATAATACCATGATAAGGATGGATATTTTTCTTTATAATTCTTATAAAATACTTGGTCCATGTCTTTTAAAGAAAACAAGTTCTTAGGTTCTAACCATTCATACCAATTTCTTGCATTACCTTCTAATGTTTCCATGAACATTTTCATAAGACAGTCCTCATGCCATTCAACTTTTAACCTCCACACATGTATATGAAATTTGATGAGATGTAACAAAGGGTCATCAAACTTTTCATCCTGAAAAATAGGCAGGTTATTTAGCCAATCTATTTAATGCATTTTGTGTGGGAATCCAGGGATATGATCTCTATTCATTGGAGCATATCTCCTTTGTATCCTTGGATCCATTTTTGTAAATTAGAAAGGGTCACTAAATCTTTTCAACCAGTTCAGAGTCTTCTACCAATGGAGTCATTGGGTCTTTTGGGGGTTGTGGAGTCGCGAGGTGGAAGATTTGAACTTTGCTGTCCATCAACATTATGATTTGGGTTTGCTAAATGCATTCCCAAGGGAGTCTACAAGGACTAGTGAAGTAATAGGCCTACTAGAGGCTAGTTGAGTCGCCAGGTGGAAATTTTTAGCTCCTTTGGAGGTAAAATGTTTTATGGTCCACCACCAATGTTTATTATGAAACCAATCTGAAATATTTTTGGGGTTTTTCTGAGTTTTTATGGTTGTTTGAAGGACTAATGAGTCTATAAGGGCTTGCTAGGCAACTATGAACTCAAAGGTCCCACCGTGATCGCTAGAATGTTGGGATCCTGTGATTTAGCATATTGGCATACTAAATGACAAGGCAACATATAAACCAGTCTTTAGAGTTCTAGGATCTAGCCCTCCTAGTCTCAGAGAGGGATCTCTCAATTTTTTGCAAAGATATGACTTGTTTTCTTTGTAAAAGGTTGATTTTAGGCTAGTTATTAAGTGCAAGTTTGTTTGTTTGTGTTTGGTTGGTTGGAAATGAATAATCTAGGAAACATAGATAGAAAGGGGAAACATCAAAGCCATTGGGCAATGGATTCAAGAAGAAGCTATAACAAGCTCAATTAATGGATATGGGATATCAAAGGGCAGATCTAACTTGGCCAGTGGATCTTGGTTTTGGTGGATAAAATGAAATGGACATTAAGGATTTAGAAGGAGAAGAAGAACTAAGGTAAATTAAGAATCCTTAATTATATATAATTCTCAACAGAGGGATTTAAAACATTATCAGAACATGAAGAGGCATTTCATAGATAGGGCTAACCATAAATTCTAGGAACCACACTTTAGCATATAATAATTCCAAGAAAAACTATTTCAAATAAAATATAGGAGTCGGGGAACTCCCTATTTCATCCAAATATTTCACTTTCATGGATAAGAAAACATTAAATATTCACAAATAACTGCATCGTAGAAGAGGGAACTCCTAAACATCTAAGGCTGTAATTATAAAGACCTTCAAAAAAATCATTTCAGCAAGAACAAAGGGTATGATTAAAACAAACCTCTTTGGCAGACTGTAAACAATGGTACTTCAAAGGGAGACTTCAGAAACAGTTTTCAAGTGGCAGAAACTAAGCAGGGAAAACCATAAATCATCCTTGGGACCAACTGTATGAACTATTTCAGAAATAAACAAGCATAAGGTTTTAAAGCAGTCACACTACTCAAAAAAATTCAGCAGATGAGAACATAAAGACAGTGAAGAAAAAACAGGTCTAAGGTGCTTCTAGGACACATTTCTTAGCCAAAAATTTTCACTCTACTGTAAGCAAGAAAATGGTGAAACAGAATGGAAAATAGGAAATAACAATAACAGATCAGAATACATCACCAACATCCATGCTCAGGGATCCAGTGATAGAGCCTTCTCATTAACAAAACATGTTAGAACATCATCAATCTTCCAGAACTTCAATTTCTTCTTAAGCTTCAGCTAGACTATGTAAAATTGCAAAGAGTTCGAATTCCAGCAACCAAACCTTACAAATGAGTTCCACAACAGTATTTATAATGTAATTGAGGAGGTGGAACTAACTAGGGTTCAAAATGTTATTAATGACATAGTAAATTCACTCCTGTCCTTAAAAACCATGCAAGGCATAAGGTAGGAATGTCTTCAACTACGTCTCTATGTAATAAATTTGTCTTTACTTCCTGAGGATGAAATAGTCGAAAATATTTACTTTGCAGCCTTATCTTCATCTTTACATTAACTGTTCTGACAATTTATAATATCTTCTTTAGTGTAATAATTGTTTATTTGTCTTTTGAGACATAAAGTAAGTGAAAGGTGTCAATTTTGATTTATCAAGAGAATAACTGCTCCTTTGATGTATCTGAGTCTGTCTTTAAGCCTATTTTTCCTTTATTTCATCATTTAAACTGTTTTTGGGATCTAAAACCTGCTTTAATAATCTTATCCTTCAATTAACTTGCCTCATTGTCCTTTCTCTGTTTCTGTTTAACACATTTGTTTATCTGTCTTTAACTGTCTTTTCTCCATTAATCAGCCAATTTAAAACTTTAATCTTCTGTCTGCCTCTTTACACTTTGATTTATCCTCGATACTATGTTTTTTTTCCTTTGTTTATTTGTCTCTTAGCTTTAATACCTTGATTTAGGCTTTAATCTTCTGCTTCTTCACTTTTTCACTGATTTGCTTTGTTTTATTGTGTGCAGTGTTTTATTTTGGTGCGCTGAGGGTTTGATAACCTATCAAGGTTTTGAACCTTTTATATAAACCCTTTAGCTCTTTAATGTAGTTTAAATTCCTTATGGATCATCATCCTTTGGCCTTAGCTATTGACAAATAGCTATGGGAGGGCCTTTTAATATATATGCCGCCATAGAACCTGCATTTAAAACATAAAAATATTAACAAAACCTGATTTTTTGGATGAAAATTGCTTTCAAAGGCGTGAGGAGCGTGCGCAGAGGGAGGGACGAGCACGGGGAAGAGTTTCCATGGCAAAAACCGTTAAAACCGGTTTGAAATTTTCATTTTGGCGCGTAATGGAGGAAAAGTGGTTTCGCGAAAACCACCGGCGGTTTTCGCATTGCAGATAAGTGGTTAGTGGTTTTAACACGATAAATTTATCTGCTCGATGCATGGCCTCTTCGAGACCGTTGGTTTCATGTGAAAAAGAGGTGTTAAACCTCGGGAGCGAATGGAGCACAAAATCGCATATGAGCCATCGGATCTGGGGAGGTAGATCCAATGACAGAGGAGTATCGCGATGGCGGGGAGTTGAACGGTGGATGGGGATGGTGGAAAATAGGTGTCAAGCTATGGATGGGCGAGCGGTAGTGTAGTGGGAGGTGGGTCCGGAGGTGACATGGGCAAGCCTATCGGGAAGTGGAACGGTCGTTGGATCGTCGGGTTAAACGAGAACTATTAGATTCACAAGATCTACGGTGTAGATTGATTTGTGGGGACAAATAGGTTTGATGATCAGGGGGAAAGACTGAATGGGAGAGGTGATAAGAGTCATCGGATTTGGATAGATCGACGGTCGAGGATGCGTCGGAGAAGTCATGGATTGGGGTAAGGAAAAAAGGAAGTGAGATGCGGTCCTGTGGGGGGAAAAGGACCGGGTGCGAGGTGTGGAGGGCTAGGGAAAAAGGGCTAGGAGGAGGAATAAGGGAGGAGTGTCAAAAACTGTCGATATTGGTAGATTGACGGTGGGGATCCAATCAGAGTTTGAGCATCGGTGAGGGAGAAGAAAAGTGAAACAAAGAAAAAAGGTGAATCTACCGATGTCGATGGGGGCTAAAGCCTGGTGCTGGGGCATGGTCCTCTGGAGGAGAAGTGACCAAGAGCCAAGGACAAAAGGGCTAATCGCATCAAGGAATCGGTATAAAAAGATAAGGGGGGAAAAAATAAAAAGGAAATGCCGATGCGATGGGTGATTTGGGCGCTTGGTCATAGCGCTCGGATATATGGAGGAAAGGAGCGAAAGGTTTAAGCCCTTAGGGGCTTAAAGCCTACATACAAAAAGGTTATAAAAAGGTAAAAAACAAAGGTTTTTAAAGCCTTTTTGGATGTTCCGATAGAGTAAAATAAGTATTTTCAAAACCAAATAAAAGGGGTCTATCGGTTTAAAAAGGGTTTTTAAGAGGAAAATAAGGTTTAAAATGAGAAGGGAAAAAAGGGGATTTTCAGAGGAAAGGGGGATTTTTACAAGGAAAATGAGTGATATGGGGGCATTTTATGAAGATAAAATGGGGGGAATGAAATGATGAAAATGGAACCTTTAGGAAAAAATTCTTTCTTCGGGAACAATAGGATTTTGAAAGATTTTTTGAAGGGAACAACAGGCTAAGGAACAACACTTAAGGAACATCACTGCTAAGGAAAAGCTCTTAAGGAACAACATTGCTAAGGAAAAGCACTTAAGGAACAACACTGCTAAGGAACAAAAGGCTTCAAGAATGAATGATTTTCGATGAAAATAATCTCTTGAAGGCTCAAGACCTGTTTTAGCCATTATTTTCTGTGACAAAATTTACTGATGGCTAACAATGTGCAGGTTTAATGGTGGGATGCCCAAGGGGCATTCTGATGGTCAATAAATGATCAAATGAACCTCTGGATGATGATCCGAGAGGTAAAATCACATAAAAGAAAGCCAGTGGGTTTGCATAAAGGTTTACCCTCGATGAAGCATGATCCTAGATGGGTTATAAACCCTCATACCACAAAGAAACCTCCCCTGCACACAAAATACAATTACAGCCAGAAGAAGTAGTGAAGAAGGAAAGAAATATTAAAGGGTTAATCTCATATCAAAAATCAAATCAAGGAGATTAATTTATAACACAGAGATTAAGACAAAAAGTGAATATAGACAGTGATTAAAGGGATAAAAGCATAAAGACAGTTTAAAAGCTTAAAATAAATATTAAAGATAAAACAAAGGACAGATCAACCTAAGATAAATTTGAATGAATCATCACATAAAAATTATTCCTCTCAAAGATCTTTTTAAGCCATGTAAGTTCTTTTTTTCCTTCAAAAAGGCATTAGGTAGTTATTGAGATGAGTCAAAGATATTTTATTTGTCACAAAGTTATTGAAAAAGTTATGAATAAACCTTAAAGTCAAAACATTCACCTATTTTTTCCTTAGAAGTTAAGATAGGAGTTATTAAAACAGAGAAGTAGCTGCAGATATTCCTACCTTGAGCCTTGCATGGTATTCAAGGTTAGGAATGCACTTACTCTGTAATAAATGATACTCAACCCCTATCTTAGGCTGCACCTCCTCATTTTCAGCTTAAATACTACATCTGAACTCATTATCTTGTTGGCATTTGTTGACTCTTTGAAGTATTACATAGTCTCTTGGAAGTTGAAAGGAAATTTATGCCTTGTAACTTGTGGATGCCCTGATTTGTTTGTTGATGAAGGAGGCTAGATCACTGGATCCCTGAGCTTGGCTGTTGGTGAAGTGCTTCTATCTGTTATTGTTATTTCCTATTCTCATTATGTTTCAATCTTTCTTTTTTACAGTAGGGAAAATTTTATAGGCTAAGAAATATCTTTTGAAAGCACCTTAGTTATGTTTGTTCTTCATTGTCTTAATGTTTTCTTCTGCAAGGTCAGATTGGAGGATTCTTAATTTCCCTCCAGTCCCATCTATCTTGTTATTTTAGAAATGATTCAATAGAGTATAACCAGAGAATTTTTGGTAAGTCCATTTTCACTGGTACGGCTTGAGATTTTGTTTTAAGGAATGATTTCAATAGAGTGCAACAAGGGAAATTTGTGATGAGTCCATGCTTCTTGAGTACAACTTGAGATATTTTTTTTAAGATCTTCTTAAAGTATGCTTAGTAAATTCTAAACCAGGGAGGTATATGGTGTGCCATGTCCTCTAGTATGCCTTTAAGGTTGCTTTGAAAGATCCCTAGAGAGTTAGTCAAAGGTATATTATATTATTTATGTTTGATATTAGGTTGCTCTCACCATTATCTTATATATTTTCTTCATCTAAAAGTAGTCTTTTGATTGCTGGATTGTTGTCTAAAATGTTTTCTTATTAAAAATTTGTCCAAATAAATCTATGGTTTTCCATGTCCCTTGGCTTGCTTCAAATGGTTACCTTGAAATATTTCTCTTGTTTAAAGTACATGATAAAGGATTCTTAATTTCCCTTTACCCTACTTTCCTTTCTTATCCTTAATGTTCATCTCATAAAACCCTCTTAAAACTTGAATATCCATTGGCCAAGTTAGATTTTCCCTGTGATACTCCCTGATCCATTGATGAACCTATCATGACTTTCATTAGACTCCATTACCTAATGACTTAGATATTTCCTCATTCTATTTATGTTTTTTGATCATTATACCCAACCAAAATAAACAACAAAAACCTCACACTTAATAACTAGCCTAAAATCAACCCTACAAATAAAACAAGTTCATATCCATTTGCAAACAATTAAGAGAGATCCCTCTCTGAGTCTAGGAAGGCTAGGTCCTAGGGCTCCAAAGACTAGTTCCATGTTTCCTTGTCATTTGGTATGCCAATATTTCAAATGACGGGACACCAACAAGAATAAGGGCTTAGGGTTAGGGGTTAGAGGAATAATGAGTTAGTGGTTAAGGGGTTAAGTATTGGGGGGTTAGGGGTTAGGGGATTTAGGTGCATTTAGGGGTTAGGGGAATAATGAATTAGTGGTTAAGGGATTAGGGATTTTGGTTAGGGGAATAATGAGTTAGTGGTTAAGGGTTTAGGGATTGAGGGGTTAGGGTTAGGGGATTTAAGCGCATTTAGGGGTTAGGGGAATAATGAGTTAGTGGTTAAGGGATTAGGGATTGGGGGATTATGGGTTAGGGGATTTAGGTGTAGTTAGGGGTTAGGTGAATAATGATTTAGTGGTTAAGGGATTATGGATTAGGGGCTTAGGGGTTAGGGGATTTAACATTTAAGGATTTTAGGGGTGAGGGGTTAATGGGTTATGGGTTGAGAGTTACTAGCTTCACGTTGGAAATTCGTTTGAAAAATAATTGTGCATTGGAGTTCAAAGGTGGTGAAAGCATAAGGAAAGGGAAGATGAGGGAGCCCAACATTAGACTCCTAAATATGGTTTAGTTTTGGTCCTGATGGTGGCCTCTAAAGAGGAAGTGTAAACGTCGTGGGAAGGTTTACAAAGGGAGTGGCTTGTGTGTGCTTGTCGTGGGAATTTACTAGTACGGTGTGTTAAATCGGTCCCTACTACTCAGTTTCTTAGCCATTAACTGTGTCTGGGTTGAGGATAGGAAGTTGAAGGGAAGTGAGATCACTTGTTTCCATTTTTCTTGGCTTTTAGTGAGCCTGTTTTTTCGTGATAAGAGAGGAAGCTAGAATTTGAAATGCAGGAAACCTCAAGGGTGGTGGAAAAAAAATAGTTTATTTTCCAAATTTTGTGCCCTCCGGCGTGTGTGTGATGGTGTTTGGTGGATTGGTGTGTGGTCTCTATGTGGAGAATTTGGAGGTTGGTCATTTCCCTAGGGTAAGTTATGCTCGAGTCGGCTATGTTTTCATCGTTTCTTGTTAAATTTCCTATGTCGGTTTGGTGGGTGATGGTATTTTGTTTTGCTGGTGGTGGAATTATTTATATGGTAGTGGGAGGTGTCTCTGTGCTTCCTTGTGCTGGTGGGAGACGACATTTGGCTCCTTCGCTGGTGGTGTTTGTTTTATATAGTGGTGGGTTTGGTCTCTTGACTCTGCACATGGCGAGGTTCCTTGACCTTGGCAAATTATGAAGCCCCTGGTGTGGTCTGGGTGTTCTCCCTCCCCTATCATCCATGGCCCTGTGGGGGTGGAAAGCTCAAAAATAAGCATGGCAGCTCCACGCCAGGGTGTAAAGACTGTGGGGCATGCACAACTCACTAGTGTGGGTGCGCATGGGGGTGGTGGAGGAAGTAAGCGGGGGGATAATAGAGGTGGGGGTTTCAGGGTTTAAAAGTAGATTCGTTTGTGTGGAGGAGGTCGTGGTAGCAAGGGGAATCACTAGTTTGATTGATTTGAGGTAAAAGAGGGGCAGGTTATCCAACATTGTTTCCTAGAGAATGGTCGTGCACTTATCAATAACCTGATGGAAAGAGTGGACACAACTGAGAGATTTTGTCGTGAGGATCATGCCGAGAAGATGGAAACATTGCACTGAATTCACTATTTACAGTGCCAAGTCTGGGAGAGACTGGTAGTTTTTTGGCGAGGCCAAAATCAACTCACTAAGAAAGTAGAAAAGATGGAGACTTGGTTGGCACACTTTGAAGGGCACGATCAGTGTGACTTTTGTCCTCCACCGCATCTAGGAACAACCCCAGACAACCCTACATCCATCATGTTGGATGATTAGTATGCTATTTGGTGTTGTTTATGTTTTATATGTGTTTTGGTGCCTCTCGCCCAACCGTTTATGGACAATGTCCCTAGTCCCTCTTTTGCATTGTTTTGTATCTGGTGCAAATTTTTGTCAACAAACCAAGTCAAGGTGAGACCACCTGCTTTATAACTAGCTATATATACTCTTTTTTTTCTACATGAATATAACATTTACTTACAAAAAAACAAAGGTTCATACATCATTAAAAAATTAATTAAGTTTCATACTTAAATTAACAAATGTTCATACCTATTTACTAAATAGGTCTATAAATATATATTGTAGGTTTATCTATTTAGTATTTATTGTAGCTTTATCTATTTAGTATTTATTAAATGTAAATATGAATAGTTAACCTTAGATTTAAAACAACTCACACTTTTAACATAAATCGATGAAGCTTAAAAATTAAACTTTATGGAAAAATATTAAATATAATAAATATAAATATAAATTTGGTTATCTAATTAATATTACCTGTACTAACATTATAATGAAGGCATTGGTGTAAATTTGATAGATGATACATGAAATTATGTTAATTGTAGATGAATCCATCTGCACTATTAAAATTTAGAGACAAAAGGGTATTCATTTTAATGATTTAAATTAGGACTCCCTTTTCGTTTCAACTTATGACTTAAAATGGATTCGGTACCTATAGTAGCACAATGGGCACTAAAATTGCAATTTTCCCCATATATGAGGACACAATTAAAAATTACCCATATGTTAATTAATCAGTATACTTATAGCTTATATTTACTATATTTTTATTTTCGGACTATAATAGTTTACTACGAACTATTATTAATTTTGCTCACTTCTTATTATCTAGTCATATATTTTAATCCCAGACTAAATTAGTCATTTGCTACTACTTATTATCTAGTCATATATTTTATCCCTGGAGTAAATTAGTCATTTAAGTTAGTCGCTTTTAGTTTAGTCACTTATTATCTAGTCATATTTTTTATTCCAAGACGAAATTAGTCATTTAAGTTAGTATTTTTAGTTCGGTTACTTAAAATTGCTCAAATTTAGTAGTAATTCACTTGAAATAATTGCGGTGACTAATATTTTTAGTCACCTAGTCATTAATTTCATCATTTTTTACTAGTGGATGGACACAAAATTGAAAAAGAGTACCGATTTTCATCCACAAAAAGATGTACAAACCGAGGTGGTGAACAAAATAGTTTTGCATCTATTGAGAGGATATTGCAGCAAACATCCTAAGTTGTCGGATGAACAACTACATTAAATTCAACACGCTTATAATTGGGGAAAGCACACTTCAACACAAACCTCACCTTTTGAAGTATGTTTTGGGTATTTGCCAAAATTACCATTAGAATTCATCTTTGGGAATGATGTTGCAACTGATGGACATAGTGATATTGATAAGGCTCGAAAGTTCATTAAGAAAATTCAGATGATACATCAACAAGTTCAAGAACAGCTTGAGAAAATTCAAAGCAAATACGAAGAGAGGCATGAAAAACACCGGGTTGATCACAAGTTTGAAGAGGGAGATGAGGTATTGTTGCACATTAGTAAAGAAAGGATGCAAGGGGAAGGTAAAAAACTCAAACCCATTCGCTATGGTCCTTTCAAGATCATAAATAAGTTGGTAATAATGCATTCCAACTTGACTTGCCTTCTTACATGCAAATGTATTCAATTGCTAATGTTGAAAACTTATGCTTGTATGAGCCTCCTTTGATTGATGATCAAGGAAGTGATGTTCAACTACCTTCTATTGAAGATTTATCAATAGAATTTCTGATGAGCTCAAAGAAGATACAATTCTTAACAAGAGGAAAAGAGCATCAAAGAGGGGAAGTGTTGACTACCTTCAAGTTGGGCTCAAAGGCACTAAACCAAGTAAGGAAAAATGGATGGAGGTTGGAAAGGTGAGGGATATGTACCCTCATCTACTGAATAGGTAATCAAGTCTCTTGGGGTCTAAAAGTTTCCCAATGGGGAGGAATGATCAGGAGTTCATAAAATTTTCTCAAAATTCAAAGTTACAGGATTGGGTTGAAACTAGGATGGTTGCGTGGATCTCGTCTTCCTGATTTTGGCGCCACAACCAGTTTGAAAAACTGATGTTGTATGAGGAAGATATTGTGTTCTGATCAAAATTCCAAACAAGTAAAATTACGATAGTTTGAGCAAATTTGACTGGGATGCACAGTCAGCAACAAAGAGAATATTCCTTTCTCAGGACCAATCGTTGGATGACAAGTGTCAGGTTTTTATTTGTGGTATGGTTTCGAAGATCCAATTAGAAGTTGCCACGTGGCCAGCCCTGAGGCCGCCACGTGGCCCTGAAATTGCATTGTAAAGAATGTTAAGGGTCTATAGGGCTCGACCCTAGACATCCCTCCAGGCATGCGCACACATTACCGTCCTCTATACGCATTAGTTCTTAACATCATTAGGCAATGGATTTGTATTATTGTGTATTGAAAATGCACATGGGGGTTGGGAACTACTGGCGGTCCCAACCTGCTAGCAGTCCTCATTGCATATCACATGCAACCGTTAATGCCAACCAACCATCGCGGTAAATTCTAACTTGCCAGCATTCAAACCTGATTCAACTCTTTCAACCGCAATTTATACCGTGAGTTCCACTAACCGTATTGCTAAATGACCATTTGGGGGTGCGCATGTGGCTACCGTCCAACCGTCACACTTTTAATGCAATCATTTTTGGCGGAGGAGTTAGGGGCGCACAATTTTTGGAGGTCTACCTAATTTTATTGGAGTTCTCCACTTTTAGTGTAGCTTTCCTAGGAGATACTGGGCAAAAGTGTAGGAGGCCCAATTTTTTACTATTCTGAGTGAATGAAGAGTCATTTTTGACTAATTGGAGCATTCTGGAGCCATTGGTGCAGATACCACTGCCATTAGATCATTGTAACTACATGTAATAGAAAAATTGTGAGCATAATGGAAGATGGACAAGCCATTGGGAGCTGGACAAGCAGATGTAGCTTAGGAGGGGTGAACTGCTTCATCACGCCTGTTGTGTAAATTTCATGGCGTGACTTATTTATCTATTTTACACTGCTATTCAGTCTTATTTATTCTTATTTTATGCTTCTAATTCACTAAAAATCATCTGCAACTCATGGAAAAACTCCTTGATCCTTATGCAAACTAATGAACCAATTATGCACATGTTTTTAAAACTGAAAGACACCTAGCACAAAAAAAACTAATACAGTCATTTTCAGATCATTCACGAAAGAGTTGAATTTGAAATTTATTAAACCTTATAGGGACCTGTACTCATTTGATTCCAAAAGGGTGAAATGTGTTGGGTTAATTAAAGATATGGTAGTATATTTGGCACATATTCCAGCAAAAAGTATTGTTATGGATGTAGTGGTCGCTGACATTCTAGACAGATTTGGAATGATTTTGTCAAGATCTTGGGGAGAAAAGTTAGGAGGAGTTTTAAAATTAGATTTCACTTATGCTATCATTCCTATTTTCAATGGGGAGGAAAGGAGATTGCACAGAGAAACAAGGTTTGTGAAAACCACCATAAAGAAAGATGTGGGTAATTACGCCATTTAAAGTCAGGAAAAAGAAGACCTTTCATGTTTTATGCTGCATGAAGATGCAGAATTTTCTAAAGACACAGAGAATCAGCTCTCTTCATCCATTGTACATAATGATTTGTATTCAAAGAAGATTTGGAAATGCTACTTTGATGGTGCCCACTCCAAATATGGCACATGAGATGGATTCTTATTGATATCTCCAGAAGGTAACCTCATGCCTTTTTATTTTAAGTTAGAATTTGATTCAACGCATAATGTAGCTGAGTATGAGGCCTTGATCTTAAGTCTTAAAACTGCTAAACAAATGGGAATTCAATGTATTTCCATTTTCGGTGATTTTGAATTAATTATAAGGTAGATTAAAAATAATTTTCAAACCAAGCATCTGAGGTTAATATCATATAGGAATGAAGTTTGGGATCTGATTTAGAGCTATTTTGAAGCCTTCAATATTCATTTTATTCCGAGGGAGGAGAATAGTTTGGCAGATTCATTAGCAGTTGCATCTAGCACCTTAAACTCACCTATAAATCCAAGGTTAAGGTATGAAATTGAAATTAGACACAGACCCTCCATTCCCAACAATGTGAAACATTGGCAGGTGTTTGAAGATGATAGGAAAATAAATCATTTCTTGACAATGTTTGAAAATTTTGAATATGCTGAGACATATCAAGAAGAAGAACAAACAAAACAGAAAGGAGAGATAAGAAATCTTAAGCAGTCAATAGGTGAGCAGAAAATTATCTAATTAAAAGATAATGTACTTCCTAAAGGATTAGTTCCCCTTGAAATATTATTTTATTCTAATGATTTTGTTGTTAATTCAAAGAAAATACATCAAGAGGGAGAGATGGAAGACTGTAATTTGGGAACCCAGCAGGAGCCAAAGATGGTGAAACTATTCAAAAGTGTTCCTAAAAATTATAAAGAAAGGTACATTGATTTTTTTAAGAAGTACATGGATGTGTTTTCTTGGTTGTATGAAGTCTTGAAAATGTATGATAAAAACATAATACAACATAAGATCCCCTTGAAGGAAGGGACGAAACCACACAGAAAAAATCTCAGACATATTAATCCATTACTTTTAGCTCCAATTTAAAAAGAAGTGAAGAAATTGCTGCAAGAAAAAATCGTAGTTCCTCTTAGATATTCAGATTGAGTCTCTAATCTGGTTCCTGTGAGGAAGAAAAATGGAGAAGTAAAATTGTGTGTGGACTTTAGGAATATGAACAGAGCATATCTAAAAGATAATTATACTTTTCCAAAAATGGATTATGTCTTACAGAAGGTGACAGGATCTTACAATATGTCTATGGTTGATGGATTCTTTGGGTATAATTAGGTGGTAGTTGAAAAAGAATATCAAAAGAAGACAACTTTCACAAACCCTGGGGCACCTTCATGCATGGAAGGATGCCATTTAATCTTATGAATGTAGGTACAACATTTCAGAGGGCCATGGACATAGCATTTGTTGGTGACAAATATGTGGTTATATATCTTGATGATGTAACTGTTTTCTCGGGGTCAAATGATGAACACTTGGACCATTTACAAAAGACCTTTCAAAAGTGCAAAAAGCTTGGTATGTCACTAAATCCCAAGAAATATTTATTTTCCTTAGAAGAATGTAAATTATTGCATCACATAGTTTCAAAACAAGGAGCGAAGATTGATCCAACAAGGGTGGAAGCAATTCAAACTATTTGTTTACCCAGAAGAAAGAAATATATTCAGATATTTTTGGAAAAAATAAACTTTCCAAGGAGGTTTGTGCCAAATTATGCTGAGATTGTGAGAAATATAACAGACATGTTGAAGAAAAATGCAGAATTAAGATGGGATAAGGAGGCAAGAGAAGCATTTTCTAGAATAAAGGAGGCATTGTAGGAAGATACATTTCCAATTAGTCCAGATTATCAAAGATCCTTTTAGATATTCTCATCTGCATCCCCCACTATATTGTTGTCGTGTTGTTGCAGAAAAATGAGGATAGTAAGGAGCATCCGGTGGCATTTTTCAGTAAAGTTCTCAGAGATGTTGAACTTAAATATAACCTTTTGGGGAAGCAAGTATATGCATTGGTCAAAGCACTCAAAGCCTTTAAGACTTATGTGTTACAGTCCCAGATAACTTCTTATTTCGCTAATTCTGTTGTTAAAGACGTGTTGGTTCAAAGCGATGTTGAAGGAAAAAGAGGAAAATAGATAGTGAAAATCCAAGAGTATGGTTTGGACATTAAACCCACCAATTTAGTCAAGGGACGTGGTTTAGAAAAGTTGTTGATAGAAACAAATTTCCAAGCATTGGGAATAAAATTTTTGGAACTAGTGGATGAAGTTGCCAATGAAGAAGGTCAGAGCAAGCCTAAAACAAGTATTCAATACAAATTTTTGTATTCATATTGGTATAAGGAAATTGTTCATTACTTGTGTTTCTTTTCTTGTCTAACTTCACTAAATAGAACGAACTACAGAGCTCTCAAGCTAAAATATCATCCATATGTTATAGTAGAAGAAAAGCTATACTGGAAATATCCTGTTGGCGTTTTGATGTTATGTTTAACTGAAGGAGAATCTATTGAACTCATCAGGGAATATCATGAAATCCTGTGTGGATTTCATTATAGCTGGAAGGTTTCTGCTCATAAAATCCTCAAGTCAAGTTTCTATTGGCCCACCCTATTTTCAGATGTATATATACTGGTTAGAAGTTGTCAGAAATGTCATTTGTTTGCTGAAAAGAAAAGACTTGCTCCATTACCTCTCATCCCAGTATTCATAGAAGAACCTTTCAGGAAATGGGGGTTGGATTTTATTGGCGAAATCAATCCATCAAGTGGACAGTTCAAGTGGATTTTAATTTCCACTAATTACTTCCCAAAGTGGGTTGAAGCAATACCCACTAAAAGGAAAATGACCAAGTAGTGATGAAGTTTCTAGAGGAGAACATTTTCAGGAGATTCGGATGTCCAATCAATATTTTAAATGAGAATGCTTAGGTATTCAAATCTGCTCAATTCATTAATTTCTATCAAACATATAATGTAATTTTATCACATTCTACAGCATATCATCCCCAAGGGAATGGATTGGTAGAATCCTCAAACAAGACCTTGGTCGGAATCTTAAAGAAGACAATCACCGAAAATCAGAAGGACTAGGATTTAAAATTGATTTTTTCCCTTTAGGTAGTTCGAGTAACTACCAGAAGGTCTACTAGTAAGTCTCCCTATGAATTGGCTTATGAAACTCGGGCACTATTTCCTACTCAATTGGCTAGGCCAGTGATTTCTCATCTTCAAGAAGCTCAGGAAGTACCTAATGCCCTAGTAAGAAGAATGAACAAAGTGATTGAGACAAGTGAAAAAAGAAACAGAGTTAGAGGTAATTTTATTTCTTATCAAGCAAAGAAGAAGTCTATAATTGACAGAAAAGCAAAGGAAGTCCTCTTCCAAGCAAGGGATTTAGTATTAATATGGGACACAAGAAGAGAAGATAAGGGGAAGCATGGTAATTTTGATCCTCTATGGTATGGTCCATACATAATTAGTAAGGTAAGGTCAAATAACACATTCATTTTGGAATATCTAGATGGAGAATCAATACAACTGCCTGTAAATGGGCAGTATTTGAAACACTATTTCCAACATTAAAGTTCAGCATTTCACCATTGTAAATACCAGACTTTACGCTATTCATATATCACCAAGAAATATTTTGACTCCATGCCCGAGGTGAAGGAAATAATATGCAATTCTCAGTGTTTCATGGAAAAAAACATTATCCCCAGGTGGAGCCAGATGTTGTGGCTCATATTCAATTTCATTTTTTATATTTTCCAAAATACAAAAAAAGCATATATGTTATAAAAGGTGAAATTTGTTTGACGAAAGAGAATTTTGACTTATATGTTGGTGTATTAACATTATGTGCCGAGATGTGAAGCGATGAGTCGGGCTTATTTGCAAGCTCAAGAGATATTAGCGTTACAGAATACTGAATAAGCTTAGGAGGGTTGCACTATGGAGAAAAATAAGTCAGTAATCAAGATTGTTTATTCGTTAAAGGAACATATGTGATCCTGTTGAATGAAACCATATGTTCGTTATCGAAGAAATCGTATAGATTTCCTGAAGGCAGAGAATTGGAGTTTTCCTTAAAAAATTAAGAGTTTTGGAAGACTCATAAAGGGGGGAAATCGACAGCGAGGATCAAGTCACAGAAATGATAGTGAGCGACGAACGGACCAGATCACATAAGATGGTTGGCGCATATCGCATATCAACAATTTTTGTGTTTATTGATAAGTCTTCGTAGGGAAAGTTATTTAAACTGTGATGGCACATATCTCACATCGACGATTTTTGTGTTTTTTGATAAGTCTTCGTGCAACAAGTGATTTAAGTTGCGATGGCGCATATCATACATCACATGCGATAAGGTTTAGTGGCGATCGCAGAAGTTGGAACTTAATGAAGTGCAAAGTGCGGTAAAGTTTCATTTAGCTAATTATGATTTGCGGTTGGCCCCACCTCCACTTGCCACGTCATCACTACCTTTATCATGCATCGCACGTCACAATTTCTGGAGGGAAGGCACTAAGAAATATGTTGTGAATGCCGAAGGCTAAAATGTGATGGAAAGGTGAACGCGATGCACTTTTCAGAGGTGAATAGAATATATTTCAAGTCCAAGTCTTGTGGCAGTTTATGAAAAAAAGCTGAACGCGGGAGTAGACTTGGGTGGAAAAAGTACCCCCGCTACGTGAAAAAGTCTTAAAAGTGGTTATGACTTGATAATGGAAAAAGGGTCGAACACGGGCAGAAAGACTCGAGTATGTGACTTGACGTAGAGTAAAGGAAAAGAGAATTTGGAACACAAAAGGCACGTGCAGAAGGGGCATAGTCGGGTGGAGATGAGTTTATGAAAATTGTTAGGACATCACAATTGAAATGAAAGGACACACATCAGTAACCAATCCAATCCAACAAATATATTGATGCTTCTAATTTTGTTTTTATTTCTTGTTAAAATATTGATATTGTAATGAAGTCTTTAACTGCAATGTAATAGGTAGTTTACACAGTTTTAGGAATTTTTTAGTTACGAGAAGTTCCAACAATTATAATTTTTTTTTGTATGTATTTAAGCAAATGAGAAAAAAAGAGGAGGGTTCTGAGCTTTGGACCTCTCGATGACTGCAAATTTTGTACTTAATTTTCTAAGAAAATAATGAAAGAAGATCAAATTTCCTGCATCTGTTGATGTTGATTTGTCCTTCCAGTTTCATTCTGTTTTTATTCTTCTTTGAATGAAGTGAAGTAAATTCGCTATTGGTCACTTTATTTACACCTGTAAGTAAGATTTAAATAACCTTAATATGTGCTCCTTCACTCCAACTATTCTTTCTACATAAATTTCTTACGAAATTTAAAGAGATAGATTCTGTTTTTCAACATAACATTTTGAGTTTCCCTTCAAGTTATTCATTTCACTCATATATCAGCAGTTAATGGCATTTTTAAGTCTTTCAACATATCATATTATTGAGGTTATTAAAGAATTAAATTCCAAAGGTATTAAACAAAGACCATATGATATTATAAGTTTTGTGACATATATTTCTAAAATGCCTTAAGATACAACACAAACTTTGAGTTACTTTTCCTCCATTTTCTTGCAATTCAGGGATTGTCTCTTAAGACACAACACAAACTTTGAGTTACTTTTCCTCCATTTTCTTGCAGTTCTACCAGTTGGTTTATTCTCCTAGTCAGAGAATTGGGTTCCTCGTCAATATCCTGTGGAATTTAGCCACTTTCATGGCTAGTTGGACAGGGAAAATTGCATCCTTTCCATATACCAACTCAAAGGGAGACTTCCTGGTTCACCTCTTGGTAGTAACTCTATTGTCCCATAGATAAAATACCAGTTGTGAGTCCCAAATTTTCTAATTTTCTGATTCCAGATGTGAGTCCTAGTTTTTCTAACCTTGAAGGTTCAACCAATCCATTTCCCTATGGATTGTAGGTGGTGGAGTTTCCCACAGTAATGTTGTACTTTTGGAAGAAACTAATAATCTTGGATGAATTAAATACATGAGTGTTGTCAGTGATAATATTCCTTAGAAATCCAAATCTAGCAAGGATATTCTCCACCATAAACTTGATGACCAATGAGTCAGTTGCATTTCTGGCTGGGATGGCCTCCACCCATTTTGTGAAATAATCAGTGGCTGTAAGTATCTATTTGTGTTAACCAGTGGATGGTGGTTGTATTTCTCTAATGAATTCGACCCCCCATTTTCTGAAGGGATCCTCCACAAAAAAAATGATCAGGGGGAGGGGTTCTAACTTCTTCTTCTCGACAAAAATCTAACATTTTTCATAGGTACTAACATAAGAATGAAACTCACCAAAAAGCTTGGGCTAGTAGAAACCCGCTTTAATGATTTTCTGGTTTGTGGCTCTCCAGATGTAATTTCCGCCATAGACACAGCTATGTAATTCATTAATCACCTTAGGAATCTCTTCTTCTATGAGACATAAAAGAAAAAGCTCCATTGAGTACTTCTAGAACAACTTGCCATTTGGGATAAAAAAATTATGAGCTTGTTGCCTCAAGGCCTTGTATTTAACTTTGTCAAAATTCAATGGGAGTTTCAAAAAAAAAAATGGAAAATATACTTATACCACTATGAGATAAGGTCCTTCATCTGAATTTTTTGTGTTGATGTCTCAATATTTTTATGTTCCTCTTCTCCCTTAATATTTTCTTAACATATTTATGCCCAAGGCCTTGCAATTAGCCTCTAACAATATTTTAGCTAATCCCTTCCCCTTGATCAACTTAGCGGGTTTGATATCCATATCACATTCTTGAATATTAGCAATCCACTTTCCTATCTTGCCTTCACTGTCACCCCGCACAAGAATATATTTCACAACAATTATAGGAACATAAGCTATTATATTTGATTGCAGGGCATAAATTCGACACGACTTCAAATATTTAACCAATGAATAAGAATGTCTCTAATATATTATACTTCATATCTATATCTCGCAACACCTGGCTGAAAAATGTAATTGGATGTTCCTATCCTTCACTATTTTTCTGCAATAAAACAAATACCAAAAGAGAAAATGAGGAATGGCCTCTGATAATTTGGGTTAGCTAAGACTTGGGCTTCTTCAAAATATTTTTTAATTCTAGAGAATGACTCCTAGAGTTTTATATTCCACTTGAATTCCCTATCCTTCTCCAACATTTATGTGATTTCTTTGACAATTTCAACATACTTTGGCATAAATATTATTAAAAAAATTATTTTCCTAAGAAAACCTGAATTTATATTTTATTCCTTGGTAATGGAATATTATTAATATCCTCCACCCTTTTAGGATCAATATTTACTCCTTCCTTTTCCACAATGTGGCCAAATAGCTTCCCTTCACTTAAAGAAAACTGTGATTTCTTTGGGTTTAAGGACATACCATACCTTATTCATTTTTCAAATGTGACTTGCAAGTGCTCAATGTGTTCTTCATCTATTTTCGAGAAAACATTGATGTCATCCAAGTAGATCACTACGAATTTATCCCACTCTCCAAAAAATTCTATATCCATCGCTCTTTGGAAAGTAGATCCAAAATTAATGAGGCCAAAAGTCATTCTGGAATACATAAACGTTCACCATGGTGTAGTAAAGGTTTTTTTATTTTGATCCTTGGGGTGTACAATGACTTGGTTGTATCCAGAGAAACCATCCATCATGGAAATTCGAGCAGACCCTACCACTTTCTACAGAATATAATCCATTTTAGGCAGAGGATAGTTATCTTTCAGCGAGGCCTTATTTAAATTTCTCAAATCTACAAATGGAAATATTTCCCCATTCTTCTTCCATACTGGGATTAAATTTTCTAAAAAATATGAGTACCTCAAAGACAAAATAATCTTAGCTTGTAACATTTTCTTCACTTCCTTTTTAATTGATGGAAGTAACAAAGGATTAATCTTCCTAAGCTTCTTCTTATATGGCTTCACTCCAGTTTTTAAAGGAAAACACATCCATGTACTCCTTTAAAATTTCAATATATATTTGTTTGTATTCCCTTGGAAATCCTTTAGCTAGTTTGATTACTGTAGGGTCTTCTATAGTGCCAATATTACAATCCTCCACCTCTTCTTCAAGCTTTTGTTCAGTTGGCTTAGCAGCCACATCATTTGAGTTGAAAAAACTTTCCAAGGGAAATAACCCTGTGGTGATGGTATTTCCCTTTAGTTGCAAGATTTTGTGGCCAACAATAGATTCCCTCAAATTAGTATGTGGTTCATCTGTTATATTTTTTTCCTCCTGATCAATCACTGATTTTGAGAATTCTCCAACAACCTCCATAAAGAATTTTATTTTTTCCTTTTCTTAAAACACATGCTAGTGCTTCACATTGTATGGTACTAATGGTTTGTACCTTACCTCAACTTCGTATATGAGCAATGGTTTTTGAGGGGGTTTGAAATTACGAGCAAAAATTACCAAAGAGTCATCCATCCTATTTCGCTCTCGGGCAAAGAACTGAATATTGAAGGTTAAGAATCCCATAATTCATCCTTGTAGGAATTCAATCTTGAATGCTTGGTTTGACATTGATTTTTTATATGATTCACCACCATATCTTAATCTCCAAACACATTCTAGCAACCAATTTTATGGCTTTGAACAACTTCCAGCCCCAACATCAATGCTTCATATTCAACAACATTGTTTGTGGCCTAAAAATCCAGCTTGAAAGAGAGAGGGATCAAGATACCTTCTAGAGATACCAATAACACACCTGGACCATTTACTTCCCTAGAATAATCACCATCAAAATATAATTCTCGTAACTTGTCATGTTCCAATGATCTTTATTTAGCTGAGCATAAAATTCCACTTGGATGTCTCTTACAATTTGATAATCTTCTTCCAGTAATAGACAAGAGAAATATTTCTCTTTACCATACACAAGACCATTGTTTGAGAAATATTCCTTTGTAACTGTATTCACATATCTAGATTCCCTATATAATTGATGCTCCTTTCCACCAAACACGGGAAGGGTAGAATATGTTAAATCCAATTTAATGGACCCCCCAATTTTCATTCCCCTTGACCTAGAAAAAAATATTGCAGGGATGTCAACAATGAAGTATTCCATTACTACACTCTTTACTGATATTTGAGCCAAATTGACCACTAGATCCTTGGTCATACCCAGGAACTTTACTCTTTTGGAATCAAAGAAGTATATATATTTGTATGGTTTTATTATATGGAATCCCAATTGTTCCATCATAGATAATGGCATTAGGTTATGATATTCTCCTTATTGAAGCATACAATTATGTAGTAGTAGGTCATGAATCACCAAGGTGACATAAAATGTGGAAGTGGAAGAGTCATGATCCTCCACATGGGATCCAAACACAACCATGGGATTCTCTTCTTGAAGGTTTAGATTATCTTGCGGGGGGGTAGTGTCTATTGAACTCGTAAACTGAGACACTTAAGCTTTATACTTGGGTTTTTTCAATAATTCAGTCAAAGGGACACTTATCTTGACTTTCTCCTACTCTTTTTGAAGGATGAAGGAAGATGTATTCTTATCAATTTTATCATATTCTACAAGTTCTTTGTTTTCATTAAAGATTGGATTTATTTGTTGGGGAAATTTTTTTTTTTAGAGGCTCCAAATTCATTTGGAATGGGATAGGAGGATTCTTTCTTAGTTAGTGAAATAGGGTTGAGTGTTTTCTTCCCTTTATATGTTGGCTTGGGGGGGCTTGTGTGAATAGTTTCTTCATTCTTCTCTTTCACCCTGCACCTTTTCCTAGATGACCCGAGATCATATTTCCTATGTAATTGGGCTTGCATGAAATCAAAAAAATTCTTACAATAACTGTTTATCTCATCATGATCATGTGACCCATCCAAATCATCCCCTTCTCATTCATGTGATTCTATTCATTTTCTCCCTACGAGAGGGAAGAGAAATGATTTTATTACACTTCTATGGTTTCTTCAACATTTTCTTCACGATCTTATTCTAGGTATATAGGAGGCTGAATATGATATTGTTGGTCCTTTGGGATTAAAATTTCTGTTAGGAGTTGGCTGAATTTGTCGAGGGGGGTTCTTATTTTCCAACTCCAGTTTTACGAGGTTGTTAGTAAAATTCCTTATTAGTGTTCAATTACTCTAACTTTTTGTCTTCCTTTCCCCTCCTCCTATAACCATATTCAACCTTCCCTTTCCAATTTCCAATGGAGGTGAATTTTTTTTTTAACTTCTAGGGACTCTTTTTGGATTTGATCTAGAGTACGTGACTTTCTTTCTTTGAGGGTAAACCAAAACTCTGGTTCAAAGTCCCTAAAAAAAACCACTCTGGTAGCAACCTATGGAGGTTTAATTTCAGTAGGAATATTGTTATATAATTTATTAAACCTATTTATAGGTTCTAAGACATCTCCATTATGTTTTTTTTTTCATTGCATTGAATTATGTAAGGATATACCCACGGTCCCTTTTACCCCCCATTTCTGCATGAAATAGTTGTCCCTCTCCTCCCAGATATTAATTGAAGCATCTAATAGAATCTTAAAAAATTTCATGGCCTCTCCATCCAAAGACTGAACAAAGAGTCTTAGTACTACATCCATATGTTCTACATTCATATTCTCAATAAATGCATAGAAGGCTTATATATGCTTATGGGCTGAGATATCATCCTCTCCAATGAACGTTCGTTGGAGTTTAAGGTAATCTTGTGGCATCCCATTCAAGGGCTATGGAAATTTGAGTGGAGCATATCTACTAAGTATAAAACCAGGGACAACCATGTTTTGAAATGGAGGTGATATAAGATTTTCCACAGGGCCTGGTTGAGGAGTTGTATGGAGTGTATCTAATAGGAGTTGGGATGGAATGTTAACAATGCTTTGAGTCAGACTATTTATGGGGGTATATTATATTTCTTCAAATTCTAGGAAGGTCTGGAAAGTGAAAAGAATTCTAATGATAGAAGCATCTTCATATTTTACTCTTGAGTAAAATGATCTAAAATATTTGCAACGTTCTTCTGAATGTTCAAACGCTTTGGAAGAGGACTCTGAGTAGTTTATCTCAACCTTCTGAGAGTTGGAAACTGACATTTCATGGAATGAGATCACATGATATGAGGTAATAGGGGCCCTCTCTTTCTGAAACCTCTTCGATATGATTTTTTCATGGTCGAATATAGGGGGGTTTTTCTATTGAGAAGTTTCAGAGCGAGTATGAGGCCTTCTGAAAGCTAGGGTGATCAAATGAATTTTTCAACAATGGAGTTGGCAGGATGAGATATCTTTAACCCACACCCCATTTTTCTCACCTAAAAAAGGGGTGTACAAGTGTCATACCCAGGGAAAATATTTTGATTCATTCCCCAAAAACGCCGCCAGAAGATGTTGTAGCTACAAGATACAACCCTCGGGTTGAGGAGAGGTCAGTTCCTAGGACATATTAGTCTCTCTAGAAGATGAATCATTGCTACTCAAGAGACAAATGTAAAATTATTTAAATTTGGCTCAATTACTCTTCTCAGAGGCAGATTCAGTATACACATAAACAATATATCATTCGAAAGAGTAAATGTTCATATTTGGTGGCTTACACACAGATAATGCAACTTGATTAGTCATTGTAGTAAATATGGTAAGGATAAATATAAGGAAAGAACCTAGTGCAGATGGTTGGACGGATAAAAAATCATATGTAATAAATCCCAGTAGAATCATAAAAATATAAAGAAAATGAAGTGAAAAAATTATAGAGTGTGTTTTAAGGCTTTCATCTCAATATCTCATAGGTAATATCTACTATATCATAACATAAGTAAATACGTGACTTAAAAGTGAATCCAAAAGCTATAATTACACAATCTTTGAAGAAGAAAAATACACATGAAGGGACACACAAAGGTATAACACCTACAAAATATCTCAATTCTTGGAATCACCATGAACTTCTTCATTAATATCCAATAATCAAATACATCTCACAGGACCAAACTTGTGAAATCTATAGAAAAATTACTACCTCAGGAATGGGAAAATTGAACCTTTGCTAATGAGTTCCTCTTCCCTTTTATTGGGAGAGAGTCCAAAAAAATAGTTACAAAATATATTGAATGCTACATCCATATGAAATGCCCAAGTTTTTGAGCATGTGAGTGGCCTAGTTGTCCTAATGATTACCTAGCAGATTTTGATTCCTTCTTAAGATGAAATATTTACAAAACATGAAAAACATGAGGTTGTTACAGAAATGACAGTTAATTAGTTTCTCTTATCTTGAAATTATCTTGTGCATATTATTATGTGTTCTTGCATTTTATCTTTCTTATCATCAAGACTAATTCCAAACAAATAGAAGAGGACACAATATGTAGGCACGCTACCAGGGAAAAACCACACTCTTTCGGGAAAACCCAGTCAAATTTCTTCCTTCAATAGGTTCAATATGAGAAAACCAATACCCTTATCCAATATGACTCCTCCATCAAGTCATCCATTCATTGTATTAGCACCGAGATCTCCAAGACACCGATATCTCCTTTTCTTGCACCAAAAACTTCATCCCCATTATCTTGACCAAGTTTTGTAGCATGATATAGCATCACTGATCATCATAACATATCACCAAACATCATAACAAGATAGCATCATATCACTGAACATCATGACCGAGATATCAATGAGTTCTTTGTAGCACCTAGTTTGATAACACTGAATTCACTGAGACAACAACAGGTATTTGTAGCACCGATTTTAAGTATCGAAGCACGAAGAATACGTCACAAAATCATGTCACAACATCATATAGATTCATATTACCAATCCATTGTAACAATTTTATTTCATGAGCATAGATACTGAGCCATAGAGACCAAGCATATATTCTAAGCCACTACGTTTTCACCAAGGATAAATATCATGTCACCGAACCACAATTTTGTAACTTCACTAAGCTTCTATACCATTATATCTTCACCGTACCTATAATAAATTCTGAACCTTGATTGCAGAGAGAAGTTTGAATTCTGAGTGTGGAAATGAAAAATTACAGTGGGGTATTTATAGTTGTCTCAACATAAAATAAGCCGGCATGACTATGAAGTGTTGTGTCTTATTTTTTATCCGACTTGAGGAAATTTTTTAGGCCGACTTTAGGAGGTTGTTTAGATGACTTGTATCAATAGAGAGAAGCTAAATTGAGGTTGTATTTGAAGTATATTTTTGTTGAATACCGAGGATGATGACCTTGACTCAGTATGACTTGATGGAGGAGCCTTTTGACCAAATAATAAGCAACCTAATATTACATGATTTAAAATCCAAAGATGAATCAATTTAAATATGTAATGACTAACCTAGAAGTCCACAATTGGACCTTAGACTAAATATGAACCAATAATGAAAACCATGTTTTAACAAGTCATTTAATAATAATAATAATAAATTATATTGACAAATATATAATGAAGACTGGACCTAGTTACATTCTTCAACACTCCCTCTTAGCTAAGGATATATTAATATATAAAATACGTACATGGAAGATCTCACTTTATCTATGAAAAATTTTAGGTACCGCACTGCCACGGACTACATTCCTTACTAGGGAAATCTATCCATTTTTTCTCTCTACAATTCAGGCACCACAATGCCACAGACTAGATTGCTGACTAGGGAAATCTATTAGAGTGGGACTAAGATGGACTAAAGCTTTCATCCTCTATAGGTACCATCAGACTTACTTACTAACCATCAACCCAAGGAACTAGGTTCACATTCACCTGATGCCACCGTCCCAACCAAACATCAACACAAAGTTTCGACCCGATGTATTTCCAGGAAATGATTCACTCATAAAACCTCAAAACACCTTGATCCAACAAATCAAGGACAACGAATATCTCCCAATAAAACTGATTGGTAATCAATATGCTATTGAAACCTTCGAAAGGTTCATGTGTACAAGCATAACCCCAATCGGAAATACACTTTCAAATATATAATTAAATCAAATTGCGGGGTTTCGATGTTTCTCTTGAACTAATTTCAGTAGGACTATCAATTTAATATTTTAGAGAAGATTCCCCCTCTTAATTCACATGTAGGAAAATTTCTTCCAGTGTATATATTCTCCAACCAAGACTTATGTTGTACCCTCCCTCTTAGCTAGGGAGAGTTCTTTTATATAGGCTCCCTCTTAATGTAGGTATATTAACTTCTTCCTCCAGTGTTGGATAATCCTTCATGGATTCCATTCCTCTTATCATGGTGATCATATCAACTTCACTTATAGACTTCTTCACCAATATTATGTACCTGCATAGCTTAGCAAGTACAAGCCGTTATGTAGAAGCATGAAGTTAGTTATAAAAAAAACTTTATAGTAGTAGAAACACTTAGACTTTACATAATCAATCAAGAGATTGTATTACTTCAACTTCTATACCAGGTTTTTTGCAAACTCTAAATTACATTAGTAATTAAATCAAGATGACAAAAGATTAGTTTTTTAATTTAGAAATCAAAACAAGAGGTATCTAATATCTTTTAGATTTTATATTAGACTTCCCACAAGGATCCTAGAATCAATCAAATTCAACCACAACTTAGTCTTTAATATGACCATCTTCCACTAGAGTTAGTTGCAAGCCCTAGATTTTAGATTGACCATCAAAAAATATAATGAATAGCTTCTACTAGGGTTTGATGTAAACCCTAGATTTTCCATCTATAAATTCTTAGCAACATTATATACACATACTATATAATTTAATCATTACTAGGATTTAGTTATAAACCCTACATTTTTCAATCATCCAAGAACTTTAAAACTTTAACTAGAGCTTGATTTTAAACCATAGAACTCATGATATTTTAGAAATGTGATTGACACATATTTATAGGAGATTACCATCATGCATAAGCACATCATATGATTAGAAAATATTTAATATATCAAACATACATTGACCTAGACTAAGCTAGGAGTTCGATCAAAGAAATATATATACCTAGGGTTTCATTCCTAGGAATTTCATAACATGGATTTTTCTTTTAGGCCTAACCAAAACCTAGGGTTTCAGTTCATTGTCAAAGAAAACCCTTATTATATAAAAAATTCAAGGTTTCTAGATTTCGAACAACGTCATTTCAACCCTAATAAGTTAGATATTCTATGATCATATCAAATATCGAACACGACATTACCAATATATCAACCAGTATAGAAATTTCTTCATTAATAGCCATAATTAGGTTTAGGGTTTCACACATCATCAATATAACCTTAGGTTAGAGTTTTCCAGAGAAACTTTCAAGTTTTTTTTCATGCAAACAATTAGAGATGTATAAGGTGGTAGATCCATGAGATGATGAATCACCCCAAACAATAATATTTTAAGAATCAAGAGAGCTAAGCACAATAGACATTGTTAGTAGTGTAGAAAAGGGTTTACCAAATATAATTAACAAAGATTTATAAATTAATACATACCTTTGTTTCTTGACAAATCTTATTGTGATGCCTTCATTCATACTCCTTGATCTTTTAGCAAGTCCTTTCCTAGAAGACTAAGTCATGGTTTTCAATAGTACATACTTTCAAGAAAAATGGTGATACCAAGAGCATAACTTAATTTCTCAAGTTAACCATGGGGGATGGAATTATAAGATATATATGATCAATTTAATTTGACAACATAACATTTACTTTATATCTAGATTAATTTGTAAATCCCGATGGATAAGGATGAAGGTTATAACATGTGTCCTATCATGATCATAATTTAGAATAGCTATATGCAAGATTCATTAGAGATAATATAAATCTAGAATTTCATGAATATACATACCTTTGATTGGACTTGTTGTAATACTTGATTAATTTCAGATGGATTTTTCCTTGGGCATAGAGACTATGATAGATATCCCTGTATATTTTAGCATGACTAGTCCATTGTAATATGTATCATTAAGTCACAATGAGACTAAACTTTGACTGTGATATATTACTAAGATTTAGGGAGAACACTGAGGCTATGAGAGAGTGAAACCACCAAGACCAATCCTTTGAGATTATCCAATATTTACTATAATCGTTGCTATGATCCATCTGAGCTCTTGTCATTGTGCTTGAATTATTTGTCACTATAATTGTACCTGAATTAAAATCATTGTAAATACATCCTTAACATATATTCTCCTTACTGTTGTGATGTAAAAATACTAGTACTTAATTGAGGTAGAGGTAGTTTCGATATTGTATTGTCGCCAAAATATAGGGACACCAAATTGTAAATATTGTGGTAGTGTCAAATTTTTGAAAACAACAAAGACTTGGTAGGACCAAATATTGTGACAGTAAGAAGTTGTCTCTGAAATGTGATCCAAAAATATTCCATGAGCACACTAGTGATATCAAAATTTATTTGAACTATAATGGTTTCTAACTTCGTCATAGAACCTTCTTCATGTGATTTTACTGCATCCTTTATCCCTCTAAGAGTATGACTGCACCGAAATTGTTCATAAAAGATCTGAACTGTGTCATCGTGATCCTGACTACACCGAGACTGTCTTTGAAGGAGATTTGAACTATGACGAATATTTAGCCCAGAAATTTCCTGGGGATCTTGATCTCGATGCAAATAGATCCTTTCATTGATTCAAGGATGGATGGGAGTTCTTCAAACTTCCTTTTAACTTTTGACCATAGATCTAATACCATGTTAGAGAAATTTTAGTTAATTATTTTATCTTATCATCACATTATCTTGTGATTATTATGATGATTTCTCACATTTTATCTTTCTTATCATCAATAATAATGAAAAACAAATATAAGAGGACATAATATGTAGGCATACTACCAGGGTAAAACCCCACTCTTCGGGGAAAACCCAGTCAAAATTATTTCTTCAATAGGTTCAAGATGAGACAACCAAGACCCTTAGATTAAAGGCTTCCTCCATCAAGTCATCCCTTCACTGCATTAGAATCGAGACGTCCAAGACATCGAGATATCCTTTGCTTGCACCAAAAACTTCATCATCATTATATTTACCAAGTTTTATAGGTTTACATAGCATCACCGAGCATCATAACATATCATCAAACATCATAACGAGATAGCATCATATCATTGAACATCATGATTGAGATAAAAATGAGTTGTTTGTAGCATCAAGTTGAGATAGCACTAAATTTACTGAGACAACATCGAGTATTTGTAGCATCAAGTTTAAGTATCGTAGCACCAAGAATATGTCACAATATCATATAGCATCATATTGCCAAGCCAATGTGCCATTTTTCTTTAACCTAGCATAGAGACCAAGCATTGATAACTTAGCCACTGCGCTTTCACCAATATTAAATATCAGGTCACCGAACCAGGATATTGTAACTTCAACGAGCTTCTGTACCATTGTATCTTCACCGTAACTGTAATAAATTTTGAACCTTGATGGTAGAGATAAGTTTGAATTCTAAGTGTGGAAATGTGAAATTACAGTTAGGTATTTATATTTGTTTCTCTATAAAATAACCTGACATGAATGTGAAGTGTTGTGTCTTATTTTTTAGCCGACTTGAAGGCAATTTTGAGGCCGACTTTAGGAGGTTGTTTAGATGACTTGTATCAATATAGAGAATATGAATTTAGGGTTGTATTTGAAGCAGGTTTTTTTTTTTAATACCGAAGATGATTATCTTAAAGAATATGAATTAATGCAGGAGCCTTTTGACCAAATAATAAGCAACCTAATATTACATGATTCAAAAGCCCAAAATGGATCAATTTAAATCTATAATAAATAGCCTACAAGTCCACAATTATGACCTTAATATAAATATGACCCAAGAATGAAACCGATGTTTTAATAAGTCATTTAGTAATAATAATAAATTTTTTTGAGAAATATATAATGAAGGTAGAATCTAGTTACATTCTTCAACATAGGTGTCATAATTTACACAACAAAATATATCCATTTTCGATTCCTCTGATTTCCTAAGGTGGAATCAGGTTCCATTATCTGGGTTCGTGGTGGGTTGATGATCTGGAGGTTTTTGGGATTGATGAACTAATCACATTTCTGCCTCCTTAACCACTAAGAATGGGCCTCTAAGTGATCTCCATATTGAGAATTAATTCTCAGTCACATTGCACAAATATCCAAATGTATAGCAGCATGGATTCTTTGAATTGATGGTTATGTTATTCATTTAATCCCTTGTAGCATGCACACAAGATTAGGGATGGATTACTTATCATCACAAGACAGGCCCAACGCCCTTCTCTACAAATCGTGGTCCTCCTCGCCTTGACCCAGAAATCTTTTCATTTTTCATTACTCCTGAGAAACCAACCTTTTGCACATTTACTTAGTTTCCATCCCATTAATCCTCCATAATCATTTTTACTGAAATCTAAAATCCTTAACATATCGTAAATCCATTAAAAAAAGGTTATGAAATCAAAAGAAAATTATGCCTTTATCCCCCTTTATGCTTAAACTATTTTTTATTGATCCACCATAAGACCATGTGTTGTGACCAACAGCTTCATACACCCTTGTATTGGAGATATCAGAGCCCTTCGTTTCATAATTTTTTATTAACATGAGCTTACAATATTCTGAAATATTGATTGACCTTTGGCCCCTTATCGCATTTTCTCCACGGGACCAAGAGCTATGACAAATGGCTTAGCGCTTAGGTGCTAAGGCCATTAGAATCCGGTCGGGGGGCCTATCTCTTAGTGTATTTTCCCTCCGCCTTTGCCTTTTTGAACTCTACAACCAGTGTCAGTCCACATCAAAAGTCCCTTGTATCATAACATTTTCAATTTTCAATTAGAAGAAATTTACGATGTCTCATTCCTCCGAAATAATCCATATAACATAGGTGTTAGACCTACACCGCACCCTTGGTTCTATGGGTCTCTACGACAAAATTCCAATCACATCGAAGCTCCATCGTCGGATTAGAACATTCCCATAAAAAAATTAGACATGTGTTATGAAAAATCCAACCTTTGAAATTCTGACTTCCGAGATGACTTCATGTTGATGTGTAATATTCCCAAATGGGAAAATGCAGCAATAAATGCAAATATGCCAGAAAATAACGTAGTTCATCAAAGAAAAAGAAGGAGGCCAATATGGAGACATTTCAAATGTATTTACAGCAGTAAAATAGATGTATAAGATGGCCCATAAGATGAATAACTGGAAATACAAGTCACCAATGAGAGAAAATCCTAAAAAAGAGGTGTTGCAACCATGTATATAGACTGGAAATTGCTTTACATTGTTATTTTATTGACTGCAACATGTTTTATATTACACACTATATCTAGAGAAAATAATTTCATGAAAATTCAGATCTATAACAAATCCATACACTATATGGGCTCTTCCTCAAAATCCCTTGGGGTTTTCATCATTACACCATGTAAAACTTGTAGATCTGAGTTTTAAGACTGAAAATCTGCAGAAATAATCAGATTTGGAACTGGATCTGATATGATATGAAACAAGAGAATGATCCCTCCAATGGATATGCAAAGTGAAGGGCAGATCCCCAGCACTTGAAAACCAACTCTCCAGATGGTGTGCCAAAAGACCCTACAAAAGCACCTACAAGAATAACGTAGATCTGGAAGAAAATTTGTGTTGTAGGGTTTAGAATGTGGTTGGCCACATTCCAATATCAGAAAATGTAGCTCAAATCATCCAATATGCTCCTCCTAATGAAGTAGAATTCTTCTCCACTGAAAAGGAGCACTGAAATCGTCTAGATCTTAAGAGATCTAGCCTCCACTTGCTACAGCTTGCAAAGACAACCAAACCCTCAACAGGATCTGCATTGTAGTTGAAAGAAGAAGCTTAGCCTTCAACCAGATAGTGGACAATACAATGAAAACTCTCCCAAGAGCTACTCAATGGGAATAGTTGGGATTCCCAACCAAGAACACCCAATGCTAAACAACATTATTCTCAGCTAAACAACAAGAGAATGATATATGTCTAAACTGACAATATATTGAGAAATAAAATATCATCAAAAACCTTCTAATGCTACCATCGTCTTCCTTTTATAATTTAAGAGCTTGCAAACCCTAAACCACTTCCAATGAGATCACTCCTTTCACACAAGTCATCTCCATATAAAACTGCATTGTGCCTCATTGATGGCCAATCCTCCAAAACATCACTGTAGATTTGGTCAAGGTTGACCCAGTCAAAATGTCCAGCCCCTTTTCACACCTAAGGGTGCTTGATTTAGCAGCCAAGATTTAGCCTTTTTAAATTTGGCATTGATTTATTCATGATTTAGGAGTATTATGAACCTCCTTTACACTTTTATTCTTTGAACAAGGAAATAAAGAAAAATTGAATATTCCAATTAGATTAGGACTAATTGGGAATATTACATGATTCCATCAACTCCACGTGGTGTCAAATTAAAGGTGACATGTGTCACACGGATTTGCCCCATTAGGTGGCCCAAGAAATTATGAATCTAACTACCATGTGTCCTTTCTACTGCCACATCATCCTGACATCATCTTCCCCATCATCTTCTCAGATCTAATCACCTACTAAGAATTTCCCTATCATAGGAGAGAGAAAAGTGTCCCTCGGTCCTTTTGTTTTGCAATGATTTCCTTTATAATTCTCATTCTCTATAACCCTCGGCGCTTTCAAGGGAATTTAATTATTAAGGAGCTCTAAGGCTCCTATATGCAAGGGTTTCGATATAACCAACCTTTCGACTACCTTCTTTGATATTCGCATGCTCCGATATGCCATCTTAGGTCCTTTTTAGATTAATCGTCGAGGATATAAACCATTGAGGTTATAGCCTTCTCCGATATTTATCCTTTTGTTGAAGCCTCGAAAATCGGGTCTACAACAAGAGGGATACCCACCTGGTACGGACCTTGGTTAGCAGCTCCTTTTCCGTTTGGTGTAGTGGGTCCAACTGGGGATAATGGGACCAGTTTCCCAATATGTGTGTGTGTGTTGAAAATAGATATTTCCTCTCTAAAAAGGTTTCTAAGTGAAATTCTTTTATTCTATTTCTAATCTAATTATATGCAAATTGTATTCTAATTTAAACAGAAATATCTAATTCTAAACTAAACTCGAGATAAAATATTGTTTACGCGATCTAAAATAATTTCGAATAACAACTGATAATAAATATTATTCAACTGTTATAAGAAAAAAATTCAATAAATATAAACCACTTCATATAAAAATTTAGATGAAACAGTTGTGAAAAACATATCGCATAATAAGCTATTCATACACTAAGCATAAATAAATAGTTATCACAGTACAGAAGTGCCAAATGATAGCTTAAGCATTCAAGCATCAATATATAAACAACTGAAAATAAATATTACTTTAACACAGAAGCAGAAATAGTTAAGAGATAAAAGTACCATTTATAACTGGTTCTACTCATGAGTTAAAAGAAATAATGATTTATCTCTTCTTGATCCAACATCTACTAAGAGTACAGAAATGCAACATCAGTAGCAGATATTAGACACAAATATCAATAAATCTCGTTCCATTCATTCATCAAAACCTCCTCTGAGGGTGCAGAAGTGCATGTTCTGAGGACAAGTTTTTGACAAATTTCAGGACCCTTCTCTAAATGCATGAGAAGGGTTTAAATACTACTAACTAAATATAATTATAGTTTATTACAAAAATTTAGGATTCGGTTTAAATGACCGTCCTTTTTCTATGCAAAAATAAAGTAAAACTAAAACTAAATCTAAAATTAAAAACTATTAAATAACTACTTATGAATCTAGTCTTTGAATTTGCAAGCATCTAGCATTCATTTGAGAAGAGGGGGCTGGCTGACTTTAGATTTTAATTGTCCCAAAAAGACGGAATCAGCAAGTGTTGGCGCGATCTTCTCAGCAGAATTAATGATGCAATTAAGAGCGTTGCATTGGCTATGTGGTTTAACCAAGCACGTCCAGTAAGAATCCCAATTTAATTTTGTCAATCCTTGAATTGATTTTGCCTTCTCTTCAGCTTTATGTTTCTACTCTGTTTGCAATTGTTGTGCTTGTGGTAGGTACCCTAGAATAGTTTCCGAAATCAAATTAACTTTGTGCAAATTTTCATTTACATAATCAGTCATGTTACTTGTTGCTGTAGCTGCTTCCTCTACTGCTTTTTCTGCCTTTCTGATCTGTGCATCCCAATTATTGAAGAGTATTTCTTTATGACCATCATTGATAATTGGTGCTCCTATTCTTTTTCATTCCTCTGTCTTTTTCCATGCCAAATAATTATTAACTCTTTCATTAGTTAAATCATAATCATGTCGCAATTCTACGACATGATTAGTGATTTTATCACTTTCTTGACAAAAAGAGTTCCATTGCGAGATTTTCTAGCATAATATATCTTATTGTTGCAGTAGTTGATTATTCAAAGAAATATATTCTGAGATGAACTATGTAGGCTTGGGGTCGTCTTTATGCATCTCTTGCATAATCTGTATTTGTTTTTATTTTTTGGCCAAGATTTTTTGATATCCGATCTGCATTTGCTGAAACTCTTGCTATAACTTTTCAAATCGTATCTGTGCTTTACTGTTGGCATGTGCTTGTTGCAATTGTTGTCACAGAACTTGTATTTGATCCTCTTTTTCATTTAATAACAGCCGTACCTCAGATTCTTTGTCAATAGTTGCGGTGGCATAAGCTCCTGTAATCTGAGATAATTTAGTAAGATTTTCAGTGGGATCCGTAGTAGGATCTTTCCATAAAACATCCAATTGTTCTGCATCAGTAGAGAGTGCACTTTCTAATTTTCTCTTCTTTATTTTCTTCCTTACTACTGCTTTATGTTGTGGGCTATAAAATATATCCAGAGGAGGAATTTCCTCTATTTTAAGTACAAGCTCGGCAGAGGGAGCAATGGGTATATGTTTTGTTTCTGTGACATTGCCACTTATTTCTATAACCAAACCTGTTGTTGTCTGTACAGGAGTTTGTATATTTTGTCCTTCAAAATTAATCAAAGCATTAAATGTTTCCCATTATTTATCTAACTGAGTGCTGATGGATGGTTGATGTACATTAAGAGGTGGGAGATTCAACTATGGAGTAGTTGAAGTCCGTTGTTGTGAGAGCTCTTTTGATTGAGCTGTATTCTTCAATGAGCCTTCATTTTTATCCTCATCAGATCTTTTAGAATGTTCAAAAATTTCTTTGTCAAAATTTGATTTGGACCTTTCTGAATCTAAGCTGCCACTGAGACTGACACTAGGAGTTGGTTCCCTTGCGGGTTCCAAACGCAAATTATCCAAAGGAATAGTGGTCAATCTTCTTTCTCTGTATACTTTAAACTCTTGAAATTCTTCTGGGGAGAACCGTGTTTGCGCTAAATGAAAATTTTCTTTAAATGAACATTTTTCTTGAAACAGATCATCAAAAAGATCTTCTTCTCCGGAAAATACTCTTACTTTGACTGCAGTAGTGAAATCCTTGACAACATCATAGGGGTCAAATAACCTTTTCGAAAACTTAAACAATTGTAAACATGTAATATTGTTTACTTCCTTAAACGCATGACCAACATCAAATAATGAAAATTCTCCACAGGAAACAGGAAATTGTGGCCAGGTGGCCTTCTTTTTATCCTTTAATGTTTTTGTCAAACCTCCCTCTCCACAAGTTTGGCATGCATTTTCCCGAGCTATAAGTTTATCCGGAACATACAAGGGTATAACATGAGGAGAAACAAAGCTTCCAAAAACCCTCACATAAGTAAACAATTCTTCTCCAAACCATCTTGCGACAGGGAGAATGTCTACTTCTGCTTCAGGGGAGAACCTTGGAGCATCCTTATTAACAACACTCTGTACAGAGGCAACATTATGCCATGGCAAATTTTATAAAAATGAGGAATAAATTTTGATTCCCACAACTCTTTGTGATAGACATGAATGGGCAAGGGATCATGAATTTTCCATTGCCAACCCATTAAAGGGAACTTAGAAACAAAGCAGATTGAATCCATAACATAGGCAGATAGATAAAAAGGAGGATAAATCCTCTGAGAGACAGTTCGTTTAGACCAGTAATTGAAAATAGCCGTGGCTAAGTTATCAGAAAATATTTTAGCCCAGTCCACAATGGTAGCGTTAACAACAGCATTCAATAAGGGAAGCCATTCAGGCAAAAACTTATTAATGTCAGGCTTCCCAAAAAGCCTACATAACATAGCAACAGCAAAACAATATGGAGAAGTGAGTGAATCGGTACTGTACATACCATGTTTATCTTTCTTCAGTGGTTCATCTCTTCTGGACCATTCTTTAGTGCATTCCGCTAAGTTTGCATTTTCCTTGGCAAATTTCTCCATAAATTGTTTGTTGTAAGTTGCCTGAGGCTCCGGCAAATGATACATAAGCCTCAAATCTTCTGGAGTGAATGAACCGATGAGCTCTTGACCTTGAGTTTTGAACTGTCTGTCCGTAATATCAGTGCTATCCAGCACCCATTTTACCATGTCTGTATATGGAATAATTCTAGGTCTTACTGCTATCCGATGCAAAAATGAACAAGCCAGCTCTGTAAGAGATGATTCAGTGGAATTACTTGAGCCTGCAGTAGCTGCAACATCCATTACTCTTGGGTTTTCTTCTTCAAGCAAATTAAACATACCCTCCCAAGTGGTGATTTCAGCGTCTTTGTTTCAAGCAGTGTCTGCGTACAAGGATGCCATCTCTTTATTTTCAAAACTCGGAGCTTTCTCTTTCTTTCCAGAACTCGTATTTTTCTCTTTCTTTCCCATAATGCTCTGAATATTGCTTTGTATAGTCTCCTGTTCTTCGCGCCTGCAGTTTTACGAATTAAGTGAGAATAATGGTATGAGAAAGGTGACGAGATAGTTTTAAATGCTGAAGGCATATGAAATATATTATTTAATCATGAAATAACCTTTCGATCAAAACAAAATCCTTTTTCATTAATAATTGACAATCCATTCATTAACTTGACATTAAGGCGCATAACGGGTCTCGATTTACAGAAATATTTTCTTCGTACAACGAGCTTTCAAGAATCTGCGATAATGCGATCTGTGATTTGCTTTGCAATATCGCAAATCGAAATCATAGCAACTTTCGCAAATCGCAATTTACGAAAATCACAATTAGTAACATCGCGGCATTGCAATATCGCGAAATCACAATATCGCAAAATATAACATATGAAAAATATCCGTTAATATATTTTCTGTGATATGCGATTTGCGACAAATATTTTAATTCATAGTTATTGGATCGCGCTTATCGCAATTTAGAAGATTCTGCTTTGCAAAAAGATATCTTGTATTTTTTTTTGTTATGGATGCGATATTTTCTTCAAAGAAAGGTTTTATTCTAATCTATCATAAACTTAAGTTTATCTAAAGATTTTCTAAGGAATTTTCTTAAGTTAATGATAGTAAGTTTTATTTGAAAAAGAAAACAAGCACTAATTTAATTTTTTGGATTTTTTTTTTTTTAAACTAAGGGTCCCCACTAATTTAGTATTATTACTAATATTAAATAAAAAAGGGGGGTTGTTGCTGGCTTACAACAATTGGCGATTCACTTGGAAGAACCAATTATCTTTGCTTTTCTTTTTAAATTTTCTAAACTTTTTAAAACAAAAAATTTTCCAGAAAATCAAACTTTATTATAAAAAGACAAAGTACATTATGCTTTAATCTATAAATAATATTTCATTTCTTCTATATTCAACTTTGACTATTCACTTCCTCAAGCTAGTCCTTGTATCTACATCAATCATTACTTGGTTTAAAAAGATAAAAACAAAAGACTTCTCTGTAAATCAGTTTTAAATATGCTCATTTGTCGTAGGTAGAGCCACTGCTGCCAGCAAGCGTCTATAGCTTCGACAGGGTTACCTGTTACCTAGCAATGATCCTGTGTCCTACTTAGAGAAATATACAATTTTCAAAGAGAAATCCATATTCACACTTATTGCTTTTTATTTTCTTTTTACCCTTAAAGAACAATGTCTTGGTTTGGTAGCCAATTTATGACAATGCCATTCACTTGATTTATAACTTTGCTGAACAAGCTGGCTCGTGATGAGACCCCTTGCCTTTCGATTGCAATAATCTTGAGTCATTGCCCTATTGTGGTATGCAGTATTGGCAAATTCAGCAAGCTATAATATCTATGATCATGATAAGTCGGCTCGTGATGAGACCTCTTACTCTTTAAGTTAAAAGTGTATCATTGGATTATTCCCTGAACTTTGTAATTTTCTAGGTGGGGAGGAAGTCATTGTTTCCTTAAGATAGCTCTGGACGACAATAATAAAGTTTTTGGGAAAGAACTTTTCTACAGAGAAATTTCGTTTTGTTATTGATACCTTTCATTGGACTGATATAAAACAATCTTTCACCAAAAGTTTTTTTCATCAAAATTTTCAAAGTTGAAACTAATATCATTTCCATATTTAAAAATTTTAACTGTATCTTTGAATAATAATGATCAATATTCTAAAAAGAATTACATTTATATAAGTGAAGAAATTAAAAAAAGAAGAAGAGAGAACTTGTATCTTTTTCATGAATTCCAAATGTAACCATTAACAACTGGTTTTATTATGACAAATAAAGAAAACTAATCTACAAAATAGAAGAATGATATGGTATGGAAAATATTTTTTAAGGATCTATCCATTAACAGGTAAAGAATCTCTTTTCCCTGTTAAATCCTGTAACATGAAAGTAGATGGACCTATGATCTCTGCAATTTGAAAAGGACCAAGCCACATTCGTTGAAATTTCGTATGTTTTCCTTTTTCCTCATGGGCCTTGTCCCATTTTAGAACTAAATCTCCTATCTGAAAGTCCTTTCTGGTTATCATGTTTGAATCAAAAGAATCTTTAACTAATGCTTGATGATGAGCATGAGTTACTTTGGCTTTTTCTCGTTTTTCTTCTAACTTAATTATTTCCATCTGCCTTAATTGTAAAGAAGAAGTTGGTACTTAATCAATATATTGGACTAAGGCTAGAGAAGGAATCGCTAGATGAGTTGGAAGAACCAATTCTCTCCCATAAACTAAATTAAAGGGAGAAGTGCCAATAGAAGCCTTCTGCGTTATTCGATCTGACCATAAAGCATATATTAAAAACTTATGCCAATTTTTATGACTTTGATCAATGGTTCGCTTGATTATTCTGATTAAGTTTTTATTTTTTGATTCAGCTAACCCATTTCCCTATGGATAATAATTGGTAGAGTATTTATGTTTGAAACCTCTGTTGAGTGCAAATTCAGTCATAGCATAACCAGAAAAATATGATGCATTATCAAACATTAAAGCAGAAGGTAAACCAAACCTGGTGATTATGAACTAATCTATGAACTCGATGATGTGTTCGGCATTAGCAGTCTTAAGAGGGACTGCTTCTACCCATTTCGTAAAATAATCAGTTGCTGTGATGATATACCTATGTTGTTTATAAGAGTGAGGAACGATCTCACCTATTATGTCTAATCCCCATTGATCAAAAGGCTGGTCAATGTTGACTGGTTGTAATGGCAATGATGGTTTCTTTTGTCTTCCAGCTGCAGTTTGACAAATTTGACATTTCCTTACGTAGCTATGTGAATCTTTGAATAACGTGGCCAGTAATATCCTGCACGGAGGATCTTATGTGCAGTTGCATCTCCAGCATAATTTCCACCTGCTGGCCCATCATGAAGTTCCTGCAAGACTTTTTCAGCTTCAGATTTCTCCAGACATCTAAGGAGAACAGAATCATAATTCATTCTAAAAAGAACATCATTCACAAGCTGATATTGTTTAGCCTTCAACCTTAGAGCTCTTTTCTTGGTGTAATCGAGATTTGGAGGAGCATATCCATTCTTCAGATAAAATATGATATCAGCATATAATGATTCAACATTTTTTAGGCTTACCTCATATGTTTGTATTTCTTCAGATGGTTTTTCAGAAATAAGCGATGCCCCAGCTAGTATTTTGCAAAAACCTTGACCTCTTACAATACTTGTCGGTTTGATTTCTACATCATATTCTTGTAAAGCAGTAACCCAATTTTCTCTTTTCTCACCCACATCTTTTTGAACTAAAAGATTTCTTACCGCTGGAAATGGTACTATGATTTTTGTATGGGTTTTAAGTAAAAAAGGTCTGAAATATTTAACTGCTTTGAAAACAGCATAAGCTTGTTTCTCCACATCTGAATAATTCAATTCAGTTCCCTGTAAATTTGAACTAAAAAAATCAATTGGAGCTTCTGCTTTGTCTTGATTTGCTTGAGTGAGAATTGCAGCATAAGATTTATTAGAGGCAAATGTATACAAAATAAAAGGATTGGAAAAATTTGGAGTTGCTAAAGATGGAGCATTAATAATTTCTTGTTTGATCAGATTGAATGCCTCATATTCGTCTTTGCCCCATTTGAAGTTTGAATTCTTTTTAATCATTGCTTGCAAGGGTGATACAATTCTTGAAAAATTTGGCACAAATCTCTTTACAAAATTAATCTATCCAAGAAAATATTGCATAGCTTTTTTGTTGTGAGGTAAAGATATTTCGGAAATTTCCTTGATTCTATCAGGATCAATATGAATTCCAGATTTTGATACTATGAATCCAAGAAGTTTTCCTTCATTTAAAGAAAAAAAATATTTTTTCGGATTAAGTGAAATTCCATACCTTTGACAACGTTGGAAGATCTTTTTCAAATCTCTAAGATGATTGCTTCGTTTTTTGGAATATACAGTTATATTATCCAAGTAAATTACCACTGATTTGTTAACTAATCCCTTGAAAGCAATATCCATGTCTCTCTGAAATGTGGCACCAGCATTGATTAGACCAAAATACATCTTTTGATATGCATAAGTGCTCCATTTGGTTCTAAATGTTGTTTTCAATTGATCATCAGGATGGACTGACACTTGATTATATCCAGAGAAACCATCTAAGAAAGACATTAATTCTGATCCTGCAACTGCCTGTAATATTTGCTCCATGGGAGGTAAAGGAAAATTATCTTTTTGGCAGGCTTTATTAAGATTTTGAAAATCAATACAAATTATAATGTCTCTGTTCTTCTTTCTAACAGGAACCATATTGGAAACCCATTTAGAATGTCGGACGGGAAAAATAATCTTGGCTTTCAATAACTTATTGAGTTCAGATTTGATCTAATTTTCTAGATTGGGGTGGATATTTCTCAACTTTTGTTGGACAGGTTTCTCATCATTGATCATTGGGATAGTATGTTGGATGATATAAGTGTCATAAGTTTTGAGTTCATCGTAGTTCCAAGCAAAGACACTTTTATATTGTTTCAAAAGACGAACATACGCTAATTTTTCTTCAGGAGCTAGGCCAAGGCCCAGGTTGATATTCTGTGGTTTGGCATCATTTCCTATATTTACTAATTCATAATTCAAAGTTGAACTTTGCAGTTTTGAATTGGTAGATATTTTAAATCGATATTTCAAATCATAAAGGTCTTCTAACTTGACCACTGATTTTGGAATAGCATTATTGGTGCTATCTTGGAGAAATTGTCTGTCTTGTTGGTCTTCATCAATTATCTGATTGGTGTAAGATCCTTCAGATGTGAGAAAATTTACAATATCAGGATCATCATTGAAAATCCTCCAATTGGTAACGTTATGAGGAATCGAGGGTCTAAAGATTAATTCGATTGAAAATCGATCAGGACTAAAGTCTTCTGCAGGAATGAGCTTGGAAGCTACATTAGCTAGGAGGTCTAAACTAGCATTCTGAATTTTTGGAATTGATGAAATATTAAACGCTATAAAGTGTTCAGTCAGATCTTGGACTAAAGATTGATAATGCTTTAAATGACCTGATAAACAATGTATAGTATTGCGTACCTGTTTAATTACAATTTCTGAATCTCCGAAAACTTGTAGATATTTGATGTCTAATCCGATTGCTTTGTATAATCCTTGGACTAAAGCCTCGTATTCTGCGGTGTTATTAGTGCAATCAAACTCAAGTCTACAAGTTAACATAATTTTGTTTCCCTCTGGACTAACCAAAATGCATCCTGCTCCTGCTCCTTCATTAGACTTAGAACCATAAAAAAATAATTTCCAAAATAAAGATTTATTTACAGGAGTATCTACAAAATTAATACATTTAGAACTATCTGTTTGGGAAAAATTTTCTATTTGAGATAAAACATAATTTTCTAAATAAGGTGAAGTATGAGAATTAAAATTTCCTAAGAAAGAATCAACTGAATAATTGCCAATGATATTACTGCTGTATGCAACTGGTTCATTCTCTCCTTCAAGTTCTGTTACTATGTATTTCTGATGTTTTTCTCGTCCAACCTTTATCTGATTTGGTTTACCATTGTAAGGAAGCCACATATGCGACCAATCAATTGCAAAATATCCATGAAGTTTTTCTGACCAATCTCTGCTAAGAATTAAGCCATAAAATTCTAGAATATCTGCAACTAAAATATTAATGACTTGACATACTTTTGGATTTGATGACAATCTTATGGTAACCTGATTTAATTCGCCAATCACTTCAACTTGCGATCGATCTAGCTGGACTATGCGCACAACAGATTTTTGTGGTTGAATGTTCAGCTTTGCACATATTTATTTTGGTAGAATATTAGATGAAGCTCCATAATCCACTAAACAATTATGAAATTTTTTATTGAAAACTTCATAAGTAGAAGAAATGGAGTATGAGATCTTGACCTTCCTCTAATTAAAGCGATATTTTCTAGATCAACTTTACTGATCGCGTTAGCTGGAGGTCTTCCCATCTCGTTGGAAGCTTTAGAAATCACAGGATCAGGTAAAGGTTTTTCTGGTACAACATGTAATTCTTTCAAAAGTACCTTTTGTTGGTGTTTTAACTTGCTCAATTCATAAAAAGTGATGTTAGCCCTAGTCTTCTTCATGTCTTCTATGATATTGTACTCCATCTCATTTGGAACAATCAGTGTTTTTGATGGAGTTGATGTATCTGTCTGGACTGGGCTAGTTTGAATTGCTTTAGATGTCGTTTTCTTGGGTACAACTTTATCCTTAGTCAATGAGCTTGCGCTCTTTGACTTAGGAGTAGTTTGAGGAGGATCAAGTTGATTTCTACTTCGAGTGTTAACTGGGGATGCTTCTTGATATTCCTCATCTGGAAGGATGAAATCTCACATACCTTGTACTTCTACGACTTCTTCTTCATCAGTAGTTTCTTCAGTAGCATTTTCTTCTTCTTCTTCTTCTGATTCAGCATTAGTTATAGCATTTGGTGGCTTTGGATCAGTTGAAGGATTTCTTCTAAAAGGCTTGAAAGACTTTTTAGAAGATGTTTCTGCCACTTGTTTCTTAATGTCAACCATTTTGTTAGACATGGTTTTCAAAACTTTCTGCAATCCTTCTAAATCAAATGGATCTTTTGATTGTTTTTTCTTGGGGTCTTCCTTAAAAGTAACCTTCTTGGATTTTCGTTCTTCTATCACATTTTTCTTATCTAGAGAAATGATACATTTCTCTACCGCTATTGCCTCCTTCATGTTTTCTGCTAAAGTTGTTTTGTTAGCCCTATCAACAAATATTTCTATGTTTGATGGTAAAGCAGAAATGTACCATTCACTTCGCACTTCTTCGCTAGGCTTGGAAGCAGTAGGAATTTTGTTTAACAATTTATTGAAATGTGAATTAAAATCCTTGACAAGTTCTTTTGAATCAGCTCTAAGATTAGACAAATCATTCATTAATGTTGCTGTAGACCTATCATCACCAAATTTAGTCAAAAATTGATCTTCAAAGATATCCCAACTAGTGATGGATCCAGATGGTAATGAGAAATACCCTGATCCAGCTGCTCCTTAGAGTATAAGGGAAAAGTCGGATAACAACATCTTCATTAATAACTCTATTGAGATTTATGGATAGCATAAAATTGTTTATGTGCTCTTCTGCTAGCATGCCTGCTTCAGGGTTAAACTTAGGCAGCCATTTTTCAGGATGGGCTGGTAATTAACTCAAGGGTATAGGAATTAAGACTGCCCCTGGATTATTCCATGGAATTTGGGCCATCATTGAACTACTAACAGAGGAAAGTGTAGAAGATGATGTCTGTGATTGGGAAGATGAAGATATTACAATTATAGATGATTGAGAAGGTGATGTGGAAGTTCTAGTGGAGTGAGAGACAATGGTCTGAAGTGGAGGGGTGGATGGTTGACTTCGCGGTGAAGAGGTTGAGATGGATGATGATGATGAAAGAGTCTCGCTATCAGACCCTTTAGGTGATTTCCTTGCTCTTTTCCTTGTGGGTAAAGGTAATTCAATTGGCTGAATGCCAAGCTTCTCACTCTGTAATCTAGTAAGAGGATGAGCAGGGTTATATTGCGAAGTCACACTGCCTTGAGATTTATCAGATCTTTGAGGTGATATTGAAAATCGCTGAAGTTTATGAATCAAAGATTCAACTTCAGGAGGTTCAATAGCAGATTCTTCTGAAAAGTCAAGGTTTGTAGCAGTGTCTGTTCTTCTTTCGACTTCTAGATCTGGATTTAAAATTTCTGAGTGTGATGGAGAAATTGAGGGAGATGGTGAGGGTGATTTACTCTCAGAATGGTATTTAGATTTAGATTTACTTTCCATTCATAGTTCGTGGCCCTCCTTCTAGCGCCAAATATGTTGAAGCCCCGAAAATCGGGTCTACAACAAGAGGGATACCCACCCGGTCCGGACCTTAGTTAGGAGCTCCTTTTCCGTTTCGTGTAGTGGGTTTGACTGGGGATAATGGGACCAGTTTCCCAATATGTGTGTGTGTGTTGAAAATAGATATTTCCTCTCTAAAAAGGTTCCTAAGTGAAATGATTTTTTTTATTTCTAATCTAATTATATGCAAATTGTATTCTAATTTAAACAGAAATATTTAATTCTAAACTAAACTCGGGATAAAATCTTGTTTATGAGATCTAAAATAATTTAGAATAACAACTGATAATAAATATTACTCAACTGTTATAAGAAAAGAATTCAATAAAGATAAACCACTTCATATAAAAAGTTAGATGAAACAGTTGTGAAAAACATATCGCATAATAAGCTATTCATACACTAAGCATAAATAAATAGTTATCACAGTACAAAAGTGTCAAATGATAACTTAAGCATTCAAGCATAAATATATAAACAACTAAAAATAAATATTACTTTAACACAGAAGCAGAAATATTTAAGAGATAAAAGTACCATTTATAACTGGTTCTACTCATGAGCTAAAAGCAATAATGATTTATCTCTTCTTGATTCAACATCTACTAAGAGTACAGAAATGCAACATCAGTAGCAGATATTAGACACAAATATCAATAAATCTCGTTCCATTCATTCATCAAAACCTCCTCTGAGGGTGCAGAAGTGCATGTTCTGAGGATAAGTTTTTGACAAATTTCTGGACCCTTCTCTAAATGCATGAGAAGGGTTTAAATACTACTAACTAAATTTAATTATAGTTTATTACAAAAATTTAGGATTCGGTTTAAATGACCATCCTTTTTCTATGCAAAAATAAAGTAAAACTAAAACTAAATCTAAAATTAGAAACTATTAACTAACTACTTATGAATCTGGTCTTTGAATTTGCAAGCATCTAGCATTGATTTGAGAAGAGGGGGTTGGCTGACTTCAGATTTTAATTGTCCCGAAAAGACGGAATCAGCAAGTGTTGGCGTGATCTTCTGAGGAGAATTAATGATGCAATTAAGAGCGCTGCATTAGCTGTGTGGTCTAACCAGGCACATCCACTAAGAATTCCAATTTAATTTTGTCAATCCTTGAATTTATTTTGCCTTCTCTTCAGCTTTCTGTTTCGACTCTGTTTGGAATTGTTGTGCTTTTGGTAGGTATCCTGAAATAGTTTCCGAAATCAAATTAACTTTGTGCAAATTTTCATTTACATAATCAGTCATGTTACTTGCTGTTGTAGCTGCTTCCTCTATTGCTTTTTCTGCCTTTCTGATCTGTGCATCCCAATTATTGAAGATTATTTCTTTATGACCATCATTGATAATTGGTGCTCCTAGTCTTTTTCCTTCCTCTATCTTTTTCCATGCCAAATAATTAGTAACTCTTTCATTAGTTAAATCATAATCATGTCGCAATTCTACGACATGATTAGTGATTTTATCACTTTCTTGACAAAAAGAGTTCCATTGCGAGATTTTCTGGCATAATATATCTTGTTGTTGCAGTAGTTGATTATTCAAAGAAATAGATTCTGAGATGAACTCTGTAGGCTTGGGGTCGTCTTTATGCATCTCTTGCATAATCTATATTTTTTTTTATTTTTTGGCCAAGCTTTTCTGATATCCGATCTGCATTTGTTGAAACTCTTGTTGTAACTTTTCAAATCGTATCTGTGCTTCACTGTTGGCATGTACTTGTTGCAATTGTTGTTGCAGAACTTGTATTTGATCCTCTTTTTCATTTAATAATAGTCGTACCTCAGATGCTTTGTCAATAGTTGCAGAGGCATAAGCTCCTGTAATCTGAGATAATTTAGTAAGATTTTCAGTGTGATCTGTAGTAGGATCTTTCCATAAAACATCCAATTGTTCTGCATTAGTAGAGAGCGCACTTTCTAATTTTCTCTTCTTTCTTTGCTTCCTTACTACTGCTTTATGTTGTGGGCTATAAAATATATCCAGAGGAGGAATTTCCTCTATTTTAAGTACAAGATCGGCAGAGAGAGTAATGGGTATATGTTCTGTTTCTGTGACATTGCCACTTATTTCTGTAACCAAACCTTTTGCTGTCTGTACAGGAGTTTGTATATTTTGTCCTTCAACAGTAATCAAATCATTAAATTTTTCCCATTCGTTATCTAACTGAGTGCTGATGGATGGTTGTTGTACATTAAGAGGTGGAAGATTCAACTGTGGAGTAGTTGAAGTCTGTTGTTGTGAGAGCTCTTTTGATTGAGTTGTATCCTTCACTGAGCCTTCACTTTTATCCTGATCAGATTTTTTAGAATGTTCAGAAATTTCTTTGTCAGACTTTCACTTAGACCTTTCTGAATCTGAGCTGCCACTGAGACTGACACTAGGAGTTGTTTCCCTTGTGGGTTCCAAACACAAATTATCCAAAGGAATAGTGGTCAATCTTCTTTCTCTGTATACTTTAAACTCTTGAAATTCTTCTGGGGAGAACCGTGTTTGAGCTAAATGCAAAATTTCTTAAATGAACATTTTTCTTGAAACATATCATCAAAAATATCTTCTTATCCAGAAAATATTCTCACTTTGACTGCAGTGGTGAAATCCTTGACAACATCATAGGTTTCGAATAACCTTTTCGGAAACTTAAACAATTGTAAACATGTAATATTGTTTACTTCCTTAAACACATGACCAACATCAAATAATGAAATTGCTCCGCAGGAAACAGGAAATTGTGGCCAGATGGTCTTCTTTTTATCCTTTAATTCTTTTGTCAAACCTCCCTCTCCACAGGTTTGGTATGAAATTTCCCGAGCTATAAGTTTATCCATAATATACAAGGGTAGAACATGAGGAGAATCAAAGCTTCCAAAAACCCTCACATAAGTAAACAATTCTTCTCCAAACCATCTTGCGACAGAAAGAATGTATACTTTTGCTTTAGGGGAGAACCTTGGAGCATCCTTATTATACAACACTTTGTACAGAGGCAACATTATGCCATGGAAAATTTTATAAAAATGAGGAATAAATTTTGATTCCCACAACTCTTTGTGATAGACATGAATGGGAAAGGGATCATGAATTTTCCATTGCCAACCCATTAAAGAGAACTTAGAAACAAAGAAAATTGAATCCATAACATAGGCAGATAGATAAAAAGGAGGATAAATCCTCTGAGAGACAGTTCGTTTAGACCGGTAATTGAAGATAGTCGTGGCTAAGTTATCAGACAATATTTTAGCCCAGTCCACAATGGTAGCGTTAACAGCAGCATTCAATAAGGGAAGCCATTCAGGCAAAAACTTATTAATGTCAGTCTTTCCAAAAATCCTACATAACATATCAGCAGCAAAACAATATGGAGAAGTGAGTGAACCGGTACTGTACATACCGTGTTTATCTTTCTTCAGTGGTTCATCTCTTCTAGACCATTCTTTAGTGCATTCCGCTAAGTTTGCATTTTCCGTGGAAAATTTCTCCATAAATTGTTTGTTGTAAGTTGCTTGAGGCTTCGGAAAATGATACATAAGCCTCAAATCTTCTGGAGTGAATGACCCAATGAGCTCTTGACCTTGAGTTTTGAACTGTCTGTCTGTAATATCAGTGCTATCCAGCACCCATTTTACCATGTTTGTATATGGAAATATTCTAGGTCTTGCTACTATCCGGTGCAAAAATGAACAAGCCAGCTCTGTAAGAGATGCTTCAGAGGAATTACTTGAGCCCGCAGTAGCCACAACATCCATTACTCTTGGGTTTTCTTCTTCAAGAAAATTAAACATACCCTCCCAAGTGGTGATTCCAGCGTCTTTGTTGCAAGCAGTTTCTGCGTACAAGGATGCCATCTGTTTATTTTGAGAACTCGGAGCTTTCTCTTTCTTTCTAGAACTCGGAGTTTTCTCTTTCTTTCCCATAATGCTCTGAATATTGCTTTGTATAGTCTCTTGTTCTTCGCGCCTGTAGTTTTACGAATTAAGTGAGAATAATGGTATGAGAAAGGTGACGGGATAGTTTTAAATGTTGAAGACATATGAAATATATTATTTAATTGTGAAATAACCTTTCGATCAAAACAAAATCCTTTTTCATTAATAATTGACAATCCATTCATTAACTTGACATTAAGGCGCACAACGGGTCTCGATTTACGAAAAGATTTTCTTCGTACAACGAGCTTTCAATAATCTGCGATAATGTGATCTGTGATTTGCTTTGCAATATCGCAAAATCGCAATATCGCAAATCGAAATCATAGCAACTTTCGCAAATCGCAATTTACGCAAATCACAATTAGTAACATCGCGGCATCGCAATATCACGAAATCGCAATATCGCAAAATATAACATATGAAAAATATCTGTTAATATATTTTTTGCAATATGTAATTTGCGACAAATATTTTAATGCATAGTTATTGGATTGCGCTTATCGCAATTTAGAAGATTCTACTTTGAAAAAGATATCTTGTACTTTTTGTTGCGATGGATGCGATATTTTCTTCAAAGAAAGGTTTTATTCTAATCTATCATAAACTTAAGTTTATCTAAAGATTTTCTAAGGAATTTTCTTAAGTTAATGATAGTAAGTTTTATTTGAAAAAGAAAACAAGCACTAATTTAATTTTTTGGATTTTTTTTTTTTTTAAACTAAGGGTCCCCACTAATTTAGTATTATTACTAATATTAAATAAAAAAGGAGGGTTGTTTCTGGCTTACAACACCTTCTGAGGTCCTGAAATACTAAAGTTCTGATATATTCCCACTTCGACCTGTTGAACCCTTTGTTAAACTGAGAGGGGGGCTGAATCAATTTAATACATTCATGGAATTTTAAAGCTTTCCTTCAAACTAATTTATACCTTCATTTCATGATCAACTTATTATTTAATTAAAAAAAAATCTTAATATGTGAGCAGCAAGTATTAAGCAGAACAAATAGAGAACATCAACACATAATCATCATGCACATGGACAATATATATAAGTGGAAACCCATAAAGGAGAAAACCACATATTATTATTGTTGTGATGCAAAGACAAGCTCCAACTCCCTCTCACCATTAATTTTTTGTAGGCTCCAACCTACATGAGGATACTAACACAAATTATACAAGATACAACTTTAAATGAAGCTCCAACTCCCATGTATTTTCTGTAGGCTACAACCCATAGGAGGCTCTTACCTCAACCAACTCCATCTAGACATCTATCAAGATACAACTTGAAATGGAAGCACCAACTCCCATGTATTTTCTGTAGGCTACAACCCACAAGAGGCTCCTACCTCAATCAACTACAACTGGACATCTATAAAGCTACAACTTTATATGGAAGCACCAATTCCCTTACACTACAATAAAATCATATGCAGATTTACCTGGATATCAGCTCTGTTTTTATCCTTCTTCACTGTTGTCCTTCCAGCCTTCAAATTTTCTTTATATCATCTCTGGATCTTCACAACTTCTCTATCTGCTAAGTCTTATTCTTCCACTCTCTCACCTCTTTATTTATATCACAATAAAATCATTTATAGAGATTACTTCATATATGTTTTCATTCCATATGGGAATATGAAATGAACAAGTATGACCCTTTTCCTCCCACCTCATTTTCTCGCTCAACACATTCAGGATGTTACAACACTATGTAATCATTTTAGTATTACATTGGAGTTTTGCTTTACCTACGGAGACTTGCCTTTGCATTACAAAAAATATAAAATAAATCATAAATTTACAGTTACAATCAATTATTTTACTCATCCCTTTCAGTTTCTTAGCTTTTCTGTGCATTTGTCCTCTTCTGCCTGCTGTCTGTTTGTTTTTTCTGTTTCAACAGTTATATTCCAATTGTGTTGCATAACTACCCTTTTTGCCCAACTCTTCTTCCGCGTTCAGCCTTTTCATTTTCCTTACTTCCACAACACTATTCTGCATGAGTTCCTAGTCCTTTGTTATGCGTTCATGTCATTACTTTGTGACCTATGGGGTATGGCCCACATAACACTCCCTTTACACACGTGATGGAGTCCAATTTCGACGTTTGTTCCACATGCATATGTTCAGTGATAAAAACAACCTATTAACATACATACTTAGTAATAAAACAACGTGTATATAACATACACGGAACATGTCTATTAGGTCCCACAGTACCTTGAACCAATCACATTTCATCACAAATAATTGCCTGCAGGTTTCCCACTCTACCGATAGCGATAAACCATAAACCATGCGATATCCGATATGTGCTCATGCGTAATGCTGACACATGGACTCTCTTCATCGCATCATGTCATTTTATCCTTACCGCATCGCAACCAAAACAACATACCTTGCGATGTCTTGAAGTTAAACGCTATATCTTGCAGGATGCGATGTTGAGCAAGGTCGAAACATGTCCCTCCATTTCGCATCACAAAACTTTAAACTTAACTTGTGGTCGCCTTACTGCTATCCCTTAAGCAATACGATGTGTGGTATGCGGGCAAGGTCCATGGCATCATGCCACATCACCCTGCTATGTCACTACCATGTCATCATAGATTCCTATGATCTGTGGTGTCGGGGCCACATCATCTACCATGTCAGCATTCCACATTACTTCCATGTCATCGCCATGTCACTGCCACATCATCTTCACGTCACTGCCATGTCATCTTTAGTTCACTTCCACATCATCTTTAGTTCACTGCCACATCATCTTTGTGTCACTGCCACGTCATATTTACATCATTACCTGTACTTCACAGTTCACAACTTATAATTGTTTAACTTAGTGGTTACCTCTATTTCATGCGATCTGCAATATTGTGTCATTCCAACAGGTGTCCTTTAATTTCACATTGAAAATGATTTAACTTACCATGCGACGCTTTAATGCTAAAATCTTAAATGTTGTGATTTATAAAATCACTCCTTAAGCGATTCGATCTCTGTCGTCCATCTCTCACCTTCACTTTTCCGATCTAATCCTGACCGTCGATTCGCCTCCCTTGGAATTCTTCAAAGAATTCTCTGCCTTAGTCAATTTTTCGTTTGTTTACACTGTCCCACTCTATAACTCCATTTTCTCCATATTGTTCCTCCTGAGCGTGTTCGTGAGCTTTTCTTTGTTATTGAATGTCATCCCAAGTTATCATACTCGACATCTACCATTTTCATACTAATTAAAGCCTTCTCTGTCTCTTAGCTCTCACCTCTCTCCCTTGGCTTAATCATCTTTGTTTAATTGGCCTCTTCCTCTCGGCTCTCGTCTCTTCTTACTTCTTCTGTGTGTTAGATCTATGGTTCCTGCTGTGTCTTGAAAATCCAATTGCCTTATGTTGTGCACTGAAGAAATTTTCTGCCTCTCTTCTTCATTCCCTGCCTTTGCTGTCTCTGCTTCTTTGTTTCCTCTACTATCTTCCTCCCTTTAGTGCCTTCTTAGTTGCATTCGTTGCCTCTGCTACATTCGTTTCCTCTCTACATTCACTGCTTCTCTGCTTTTGTTGCTTCTCTACCTTTGCTACTTAGCTTCATTCGCTTTCTCTCTAATTTTGTTGCTTCTGTTGGGTATGTGTTATATTCTTTCCACGACTGGCCCCACACGTTGTACGTTGCGCCGGGCGCAGCAGGGGGGTCGCAAGGGGGGAGGCAGCCCCCACTGTTGGGGTCTAGGGCAGCGCCAGGCGAAAATTTGTTTGGTGTGCGGACCCACCCATGTTTTGTGCATGATTTTGCACATGGTTTTGGGGTACGATGGTTTTCATCCCCTGGTATTTTGTAGATCCGATCAAGGGAACTACGATTATGTTCTAATCTAGGGTTAATGGATTGGGGTTTATGTATGCTTTGACATGTATATATATGTGTTGTAACACTAAAAGGAATATAATGAAAAATCAAGCTGGTCGTCCCAATTTGGGATCCAGGGGGAAAATCTTTGTGTTTATTTGTTTTATGTTTTATGCTCTCGCTATTGTTTATTTTCTGTTATAAGATTCGTGTGTAGATAATTTCTGTTCAGGGTTAAAACTTACATTTGGTATCAGATTTGTTTCGGATTCAAGGGGATGCCTTTACTGCTGAGGGTTTTTTTCTCGGACTTGAGGTAGACCCTGTTTAGTGGGAGATCTGCGGGATCGATTCTTGCGGTGAAAGAAGATGGCGAGCAGCAGAAAGATAGAGATCGAGAAATTTAATGGTCATAGTTTTGAGTTGTGGAAGCTAAAGATGAAGGATCTGCTGGTGGATAAAGACTAGTGGATCGCGGTAGATCCGGGTACTAAACCAATGGCAATGTCAGATGAAGACTGGAAGAAACTAGATCGAAAGGCTAAGAGCACAATACGGTTGTGTGTCTCAGATTCAGTATTGTTGAATGTATCTATGGAAGCTACGACGAAGAATTTGTGGGAAAAACTTCGGACTTTGTACCAATCTAAGTCTCTGGTGAATAAGTTGTTCCTGTAGAAAAAGCTATATAACCTAAGGATGAAGGATGGAGACTCGGTGACAGAGCATCTGAACACCTTCAATACTGTGGTAAGTTAGCTGTCATCTGTTGATATTAAAATATCAAATGAAGATAAGTGCATCAGTTTGTTGTGTTCTCTACCAGATTCGTGGGACAGTCTGGTTATTGCAATAGGTAGCAATAAAACTACCTTGAATTTTGATGACATTGTCTTAGCCATATTTTCGGAGGAAATGAGACGGAGAAATATGGAGGGCCATAATGGAGATGCCTTATGTATACGAGGAAGGTCCCAAAACAGAAACAAGAATAAGGTTTCGAGTGGGAGATCCAAATCTAGAGGGAGATATAAATCTCATGGAAATTTTGTAAAGGTATGCTGCAAATGCGGAAAGGAAGGGCACTACAAAAAGGACTGCAGATCTAAAGCTCCTGAGAAAGGAAAGGGATCTGGATTCTGATGATGCTCCTTCTGTAGAGGCACAAACCACCTCGGATGAAGGTGGGGATGTGTATTTGGCTTCTTCTTCAAATACACATGTAGATCATGAGTCATGGTTGATTGACTTAGGTGCATCCTTTCACTTCACTCCCCATAGGGAGTGGTTCTGCGAGTATGAGAAATATGATGGTGATTTCTTCCTAGGGGAAGATAGGAAGGCCAAAATCATCGGACGTGGAAAATTCAAGCTGAAGTTGCAAGGTGGAAGGATTAGAACACTTCCTGGTGTTCTGCATATTCCTGCATTTGCTAGAAATCTGATTTTTGTAAGCAAGATGGATGATATAGGTGTAAAAACAGTGTTCGATAAAGATGCCTGCAAGATGGTTCAGGGAGAACTGGTATTAATGTGGGGAGTTCGGACTGGAACTTTGTACAAGCTACAAGCTAGCACTGTTATTGATGGGTGTAACAGTTATGTGATTCCTGAAAGTGGAGCGGAAAGCCTAGCTGTCTCTGGAGAAAAGACCATGCTATGGCATCAAAGGCTTTGACATATTGGAGAGAAGGGCCTTCGGATACTGCATAGAGATGGTATGGTAGAAGGTATGTCTAATTGTTCTCTGGATTTCGATTTCTGTGAACATTGTGTATATGGGAAGCAGAATCGGGTGAGTTTTCCTTCTAGTGCTAAGAGGGCGAACAAGATATTAGAACTTGTGCACAATGATGTGTTTGGACCTGTGTCAGTTCCATCACTGGGAAAGTCTGTGTACTATGTTTCATTCATAGATGACTTCTCAAGGAATACATGGATATATTTCTTGAAGAAGAAATTTGAAGTCTTTGATAGATTTAAAGAATTTAAGGCTCTGGTGGAAAACCAAACAGGGAAGAAGATAAAGGCGCTAAGGATAGATAATGGTGGGGAGTTTTGCAAGAAGGAATTTGAAGAGTTCTGTAAGAAGTGTGATATAGCACGGAAGAAGACTACTCCATACACACCTCAGCAAAACGGAGTTGTAGAAAGAATGAACAGAACGTTGATGGAAAAGGCAAGAAGCATGCTCAGTGGTACCGGGTTAGGACAATAATTCTGGGCAGAGGCAGTGGAGACTGCATGTTACTTAATTAATAGATCACCTTCATCAGTGTTGGAGGATAAGACTCCACATGAGGTATGGACTGGTAAGAAACCCTCTCTTTCACATCTAAGGGTATTTGGATGTGATGCATATGTACATGTTCCAAAGAAGAAAAGGACCAAGTTGGATAATAAATCTGAAAGGTGCATCTTTATTAGGTATAAGGATGGTTTAAAGGGTTACAAGCTTTGGAACCCAGAAACAAGGAAGGTTGTGTACAGCCAATATGTGGTGTTTAGAGACATGAAAGATGTTGTTACACATGAAGTCCTACCAAAGGAACCTGATAAGATAGAGTTTGAGTTAAAGGAGGATGAATCAGACTCTACAGCAGAAGAAAATTCAGAAGAGGAAGAGCCACAAACTCCAGCTTTGAGAAGATCAGTTCTTCGAGAAAGAAGGCAACCAAAAAGGTATAGTCCATCTACTTTCTGTTCAAGTTTTGCCTTAACTATAAGTGATGATGATCCCATAACTGTCAGGGAGGCAGTAGATTCAGAGGATGGAAAACTCTGGAAGGAGGCCATGGTTGATGAAATGGAATCCTTGCACAAAAATGAGGCATGGGATCTGGTGGAGTTGTCGGCTGGAAGGAAGCCCATCAGGAGAAAACAGGTGTTTAAAAAGAATATGAATGTAGAAGGCAAGGTGGAGAAATACAAAGATCGGTTGGTAGCAAAAGGTTATTCCCAAGTGCCGGGAATTGATTTTGGTGATATTTTTTCTCCTGTTGCCAAAGTTACTTCTATTAGATTACTTTTATCTGTTGCTGCTGCATTTGATTTTGAGATAGAACAGATGGATGTGAAGACAACATTTCTTCATAGGGATCTAGAAGAGGAGATCTGCATGAAGCAACTTGAAGGATTTGTGGTGAAGGGTAAGAAAGAACTAGTGTGCAGGTTGAATAAGTCTTTTTATGGGTTAAAACAGTCACCAAGGATGTGGTATCAGAAATTTGATACCTATATACGGGGACTTGGCTTCACCAGAAGCAAGGAGGATCACTATGTTTATTTTAAATTAATTGGTGACCGTGTTATTTATTTGGTCTTGTATGTGGATGATATGTTGTTGATTGGAAATGACAAAGAAATTATCCAAGATTTTAAGACCCAACTGTTCTCCAAATTCGACATGAAGGATCTTGGTGCTGCAAACTATATTTTGGGCATGGAAATTAAGAGAGATCGGGCAAAGAGGAAACTTTGGTTAAACCAAAGGAAGTATGTCGAGACTATATTGCAGAGGTTCAATATGCAGGATAGTAAACCGGTGAATGTTCCTATTCCTGTAGGTGTAAAGCTATCTGCTGAACAGTGTCCCAAGACACAAGAAGAAGAGGAGTATATGTCCCGTGTTCCATATGCAAGTGCAGTGGGTAGCCTGATGTATGCAATGGTTTGTACTAGACCAGACATTGCACATGCAGTGGGAGTATTGAGCAGGTTTAAGTCAAACCCAGGGAAGGAGCATTGGACAGTAGTGAAGCGGGTTTTCAGATATTTACGTGGCACTAGTGATTATGGCTTGTGCTACCGGGGAAGACCAGGATTGGAAAGAATGTTGGACATTCGTGGTTTTGTTGATGCAGACTGGGCTGGAGATCTGGACCAAAGAAGATCTACAAGTGGGTATGTGTTTAGCCTATTTGGAGGCGCGGTCAGTTGGATGAGTAAAAGACAGTCTGTAGTGGCTCTTTCAACTACAGAGGCAGAATACATAGCAGCCACTCATGCAAGCAAGGAAGCAGTTTGGTTGCAGAGATTGTGTTCAAGTATGGGGTTGGTACATCAAGCTATAAGGATAGACTGTGATAGCCAAAGTGCAATTTTCTTGGCTAAGAACCCTGCTTATCATTCAAATACAAAGCACATTGATGTTCAATATCACTTTTTTAGAGATATGGTTGAGGCTAAAAGGGTGTTGCTGGTAAAGGTGGACACTTTGAAGAATGTTGTAGATGCATTGACGAAGTTTGTGAGCACTCAGAAGTTCTCTTGGTGTAGAGAAACAATGGGTGTTGAAGAATTGGCCCAATGACTAAGCTCTCCTGTGGCCCCCTATGGAAATAAAACAACAAGTGGGAGAATGTTGGGTATGTGTTATATTCTTTCCACGACTGGCCCCACGCGTTGTACGTTGCGTCGGGCGCAGCAGGGGAGTCACAAGGGGGGAGGCAGCCCCCACTGTTGGGGTCCAGGGCAGCGCCCCGGTGAAAATTTGTTTGGTGTGCAGACCCACTCATAGACGGACCCACCCATGTTTTGTGCATGATTTTGCACATGGTTTTTGGGTACGATGGTTTTCGGCTCCTGGTATTTTGTAGATCCGGTCAAGGGAACTACGGTTATGTTCTAATCCAGGGTTAATGGATTGGGGTTTATGTATGCTTCGACATGTATATATATGTGTTGTAACACTAAAAGGAATATAATGAAAAATCAAGCTAGTCGTCCCGATTTAGGATCCAGGGGAAAATCTCTGTTTTTATCTATTTTATGTTTTATGCTCTCGCTATTGTTTATTTTCTGTTATAAGATTTGTGTGTAGATAATTTATGTTCAGGGTTAAAACTTACAGCTTCTCTACTGCCTTTTTTCCCTTAGTTTCCTCTTCTCCTCGTCTGCCTTACTTCTTAGTTGCATTCGCTTCTTTGATGCCTGTGTTGATAGTATAATGCTACTTCTCTACCTCTCTTTTATGATTTCTTACTGCATTGTTGTCTGATCTTTTCCTTTGCCTTATTGATGGTTCTTCTCTACTCCTTTGACTTAATGATAGTTCAAGTGTTGCTCCTTTGTGCTCCTTTTCCATCAATGAAAATATTTCCAGCAATCTCCCCCTTTGGCAATGATGGAAATACCCTAATACTTCCTCCAGGACTTCCTCCCCCTTTCATTCTTAGAAGTTCCTTATCTTTCTCTGATTGATTTTCAGAAGAGCCTTTCTTCTTCTACTCTCTTTTCCTCCCCCTTTGACATAAATGGAAAAGGGTTGCACATTTCCCAGTGTAGTTTCTATCTTTTAATTTCCTCTCTCTAAGTTGAGTTTAGGCCTTCTTCTTCTGAATTTATACCATGCTGCTCTAGACTAGTGTACAAGAGTTGTTGGGAGAACACTTTGTGAATCATTGAACTTGTATGTATATACACAATAAGTTGATACCATCCCAAAGCATAGACTCCTTGAACTTGTATAAAGCTGAAATTGACGATAAGGACACTTCATAGAACAAACTTATATAATCATATATGCATCATTGGAACAATACTAAAATACTGAGAATGCTCCATATGACATATAAAGTCTTCTCCAAATATACTTCAATCCATATTATGATCTTCATCTGAGATACATATTTGTAGCACACATCTATTCAAATATGATGATGCCAATATATCTTTATAGTTGTGGTTCACCTTCACTACATGTTGGTGGTGATATGTGCTATACTGCTAACATGGATATTACACTAGTTAGCACCTTGTAATCAGCAAGATTGGAAAAATTCTGACGACAGGGAGAACATCGTTTCAACCACTTTGGGATTCTAGGATCTAGCCCTCCTGAATCCGGAGAGGGATCTCTCCAATAAGTGCAAAGATGGATTTGTCTTTGAAATATTGAGTAATGATATTAGGCTAGTTATGAAGGCCAAGGGTTTTGTTTTTTTTTGGATGGTTGAGCATGCTTACTGTTTGAGGTGGAAAGTTCTAAATGCAAATAGTTTCAAAGGTGATAAGTTGCAAGCAAATAGAACAAGCTTTGGCTAAGAAGATAGATGATTGCAGGTTTTAGTCCATTGGGCTATGGAGTCATAATAGGGTTTAATTGAAACAACAAGAGGCAAGAGTGGTCTAAGGATCTCTTTGAAATTTTATTTATGGAATGAAATGATACAAAAAGAAGGGGAATTAAACAAATGAAGAACAAAGAGAAGCCCAAGATCTGGTAAGTACTTTTAAACTAGCCAGATTTTGACATACACTTAAGAAAGACATAAAATTAATCTAAGATCAGGTAAGTACTTTTAAACTAGCCTTCTTTTGATGCACTTTCAATAGAAAACATTTAAAACACAAAGGGAAATACAAATGATAACAAAGGATGGTCTAAGATCTGGTAAGTACTTCTAAACTAGCCAGCTTTCAACACATTCCTAGGGAAACTTTCAGTCAGCATTTTGGGATAAAACTAGGACCAAGGCTCACCATATCTTCCTTAGTTCATCTCTAATTAACATGAAATGAAAATAACATTTAAGAATAAAAATTTAGCTAAACAGGAGGACGAGGGAACGCCAGCATTCCTACTGCTTGAACTAAATTAAATCATTCCCAAATAACACAGATTGGAAGAAAACATTCAGATAGAGATTTTCAGTCAGAGAAGGGTACTGATATACAGTAGGTCCTAACTCTATGCATGCTATTATTTATAAGAGAAAATTAACACAGTGAAAACAGAAACAAAATAACAAGTCACAATAAGAAATAACATCACCGTCGACATAGACCAGGATCCCATAAATCAGCTTGTATTGATGCTCCAAACCAGTTACAGCTTCAAGTCCAATGCTTTAGTTTAGTAATCATCTACACTCCCTAGACTAACTTATCTATTACAAGTAGAGCTCCAAGAGTCAGTGAACACTATTTACAGGTAGAAGTATCAAGCTCAATTACATTTCAAAGTTCAGCAACCAACTCAACCAACATGTTCTCATCTTCTACAGGAGTATTTATAGAAAAATGAGGAGGTGAGATCTGAAAAAAGATCTCATAGGGTAATTAATACAGTCTTAATGGCTTCTTGGACTTTGGGGGGATGGATGAGGAAGCTTACATATGTATCCTCTATATTAAATTATTTACATTAAAAATTAAGCTCGGTGGGAGCTTTTGTTGACCTTTGAGGCTCTGCGTCATGCTATAGTAACTATGCTGATGTTTTTGCATTAAATTCCCTTGGCAGAATTAATAATTTGGTTGTGCTAAGGAAAATACTTGATTTTATCAATAACTTCGACCTCTATTTGAATGCTTTAAGGCAACAGGTGGCACTGTGGTAGCTGGGAGGAATCAATTTGCCTCAGATGTGGCAGTGGAGGCTTTCTATCTGATAAAACCCTTCTGATTTTCCTTTAATTCTATTTTAATTTGGAGGATTAGGCTTTTGATAATCAATCTTAGCCGTAATCTCCAAATTGTTTTCAATCTTCTGTTCTAATGTGTTCTGTCTTCGACACTGATACTCTTTCAATTCATTTAACTGTGTCTTGTTGATGTGCAGGCCACGCAGGGCTCGTATGGCATCAGTGCCTCATGAAACACTGATGAAACGTGGAGTTTGAACCCTGTGAATGATTCCTTTTGATGAATCAAAGGCGGAAGAATCATCATTCTCAGCCTTCGGCTTTTATTTTGATATAATGGAAAACCATTAAAAACCCTACACAATATGAAATATATTATAAAATCCTGTGTTATATAGGTTTTACTGCTTTAGAGGGCGTAGGGAGAGAGCATGGCCATTGGATGGCATCATCCAACGGTCGAGATCTGTTTTGGGAGGTTAAAAAAGGAAAGCGGGTGAAAAATAAGTCAGAACCGTCGATCATGGAATGATCGACGGTCATGATTGGTCGGGAGTATTAGCGCTCAAATCTACCTTAGGCTGAATTAAGGTAAAACTCAAGGCTACATCAAACCAAGCTCAGCCTCGTAGCTAGCCCTACGAGGACAGGAGAGGGCTCTCTCCGGGTCTATCTCAGCAAAGGATCTTCAAAGGGGCTGCGATGACTCAAAATTGATACTAATTTTAGGCTAGTAAAGAGATAGGTATGTTTGATTTTGATTTTTTGGGTTTTCGCTGGAGAAATGGGAAAACAAATTTTGGGTCCGGGGATAAGGTCAGACCTTTGCAGATTTCGAGTTGGGGCGAGGTAGGTGATTGCCTTGATGCTTTTGATTGGATATATGGATATATTAGAATGATAAGGAGCTGAAGAGGGAAAAGAAGAACTTGGATCCTCTCCAAACAGACGAAAACATGTAAAACTAAATGAATTCAAAGGCAGAGCACGGTAAACAATGGATTCAACCTCATCTACTCATTCAATTTAGTTCAGAAGCATATGAAAGGAATGGCATACATTAAACATGAAGAACTTACAGTAAACAGAGAGAAAACATCATCAAGAACAAAACACCACAAGGATCCCAACAAGTGCCGCAAAACCTCTGATCTTTCCTTAGCCAAAATATGAAAAAATATGTACAATGGTGCCAAAAGTTTCCCAAGAGTCCAACCTCTCCAACCTCTGAAAATGATTGAGAAATTACATCATATAGATCATCCTAACCCCTTCCCACACCTCTAGGGGTCGAAATCCTCCTTCTAGGATCAGTTCCAACAAATTCTAATCAAGGAGCTAAAATCTAGGCAGCTAACAACTTGCCTCTAAAAGAGTGGAAACTGATTCATTTACATGATTTTCACTTTTTTGAGAGTGAATCTTCTAGAATAGGTAAAAATAAGCCAAAGTTACATGTAAACCATCAATTTACATCATGAAAACCCAAAAATTTCATCCACAAGCAAAACTGGTCCCAACTGGCCGAAATTCTGAGCTGGAAGTTGAAAATTCAGCCAAAAATTTAAGTGGGTAGCGCCCCTGAGCTGAGTGGGTAGCGCGCCTTTCAGCCTGATTTTGAGGCACTTCCTGGCATCCAAATTGAGCTCATGATAGCTCGTTGGAAATCCCTGGATGTTGGCTATCCAACTCAAGTGGAATTTCTCAATTTGGAGCTCATTTTCTTCTCCAAAACTTCATTCTCCCAGAAGTACTTCCTGCTGGTGCAAAAGGTGGCAGCAAGGTGGTTTTCATGGTGTTTTTGAGCTTTTTGGCCATCCAGAATCTGATGAAATGCTTTAGCAATGCCTGAGGATGCATAAATTACCATGATAAATCCAAAAATGCAAAAATTTCCTTCAGCAAGTGTCCCGAAAAAAAGATGAGCATATGGGCGTGCTACCCGCTTAACTGAAAAACCTGTTTTTAGACCAAAAAATTTCAAAATGACAAAATTTTCTCCGAATTTTCTCAAATTCAGAGAGAAGACCCTCCATCATGTATCTTGCCCATCCAACGAAGCCTCGGCCAAAATCCGGAGTGGATCAGGCCTTTTCCGCCGTTTTAGTGCTTCGCTCAACCTGCTCTTCAGAATCTTCATTCTCGCTTTGCAGACATGCATGCGAGCCCAATAATGGCCTTTCATGTGATGAATCATGTCTTTATCTCTATTGGCCTTCACCAGCAACTTCTCCAGATGGATGTTGACATGCGTGAGAACAGAATCTCGATCGATTGGTGTCATGTCACCAGGTCTCTTCCGGGCCAACGGTCGATCCTCACGAATTCGCCTCAACTCATAAAGTGTGTGTTCATCCTCAAGTTGTTTTTTGCGCTGCTCCAGATATTGTATCACCCACTGAGCCTTCTGCAATTTATCTTTCAGCGTGTCATTCTCGGCCCTCTGCTCCTGGATGATCTCCCTCAGTTTCGAGCTAGGAGAGCTCGCATCAACATCAATGATTGTGAAATCTGTGTCCCGGCCTCCTGATGGGCCCTCATCATGCATGGGATTCTTGCCCCTGTCCTGGATCTATACCTGTGCTGAAGAAGAAGGTGAGACCCCTTCCACATCATGTGGAGATAATACTCGCTCTGTTGATGAAGTCGGCAAGACCCCTTCCACCCTGGGTGGAGATAATACTCGCCGTGTAGCTGCAAATAAGGCCCTGTGGCCTCGCTGATATGTCATAAACAATGGAGCACTGATCTGCCCGACCTCAGGAATGTCCGGCTGGTGTGAAGGCTCTCCCGCATCATAAACTACCTCGGGAGGCGGCTGTGACACTGTGAAAAAGTCACGGGAGATGAAATCCTCCCAAGCGATGCCCTGCTGTGCCAACTGATGTAACACTATGATCTTGATCAAAGCGTAATGATATATAATTCTATGCTGCTGTGCTGGGCTCTTCTTCTGTACAAAAATCATCATCCTCTCTATGTTGCGATACATGAAGTACGGAATGTTCATCATACGTACCCTCGCGAAGTGCATCAACAAACGAACATGGTATGCAAAGAGACGCGAGAATCTGCCCTCGCAACTGAAATACCGAATGATGAGTTTCATCAGTGGTGCAAACTCATCCCTCAGGAATCTGAAAGGAAAAACTCTGCCCAAGTGCCTCATATACCCAGGTTTAATGTATGGCTCATAGTGGAATTTCTCTAAATGCTAACGTTTGTTCCATTCCTCTCCCATATTTGGTATGCCAGTGGCTTGAGCAATAGTCAATGGTGACAGAATGAAATCAACCCCGGCAAGATTTACACGGCCATTACGTAAATGTAGAACAAACAGACGAGCTAGTTCACGATGAAGCTGGGTTTGTGAAATCATCTCACAAAATCGAAAACATGACAGATACCGAAAACAATCCATTGCTAGTGGACATGCCTGCAACTGAGCCAAAGAAGTAGGCTCCTCCCTGCGATGATCACCACCTTTGACACCTCTGTAAGGCCTCCGTGGCACATTACCCTCTTTCGTGGAATCACTGTCCGACTCCCACTCATAAACTGACTCTGTCTCTGACATGGCTTGGAACAAGATATTTGCAATGTGGATATTGATATAGATGCAGTGAAAACAAAGTTTAATGTATGTTCAACACCCAATAGATATCACCCATGCACCAAAGTATCACATAAAAACAAAATTACAATGAAGATGGCTCTGCTTAGTGGCATGAAAACTATCACTGTTTTGACCATAAGTGAGTTTGACAAATGAAAACCAAATGCAGATGTATGGTATAATTTTATAATGATGGCCAAAACTTGTCAAAGGGGCAACAATTATGGGACTGTGTTTTATGAATTGGAGAATAGGGACATCATGACAGTAACCATAGTAATACAAATGACCATGACAGTGGCAATATTATGGTGATGGCAGCAGTGATATGGTGATGAAAGCTATAGACAAATCAACGTAAGACTGTGCAAAAACATGGAAGGGCATGAAAAACAGTGATAAGATGATAACTAAGGGCGTGGGGATCATATATACAACTTGCCAGGGTTTGAACATATCCACCATTCAAAAGGTTTTCAAATTTTCATAAAACTGCCCATACAATTCCAAAACCCTTACAGAATTAACTTGCATGTGAATGAAGGATTCATATATTTTTCTCCAAGCATGGCTCGTTTTCCCAACATCAATGACATCACAACCACATTAAAAATCAACTGAGAAATGATTAAAACCTGTTTGGTAGCTGCTGGAGTCGATTCAACACGAAACTGGGCGCAAAACACGAATTTTCTGGGCTCTGTTTTAAGTGGGTAGCGACCGCTCAAGTGGGTCGCATCCCTCAAGTGGGTCTCACCCGTTCAATTTTACACTAGCTGAAACGCTCAAGTGGGTCGCACCCCTCAAGTGGGTCTCACTCGCCCAAGTGGGTCTCGCGCCCTCCAAACGCTGTCCAGAACTATGAAAACTTGTCTACGGCCTTCAAAAACTCGACTTCGACCTCTGCCTTGCGGATTTTTGGCAAATGAGTTTGTTTGTCATGTTCATATATGAAATAAATATCTCATCAAATCATATTGCTTTTCAAATGTGTTAGATAACCCACTCTTATAATGTTTCTGCATTTTGACATTTGGCTATTTAATACAATATTTCTCTTTGGCTTTTCTGAGTTTTTGGACTGATAACTTTGTTGTCTTTTGCAGGGATGTGGCACTTTAGTTTAGGAAAATATCAGAGGCTTGCAGTGAAGCTTCTCATGGTGAAATGGATATAATTATTACAAAAATGGAATTAAACAATTTCTAGTTCCAAAACAGAGTTTTGGAATAGAAATGTTTTCAAATGCTTATGATAATAAAAATATGAAATCAAAACTTGCGAAACCAACCTCATGGCCTGCGGGCTTTATGACATATATGCAAAAGACTCGAAAACCCTAGACTCTAGGACTAAAGACCCCTTTTTTTTTTTTAAAACGAAACTGACATTTAATGACGATGAATGAAATGACGATAAACTTCAATGATTTTTGAGGAATTCTTAAATAGCCCTGCAGGTATAAGCATGAGGAAACACATGACAACCAGACCCCCTCGTCAGTCAGTGGCATGCTCCTAGCGAAATGCAACGAAGTGGAACAAGCGAGACACCTAAGAATGAATATGCAAAAGTGAAACGATCTCTGACGGAGGGCTGTAAGGACCGACTCTAACATTGGCTCCAATGGGGATGGTGGCTCCGTGGAGATGCCAAGAACGGCAGATCTCTGGGGGAGTCAGACAGTGCCTTCATCCATTGGGCGATGGAATCATTCTTTCAACTGATAAAACAAAAACTTTGGACATATTTATTGACTGCAAATTTGACTAACGACTGACTGAAATTTGACCAAAACTGACATGACTTTAAAACTGAAAGACTGATAAAACTGACTTGACAATTTCAAACCAACCAACCTCCATCTCCAGAATTATAGCCTTCGCTCCGGGCCCCAGACTGAAGATGAGAGATTAGTACACACTTGCAATGAAACAGAAGTAAAACGATATATACAATGATGATGAAATCAACAGAAGATACTCAGAAGTGATATCGTTTCAGCAACCGACCATTGATCGGTCCTCCAGGACAATCATCTCCATTCATTTCTTTGAGAAGAAAGGTGTTTTGACCCTGATACGCTGCGATCTTAAAAGGACCCTTCCATAGGTTTTCAAATTTGCCGTGCTTTCCCTTATCTTCATTCTGAGCATCCCATTTCAAAAATACCTCATCCAACTGAAAATTATCCGCTTTTGCCTTTCTGTCGTAGATATTCTTTATGCGCTCCTGCAACTTGAAAGTATTTTGAAATACCTCCTCCCGTGTCTGCTGTAAATGAATCATCTGATTAATTCTCCGCTGCATGGGATCTTCCTCACTACCAGCTTCCTGAAGCAATTTGACCACCGAGACAGCAAGTGAAGTAGGAAAAACCGTGTCTGTTCCGTACACCAGCTCGAAAGGAGACATGCCAATAGACTTTTTCTGACTTACCCTATCAGCCCACAATGCATTCACTAACTTCTTGTGCCAGCCCTTTTTGTTGATTTCCAGCAATTTCTTAATAATATTCACCAAGGATTTATTTGAAGATTCCGCCAGGCCATTCCCTTGTGGATGGTAGGCAGTCGAATGTCCCAAACTGATATTGTACTTATAGAAAAATTCAACCATCCTTTTAGACTTGAAGGCTACTGCATTATCTGTGATTATTTTACTAGGACACCCAAAACGTGACAGAATATTGTTTTCAAGAAAAGAGATAATTACCGCATCCGTGGCCTGTCGAGTGGGAATTGCTTCGATCCACTTTGTGAAGTAGTCCGTAGCTGTCAAGATCCATCTATGCTGTCCGGAAGATGCTGGGTGGATTTCCCCGATAAAATCCAATCCCCACTGTTGGAATGGTGCACTAACTTCAATTGGTTTTAGAGGCAAAGGCTGTAGTTTCTGCTTCCCTTCGAAAATTTGACACTCATGACAATTTTTAACAGCCTTAAATACATCAGAAAACAAAGAAGGCCAATAATACCCTACCCTTAGAATCTTATTCGCTGTGGTATTCCAAAACAAATGGCCTCCACAATCACCTTTGTGGAAATCCTCCAAAACTCTTTGAGCTTCCTCCTCTACCAAACAATTCAACAACACTCCTCCAGGGTCTTTCCAATACAATGCAGAATTCAGAATGCAGAATTTAGCAGCTCTCAACTTCAATGTTCTACTCTTATTTCTAGGCATCCCGGGAGGTGGAGACAAATTCTGAAGCACGTATAAAATGTCAGCATACCAAGGAGAAGAAACAAAAATATCAGATACCTGAACTGACGTACTTTCCTCATCTTCATCGGACATGGCAACGATCAAATTTATATCTAGAGCATGCAGATTTGTTTCAGCCATGAGCTTGGCGAGTCCTTGTCCTTTGATCAGCTTGGTTGGTTTAATCTCCACATCGTATTCTAACAACGCAGCGATCCACTTACCCCGTCTTCCCTCTGGATCTGCCCGTACCAAAACATCTTTAACTGCTGCGTTAGAAACATATGCTCTAATGTGGGAATGCAGTATATACACACGAAAATCTTTCAAGGCCTTTACAAGTGCAAGTGCTTGTTTTTCAATAATATTATACTTCAATGCTCCGTCCCTTATAATCCGACTGAAAAAAGCAATAGGCTTCTCAACCCCATCCCTTTTTTGCATTAAAACAACTACTAATGTGTGCTCAGAAGCAAAAGAAAACAAAATGAAATCTTGTGTGTAGTCCGGGCTAATTAAAATAGGGGCTGAAGAAAGAGCTATCTTTACCAAATTGAATGATTTCACTGCCTCTTCTGTCCACTTTACCTGACTGTCCTTTTTCAGCATGTTCGTGATTTCTCTAAGGTGCTCTGCAAGATTTGGAATGAAACGACGCAGAAAATTCATTTTACCATTAAATGACTGTATTTCTTTCTTGTTTCGGGGCTGTTCAATATGCTGTATGGCTTCAACACGTGCAGGGTCAACACGGATGCCATCTTTCGATATGATGTGGCCAAGGAGCTTGCCTTCATCCATGGCAAAAAGACTCTTTTTCGGATTCAGCGAAATGCCATATTTTCTGCACTTCTGGAAAACAATTTTCAAATGATATAAATGTTCCTCATCAGAATTTGAAAACACAGTTAAATCATCAAGGTAGACAACCAAAAATACATCTTTCTCATTGGCAAAAGCCATGTCCATTGCACGCTGAAAGGTGGCGCCTGCATTCTTCAAACCAAACGGCATTTTTGCATAATGAAACGTTCCCCAAGGAGTGGTGAACGCAGTCTTATCACGATCATCTTCATGTACTAAAATCTGATTATAACCTGAGTATCCGTCGAGTAGTGACATCCTTGATGCTCCAACTACTCGCTGCAATATATGGTCCATTTTTGGCAGCGGATAATTGTCTTTTAATGATACCTTGTTCAAATTTCTAAAATCGATACATAAACGGATCTCACCTGTTTTCTTTCTCATGGGCACCAAATTTGATATCCAATCTGAAAATCGGATAGGCACAATGATTCCTGACTTATACAACCTATTTACCTCTTTTTCAATCGATGGTAGCAGCTTTGGATTGATTCTCCTCAACTTTTGACGAAAAGGCTTCTGATTTGGTTTGATGGGGATAGTATGCTGAATGATGTTAGTATCATATGTTTTTAGATCTGAGTAATCCCACGCAAAAGCATCAGAAAATGAAGACAACAATTTCACATACTCTGCCTTTACCTTTGGTGACAATGACTTTGATAACTTAACCATCTTGGGATTCTCAGCTGTCCCAATATTTACCTCTTCTACCCCTTTCTCGGTCGGCCTCAATGTCGGTTTGCGGGCCACATCGTCTTGATCAAACAATTCTTCCAACGAAATCAATCCCTTAGGAATGATGTTATCCTTAAGTTGCAGTACTTCCATTTGGTTTATTTGTATGTCATCATTACCATCATCATGTTCTGTATCTATGGAGGTGTCTTTAAACTTACCCTTATTCTGCAGAAATTCACTAATCTCCTCATCATCCTGAAAGACTTGCCAACATCGCTGATTGTCTGGAACGGTGGGGCGGTGTTTCACATGAATCTCAAATTTGTTGCTGGAATTCATTGGAATTTTAAGATTGCTTGCTGCCTTAGCAAGTCCATCAGCAACACCATTTTGTATGCGGGGCACACATGTCAAGGTATGATCAGAAAATAATTTCAGAATGTCTAAAACTGCATTACGATAAGCCCTCATGCGAGGATGCTTGGCCTGAAACTCACCTTTAACCTGCTTTATCACCAACTCTGAATCACCATACACTGCAATCCTTTTCGCTTTCAGCTTCTTAAGAATCTTAAGGCCAGCAATTAGGGCCTCATATTCAGCTTCATTATTAGAACAGTCAAATGCAAGCTTGTAGGAACACACTCTCACATTGCTCGGAACCCTATCCGGAGCGGAAAACGGACTACGAATCCAAACACCAATTCCAGCACCATCGCTGCCCACTGCGCCATCAAAATCCATGGTCAAAAGACCATCGTCATCGTCCTCTAAATGCTGAAATTGCGCCGGCTCTGTTTTTTCTGTTTGCTGCCCATTGTCTTTAGCTGATTGCTTCACAGTAGCTTGTTTTTCTCTTCTTTCTTTTTGCAGAACTTCTCTAAAATTCTCAGTGATTTCTGGTATATCTTCTGCCTGAACTAATTGACTATCTATATCATTAAAACTATCAGCAAGCAACACAAACGACTCTAAGTCGGTATGTACATAATTTATAGGATGATTGATTGGCTTCTCTTTGCTAGTTATCATGTATTTCATCTTCTGCTCTCGATATAACTTTCTCATTTGACTGAAGACTGGAATTGTAGCATAAGAGAAATCTAAGTGAAGTGTACCTTTCAACTTTGCCCCCCTAGATCTTGAAAGAAGCATACCAAATCGCGGAGGAATGTCCGCCACCACCACGTCCATTAAGACATTCTTTGCTGGAATTTGATCTAAGATTACAACCAAATCTTTGATGAGTCCTATACACCTCACATAGCTGGAATCAAATGAATACAAATCATGATATTTCCTCGTAATGTCTAGCCCCAACTTTTCCATGATTGCCTTTGGCATCAAATTGTGCGAAGCACCCGAATCGAACATGGCATTGTGCAAAACATATTCATGCAGCCTCAAACTGATATAAAATGGAGGAACATCATTTTCAAGAGACTCACCATCTAATGCAGGCCCAAAAATCAATTCCGGCTGATCATCCTCAACATTTACCGTATCGAACATTGGATCAAAGTTCAGAATTTTAGAGACTTGACCACGGTAGCTGCTGTTCTTCATGATCTCTGTCAAAGGAATAGATATTTTTAATTTGGAAATTTCATTTTCCAAACTAAATGCTGAAACTTTCTCTACCTCTTTGACCGGAACTTCCTTCTTTTCAGCCTTGTCTTTCACTATGTTTGGCTGATTTACCTTTTCTGTTGATGATACTTTATTAGTTGTGGATCGATGGGAAAAACAAATTTTGGGTCTGGGGATAAGGTCAGATCTCTGCAGAATTCGAGTTGGGGCGAGGTAGGTGATTGTCTTGATGCTTTTGATTGGATATATGGATGGATTAGAACGATAAGGAGCTGAAGAGGGCAAAGAAGAACTTGGATCCTCTCCAAACAGTCGAAAACATGTAAAACTAAATGAATTCAAAGGCAGAGCACTGTAAACAATGGTTTCAACCTCATCTACTCATTCATTTTAGTTTCAGAAGCATAGGAAAGGAATAGAATACATTAAACATGAATAACTTACAATAAACAGAGAAGAAACACCATCAAGAACAGAACACCACAAGAATCCCAACAGGTGCCGCAAAACCTCTGATCTTTCCTTAGCCAAAATATGAAAAAATATGTACAATGGTGCCAAAAGTCTCCCAAGAGTCCAACCTGTAGAATGTCTCAGAAATTACAATATATAGATCACTCTAACCCCTTCCCACACCTCTAGGGGTCGAAATACTCCTTCTAGGAGCAGTTCCAAAAAATTCTAATCAAGGAGCTAAAATCTAGGCAGCTAACAACTTGCCTCTAAAAGAGTGGAAACTGATTCATTTACATGATTTTCACTTTTTTGAGAGTGAATCTTCTAGAATAGGTAAAAATAAGCCAAAGTTACATGTCAACCATCAATTTACATCATGAAAACCCAAAAATTTCATCCACAAGAAAAACTGGTCCCAACTGGCCGAAATTCTGAGCTGGAAGTTGAAAATTCAGCCAAAAATTTAAGTGGGTAGCGCCCCTGAGCTGAGTGGGTAGCGCGCCTTTCAACCTGATTTTGAGGCACTTCCCGATATCCAAATTGAGATCATGATAGCTCGTTGGAAAGCCCTAGATGTTGGCTATCCAACCCAAGTGGAATTTCTCAATTTGGAGCTCATTTTCCCCTCCAAAACTTCATTCTCCCAGAAGTACTTCCTGCTGGTGCAAAAGGTGGCAGCAAGGTGGTTTTCATGGTGTTTTTGAGCTTTTTGGCCATCCAGAATCTGATGAAATGCTTCGGAAATGCTTGAGGATGCATAAAATACCATGATAAATCCAAAAATGCAAAAATTTCCTTCAGCAAGTGTCCCGAAAAAAAAAATGAGCATATGGGCGCGCTACCCGCTTAACTGAAAAACCTGTTTTTAGACCAAAAAAATTTCAAAATGACAAAATTTTCCCCGAATTTGCTCAAATTTGGAGCGAAGACCCTCCATCATGTATCTTGCCCAGCCAACAAAGCCTCGAACAAAATCCGGAGTGGATCAGGCCTTTTTCGCTGTTTTAGTGCTTCGCTCAACCTCCTCTTCAGAATCTTCATTCTCGCTTTGCAGACATGCATGCGGGCCCAATAATGGCCTTTCATGTGACGAAGCATATCTTTCTCTCTGTTAGCCTTCGCCAACAACTTCTCCAGATGAATGTTAACATGCATGAGTTCAGTCTCCCGCTCAACTTGTGTCATATCAACACAGCGTTATAAGACACTTGTACGATCCTCACCGGATTAGGTACGACTCATAAAGTGTGTGTGCTCGTCTCTGTTTGTTTGTTCGCATCATTTGGCGGATAGTTTATCACCAGCGAGCTTTGCGGGCGGTCTTTCGGCGTGTCGTGCTCGACCCTGCTGTACGGATTTTCTCCCTGGAACAAGCGGAGAGCTGTCAACATCGATGAGTGTAAACTCAGTGTCTTGGCCTCCTGAAGGGCCCTCATCATGCATAGGCTTCTTGCCTCTGTCACAAGATCTTCCTGTGCTGAAGAAGAAGGCGAGACCCCTTCCACATCATGTGGAGATAATACTCGCTCTGCTGATGAAGTCGGCAAGACCCCTTCCACCCTGGGTGGAGATAATACTTGCCGTGTAGCTGCAAATAAGGCCTTGTGGCCTCGCTGATATGTCATAAACAATGGAGCACTGATCTGCCCGACCTCAGGAATGTCCGGCTGGTGTGAAGGCTCTCTCGCATCATAAACTACCTCGGGAGGCGGCTGTGACACTGTGAAAAAGTCACGGGAGATGAAATCCTCCCAAGCGATGCCCTGCTGTGCCAACTGATGTAACACTATGATCATGATCAAAGCGTAATGATATATACTTCTATGCTGTTGTGCTGGGCTCTTCTTCTGTACAAAAATCATCATCCTCTCTATGTTGCGATACATGAAATACGGAATGTTCATCATACGTACCCTTGTGAAGTGCATCAACAAACGAACATGGTACGCAAAGAGACGCGCGAATCTTCCCTCGCAACTGAAATACCGAATGATGAGTTTCATCAGCGGTGCAAACTCATCCCTCAGGAATCTGAAAGGAAAAACTCTACCCAAGTGCCTCATATACCCAGGTTTGATGTATGGCTCATAGTGGAATTTCTCTAACTGCTGACGTTTGTTCCATTCCTCTCCTAGATTTGGTATGCCAGTGGCCTGAGCAATAGTCATTGGTGACAGAATGAAATCTACTCCATCAAGATTTACACGGCCATCACGTAAATGTAGAACAAACAGGCGAGCTAGTTCATGATGAAGCTGGGTTTGTGAAATCATTTCACAGAATCGAAAACATGACTGAACCCAAAAACAATCCATTGCAAGCGGACATGCCTGCAATTGAGCCAAAGAAGTAGGCTCCTCCCTGAGATGTTTACCACCTTTGCCACCTCTGTGAGGCCTCCGTGGCACATTACCCTCTGTTGTGGAATCACTGTCTGACTCCTGCTCATACTCTGACTCTGACTCTGACATGGCTTTGAACAAGATATTTGCAATATGTATACTGATATAGATGCAGTGAAAGCAAAGTTATAATGTATGTTCAACACCCAATAGATATCACCCACTGCCAAAGTATCACAGGAAAACAAACTTACAATGAAGATGGCTCTGTTTTAGTGGCATGAAAACTATCACTGTTTTGACCATAAGTGAGTTTCACAAATGAGTGCCAACTGCAAAGTATGGGGCAAGATTTTGGTAATGATGGGCAAAGTTTGTCAAAGAAGCAAACAAGTAGAGGACTGTGTTTATGAACTGGAGAACAGGGAGAAGACCATGACCATAGTGACACAAATTACTATCACAGTGGTAATATAATGATAACAACAACAATGGTGATATTATGGTAATGAGGGCTATAGACTAGTCGACATAAGACTGTGCAAAAATATGAAAGGGCATGAACAGCAGTGACAAGATGATAACCGAGGGCGTGAGGATCATCTATACAACGTGCCAGGGTGTGAACATATCTACCATTCAAAGGTTTTCAATTTTTTCATAAAACTGCCCATACAATTTCAAAACCCTTACAGAATTAACTTGCATGTGAATGAAGGATTCATATATTTCTCTCCAAGCATGGCTTGTTTCCCCAACATCAATGACATCACAACCATATTAAAAATCTAATGAGCAATGATTAAAACCTGTTTGGAAGCTTTTGGAGTCGACTTGAATTGAATCTGGGCGCAAAAAACGAATTTTCTGGGCTCTGTTTTAAGTGGGTAGCGCGCCTGTTTAAGTGGGTAGCGCCCCTCAAGTGGGTAGCGCCCGTGTAATTTTGCACTGGCTGTGGCACTCAAGTGGGTAGCGCCCCTCAAGTGGGTAGCGCGCACCTCAAGTGGGTAGCACCCACCTCCAACGCTGTCAATACTTCTGCAAACACGTTTTCGGCCTTCAAAACACGATTTCGACTTCTGCCTTGGCGAATTTCTTGCAAATGATTATGTTTGCCATGTTTATATATGAAGGAAATATCTCATGCAATCAGATTTGATTTCAAATGTGTTTTGAGAACCCACTTTATAATGTTTTTGGCATTTTGACATTTGGTCTCTTATTACAATGCTTTCTCCTTTGGCTTTTCTGAATTTTTGAACTGATAACTTTGCTGTCTTTTGCAGGGATGCGGCACTTTAGCTTAGGAAAAGATTAGAGGCTTGTAGTGAAGCTTCTCATGGTGAAATGGATACAATTATTACAAAAATGGAATTAAACAATTTCTAGTTCCAAAACAGAGTTTTGGACTAGAAATGTTTTCAAATGCTTATGATAATAAAAATATGAAATCAAAACTTGTGAAACCAACCTCATGGCCTGCGGGCTTTATGACATATATGCAAAAGACTCGAAAACCCTAGACTCTAGGACTAAAGACCCTCTTTTTTTTTAAACGAAACTGACATTTAATGATGATGAATGAAATGACGATAAACTTCAATGATTTTTGAGGAATTCTTAAATAGCCCTGCAGGTATAAACATGAGGAAACACATGACAACCAGACCCCCTCGTCAGTCAGTGGCATGCTCCTAGCGAAATGCAACGAAGTGGAAAAAGCGAGACACCTAAGAATGAATATGCAAAAGCGAAACGATCTCTGATGGAGGGCTGTAAGGACCGACTCTAACAGGGAGGAAGTAAAGCGAAGGAGTCACTTTACGAAGAAATGGAAAAAAATTGATGGGATAAGGTTAAAAACCTTTGTTATGAGACAAAATGGTTAAAAATGGTGTTTGGGGTTCGGGATGATCATGGGCCATCAGATGAGATCGGCCCACAAGATCAACGGCTGAGGAGGCACGCAAAAAATGGACATGGAAAGAGGGAAAGTGGTTTCGGGGATGGAAACCACCATTTTTGCGTGAGGAAAAGGCGGGTAGGCAATATTTCCCTTTGGAACGCGATACGCGTCCCCGCCCAACACGTGGCTTTAGAAAACCACCCATTTCGCATGGCCTTGAGAGAAATAAACTTCGCGCTGAAAGTTACATGACTTGGAATGAGGGTCGTCAGATCTGGGGCTTCAGATCTGACGGTGGAGAACGAGCGCGATCTTGGAAAGATGCGTGGGTGAAAGCAAAGGGACGGGGAGTTTATCCCTCGAACATCTTTTGGGCGCGATCACCATCCGATGAGTCGGCCTCAGATCAGATGGCGCACGTCAATATCGTGCCAGGTCCATTGTCGACTTTTAATGCGTGATGAGGGCGGTATCTCCAAACTGCTCAAGGCCATGTGTCGGTCGGTGGCACTAATCGCTGCCAAACGGGGAAAAATAATTTCCTCTTAAAAGTGGTGTGATAAAAAATGCTCGGCTTTGAATAGTGAGTGACTGCAGGGACCACCAGGGCGATAGATTGTGAGTCGTCAGTCTGCAAATCAGATCGACGGTGGAGAGAAAATGGAACTTTGCACCGGCGGAAAACTTTATGATATAAGAAAACCCAAAAAATTAATATAAACAAACGTTTATACTTCGGGGGCGGAATATTTATTTACAATACAGCTTGGCGCCTGGTTCCAGCACCAGGGCATGTGTAGTGGAAATGGTTAAGGATTTAACCCAAGGGGGCTCAAACCTTTACACAAAAATATGTATTTTTTATGAAGTTTTCAATGTTTTTCAATGGTTGTGAGGGTTTCAATAAGGCAAAGAAAGGGTCTTAAAACTTATCAAAGGGGTTTTGATGAAGGGGGAAGGGGAAAAACATGAAAATGAGGGATTTTTATGGGGAATAAAGGGGAGAAAAATGGAGGTTAGATTTTCAAGTGAGGAAAGGGAAAAAAAGGTGATTTTGCAGCAGTTTCTTCTCATGAAATCAACAGAATTCTAGGGTGTAAAATGGGCACAGTAGGGAAGATTTTGGATAGAGGCATGAGGCCTTTAAGAGTCTTCAAGAGACAACACTTTTTGCAATAAAATGTGTTCCTTGAAGGCTCCAAAAATGATTTATCCACCTTTTGGTATAACAAATTTTATAGGTGGCTAACAACACTAACAGCTAAAAGGCCCTTGATGCTGATGTGAACCATGAATCAAACCAGAACTTACAACTTATTGTAAGATTAGACAATATCTTTCAATCTGAGAGACCAAATGACTTTACTACTTGTACATAGTACTTTAAAAACTAACCCTTGAGGCTAGATACATTCAATGAATTGGTCAGTCTCATTTATCAACTATGAAAATTTATTTATGACATAAGGGGGTTATGTATGCCAATGATCAACCTCTCTTCAATGGTGAAATACCAGCAATTCCTTTCTTTTGAAGTAGGATTTTGATGAATCAATAAAAGAATCTTGAGCTTAAAATGGTAAGACTACCACAACTAATCCTTCATACTTCAGATACTTTAACCATTCTATCATGATGATCTTCAGCAAAACATCTTCATTGAAGTTGTTTAATTGAAATCTCAGCAAACAGACTTCACACAGTTTTATGAATGATCTTAAGAATGAGGCCTTGAAGATATAGCTGTATTGGCTTGAGGAAGGCATGTATTTATATCTATAAATAGATACTAATTCAATTCTTAATATAATACTTCAAGTGTAAACAAGATAATGATCCTTTAGCACTGTTATTGACCTTTTCATGCTTTAATAATGCAGATAACGTTGGGAATACTACCTTGATGTACTTATGCCATAATACTCTAATCGTGAGGACCTGTACCTTACCACTGCTCCACTAATGACACTTGGTACTCTAGGCAGGCTGCTTGTTCCAAATACCAATTGATACTACTTTGATAAACCATGCAGTAATTTCACTTCAGCTCACACATGCACCCATAGTTAAGACAACTTTCATAGTTTCTACTATTGAGCTCTCCATTGTTCTCAACACAATCATCAATATACTAAATCTGATCTTGGCATCATTAACCTTTTGCTTATTCTATTATTCTGGTTTAAAAGAATATCACTGCATATTCCTTTCTAGGATTTCTCCATAATCATTGTTTCTCTATATACAATTCAACTATTCTAAACATAATGATCTTCGGGAAGACATATTCAATTTATTTACTTGGAATCTACAAGGGAAAACCACTCATAGTTTTATCACTGATTTAACTACTTTCCTCCAAGGGGACCTTCTATAGATGAATGAGGTAATGATATAATGCTGATAATAATTTATCTTACTCATCCTTCTTAAATTTGTTACATTGTTAACTCTTGTAGTGTGATGCACAGTGTGATCATCCTCTATGGATTTTTCCAGTTCTATAGCTTGAAACATAAATTTTATGATGTTAACCATTCATCCCTTAGTGTGATGTTGTCTTCTTAGCTTACATTTTCATGGCTGATGTTCCCTCTACCACCATCGCTGCTTGCTTCCTTCTCTCCTTACATCTACCTATTGGATATTGAATGCTTTAGGTATCCTTGTTCCTCTATAGTTCTCTGTCAGAGGAATTGTCCTTTCCCTTCCTAAATTTTTAGCTATTCTTGTTCCAAGGAGCTCTTCTTAGACTACTTTTAAGGGGACTATTTATGAACTTCTCTCCCCCTAGGATGCTGCTTCTTATCTATTGTTGGCTGGATACTTGTGTTGCTTCCTAGAGAAGCTCCCCTGAGACTGTGATGGACTCATTATGTTATTGAGGTAACAGGCTCCCCCTTTCTCTTTTCCTTCCATACTTTATTGGGGTTCTTCATAATGTTTGCACTTCTTTTTTATTCATATTTTTATCTAATTTGATTGGATTCCATCATCTGTATAGAGTTCTTTAATGTATATGGAAGTTTACAGTCTTTTTCTTTGTGACCAAGCTTGAGGCATGCATAACATCTTATTTTACCAAGGTACATTTGAGCTGATGTATAATATTTTATGCTCCCTTTTGAACATAATTTTCATTCAACAAGTTTATGTCCAAAATCATTACATGCATAACAATAGCCATGGAATTAATTTTTGTACCTGGTGAAAGGTTGTCCCCTCCATTTGTTTGCTTGAGGTATTCCTTTTATTGGCTGCATCTCTTGTTGGTTGGACTGGATTTTATATGTCTTACATTATGCCGCAATATGTCCAGGTTTGTGGCAGGAAAGACAAGTGATACTTCCCATGGGAGGAAAGTACCTCCTTTGACGGCTTCTACATTTATTCAATTCATATTCAGGAGTGTATGAGCCTTTTTCAGCTGGTTGTTTCTTCCTCTCATTCTCTATCCTTTCATGTTGCTGCTTGTTTCTGTTTGTTTCTTTACAACTCATGTTCTTGCTAGCTTCTACTTTTGTAGGAATATTTTGAGCTTCTGCATTATCCTTTACAACTTTTACAAAGATGATATTCTTGTTATCTTCTACCTTGGAATTACTGGTTTCTCCTTCATATCCTATCCCAACCTTTATGAGAGGAGACCTTTGAGCATTTAGAATCTGGTCCAACTGTCTAGAACTTTTCATTTGTGGAATATTCATAATTAGTTCAATTTGGGCCTTCTCTGATTCCATCCTCAGGCTTACCGCCTCTTCTTCCAATCTTCCACATTCCATACTTTTCTCTCTTATTTGTTGCAGAAGAATGTCTTCTACTTTCCTTGCTTCTTCAAGTAGTGCCTTCAGGCCAACAATTTCTTCCTTATCTTCATATTCTCTCTCATCACATATTTTCACCAGTGTCTTAAGGTGTTTGTTTTCATTCTTCAATCTTTCTATTTCAGTCAAGCTATGTCAAGTTTTGCTTTTTCCTCAACTGTAATTTCTTCATGGTACTCACATCCATTCACCCTAGCAGCTATCTCATTTTATTGACCTATTTCCTTTTGAGAGGAATTTTTATTCTTCTTCTGGTTTATCTTCTCCTTCTTGATAATGCATCCACTAGTGTCTCCTTCATGCATGAGATGCAATCTATTCCATATTCCTTTTGCAGAGGTTAAATCCATTATTAAATCAAGATCCTTGTTATGAAGACTGTTATATATCACACATTTTTTCTTGGCATTCCATTGTTGTTCTTGCAAAGAGGGAGAATATGTACCTTAGGTTCAGAAGCCATTAAATATGTTTTAACCTTATCTCTTTGTTAAGGAAAGTTTTTTGTATTTAAAACGGGTACATTTTGATAGTCCATGATTCAACCAGATCTCCTTCAAGCTATTAGGCTTACACCAAAGGAACCGATTCCGATACCAATTGTTGAACCCTTAGTTAAACTGAGGGGGGGTGGGGGTGAATCATTTTAATACATTCATGGACTTTTAAAACTTTCCTTTAAACGTATTTATAACTTCATTTCATGATCAACTTATTATTTAATGAAACAAAAATCTTAATATGTGAGCAGCAAGTATTAAGCAGAATAAATACAGAACATCAACACATAATCATCATGCACATGTAAAACAGATATAAGTGGAAACCCATAAGGGAGGAAAACACATCTTATTATTGTGGTGATGCAAAGGAAAGCTCCAACTCCCTCTCACCACTGATTTTCTGTAGGCTCCAACCTACAAGAGGCTACTAACCCAAATTCTACAAGCTAAAACTTGCAAGGAAGCACCAACTCCCATCTATTTTATGTAGGGCGCTACAACCCACAGGAGGCTCCTACCTCAACCAACTCCAACTAGACATCTACCAAGCTACAACATGAAATGGAAGCACCAACTCCAATGTATTTTCTATAGGCCACAATCCACAGGAGGCTCCTACCTCAATTAGCTACAATTGGACATCTATCAAGCTACAACTTAATATGGAAGCACCAACTCCCTTACACTACAATAAAATCATATGTTGATTCACCTGGATATGAGCTCTGTTTTTCTCCTTCTTCACTACTGTCCTTCCAGCCTTCAAATTTTCTTTATATCATCTCTGGATCTTCACAACTTCTCTATCTTCTTAGTATTATTCTTCCACTCTCTCACCTCTTTATGCATATCAAAATAACATCATTTATAGAGATTACTTCATAGTTTTTTACATTCCATATGGGAATATGAAATGAACAGGTATGATCCTTTGCCTTCCACCTTCTCATTTTCTCGCTCAACACATGCAGGATGTTACAACAATATGTACTCATTTCACTATTTCAGTATTACATTGGATTTTTTCTTTGCCTACGGATACTTGCCTTTGCATCACAAAAAATATAAAATAAATCATACATTTATAGTTACAAACAATTATTTTACACATCCCTTTCAGTTTCTTAGCTTTTTTATGCATTTGTCTTCTTCTGCCAGTTGTCTATTAGTCTTTGTTGTTTCAGCAATTATATTGCACTTGTGTTGAATAACTTCCCTTTTTTCCTGACTCTTCTTCCGCATTTAGCCTTTTTGTTTGCCTTATTGTCACAACAATGTTTTGCATGAGTTCTCGGTCCTTTGTTATGTATTCATGTCATTCCTTTGTGACCTATGGGATATGGCCCACATAACACTCCCTTTATACACGTGGCAAAGTCCAATTTCGGCATTTCTTCCACATACATACGTTTAGTGATCAAAACAACGTATTAGTATACATACTTAGTAATCAAAAAACACGTATATAACATACATGGAACAGGGCTATAGGGTCCCACAATACCTTGAACCAATCACATTTCATCGCAAATACTTGCCCGTAGGTTTCCCACTCTACCGATAGCGATAAACCATAAACCATGCGATTTGTGATATGCGCTCGTGCACGGTGCTGACACGTGGACTCCCTTAATCACATCGCATCGTTTGATCCTTACCACATCGCAACCAAAACAACATACCTTGTGATGTCTTGAAGTTAAACACTATTTCTTGCAGGATGCGATGTTGCGCAAGGTTGACACGTGTCCCTTCATTTCGCATTGCAAAACTTTAAACTTAACTTGCGGTCACCTTACTGCTATCCCTTAAGCACTGTGATGTGCAGTATGTGGGCGAGGTCCACGTCATCATGCCACATCACCCTTCCATGTCACTACCACGTCACCTTACCATGTCATCATAAAATCCTGTGATTTGTGGGGTCGAGGCCACGTCATCTGCCATGTCAGCTAGCTACGTCACTGCCACAGCATCACCATGTCATCGCCATGTCACTACCATGTCATCTTTACATCACTGCCACATCATCTTTACATCGTTGCCACATCATACTTACATCACTGCCATATCATATTTGCATCACTTCCACATCATCTTTACATCATTTCCTATACTTCGAAGTTCGCAACTTATAACCGTTTAACTTATTGGTTACCTCTATTTCGTGTGATCTACGATATTGCGCCATGCCAACACGTGTCCCTTAATTTTGCATCGCAAATGCTTTAACTTACCATGCAACCCCTTAATGCTAAACTCTTAAATGTTGCGATTTGTGAAATCTCTCCTGAAACGATTTGATCTCCGTCGTCCATCTCTCGCCTTCACTTTTGCGATCTAATCATGACCATTCATTCACCTCCCTTGGAATTATTCAAAGAATCCTCTACCTTAGTTGATTTTTAGTTTTTCTACACTGTCCCTCTCTGTAACTTTGGTTTCTCCACGCTCTTCCTCCTAATCTTCTTCTTGAGCTTGTCTTTGTTATTGATTATTATCCCAAGTTATCACACTCGACATCTACCCTTTTCATATTGATTAAAGCATTCTTTGTCTCTCGGCTCTCGCCTCTCTCTCTTGGCTTAATCATCTTTGTTTAATTGGCCTCTTCCTCTCAACTCTCACCTCTTCCTACTTCTGCTATGTGTAATATCTCTGGTCCTCACTGTGTCTTGCAAATCTGATTTCCTTCTGCTGTGTGTTGAAGCAATTCCCTTCCTCTCTGCTTCATCCACTGCCTCTACTGCATTCACTATCTCTGTTGTCTCTGCTTCTTTGCTACCTCTACTGCCTTGCTGCCTTTGGTGCCTTCTTAGTTGCATTCGCTGCCCCTGCTACATTCATTGCCTCTCTTCTTTTGTTGCTTCTTTGCCTTTGCTTCTTAGCTGCATTCGCTACCTCTTTTCTTTTGTTGCTTCTTTGTTGCCTTTGCTCCCTCAGCTGCCTCTGCTCCTTGTCTTCTTTTCTTCTTAGCTACATTCACTTATTTTATGCTTGTGATGATAGTCTAATGTTGCTCCTTACCTCTCTGCTGCTCCTCTGGCTCTCTTTTATGCTTTCTTACTGCATTTTTTCCTGATCTACTCCTTTGCCTTATTTTTGGTTCCTCTCTGCTCCTTTGCCTTAATGATAGTTTAGGTGCTGCTCCTTTGTGCTCCTTTGCCATCAATGATAATATTTCCAACACGAACTCCAATCATTTCGACCCTGATTCCATGGTATCCGATCAAAACTCTCTTAAAAATGAATTTCTTTGTACTTACGAAGTTTCGAGGTCCCCACATTCTGAGCCATTCGAGGTTATGATATTTTTCCTGTCATTCCTTTCGGTATCGGGTCCCAATGGTCAACCTGCTCCTTTTGGGATGAAAAATAGGACCATTCGACACAAATACAAGAGGGTATTATAGAGAACAACACATGCTAAAGCTCATTGTCTTAGAAACATTAATAGGCATGCATCAATTCATGATGGCCTCCATCTTGGGAGGCTCAGCCTTCACCTCTCCTCCACCTATCACATATCTTAGATACACCAAAGATTGTTATGCAATCTCACACTTCTTGATATTTTCCAACAATTCGTGCTTATTTAATTCCTTTTGCACCTATATCAAATGTAAGATGTGATCCTCTCAAGTAGCATTGTATACCAATATATCAACCAAATAAACAACAAAAAATGAATCTATAAAAGGGCACAATGTATCATTTGTTAACCTCATGAACATATTTGGTGCATTACATAGGCCAAACAATGTAACTAAGCAATCATACAAAACTTGTCTAGTTTTGAAGGCAATCTTTTAGGTATCCTCTTCTCTAACCCAAACATAGTGATTTACTAACTTTAAGTCCAATTTAATGAAGTATTTAGGTGACTGCAACTAATCAAGCATATCATCTATCTTGGGAAAAGGGTGTTTGTTCTTGAGCATAATTTTGTTTAACACGTTGTAATAAATGAACAACCTCCAAGTCCCATACTTTTTTGGCACAATGATGATGGGTGACCCACATAGTAAGGTACTTGGTTGAATGACTCCATGTTTCAGTAGTGGTTGCAACTAATTATTCCCCATGTTTTCTTATATAATGTGCTATTTGTATAGTACAATGTTTGGAAATAGAGATTTCGACATGAACTAGATCTCATGCTCCACAACCCTTTAGGCTCCTAAAATACACCCATTGACACATATAAAAACTCTTATATTTGTCATGTTTATTCCTTAGTGCACCCCTATAGGGATGACTTAGATCTCATGGACTTTTTATAGACTTATTTTTCTTAAAAAGAACAAAACATACTTCTTGCTATAACTAATTAAATTTATGGCCTCGTTGGCACTTACTAGTGATATATTTGACTATCCTTTCCTTTGTGTGTATTGATTACTTATTTTGTAATTTCCTAGTACCACAGACTAATCTCTACATCACCGAGACTTTGCAGATTGATCCTCAGCCTCGTTTCATGTCACGGGTTATTGCCGCTGGATTGAATCTCCTAAAACTCATTTATGTGCCGCCAACTACCTTCGATGGCGGTAAGTTCTCTCATCGCTATAATCCTCGACCAAGTTGGGTCACATCACCACACATCATGTTGAAAATTAATTTCATCTGCTCAGTACTGGTAGCCGCTTTCCATTTTAATCTTAATGTTGTTGATGCAGAGTCGCTTTCTACTTTGATGCAGAGTCAAGATCAGTCGTTTTTCTTACAGTCCTTTGTAGTTTTTTGAGAACAGAGGTTACGGCCTCTGTGGTTTGAAAGAACAAAGTATTTCCTCTTATGCACAAGATGGAGTTTAATTTTGTGAATTCGGGAGATTGTTTATAAGGACGTGTGGTCCCCGCGACCATGTCAACAGGCTAGTCAGTAGTAGGAGAATGGGCTCTGTGGTCCCCGCGACAGAGACCAGTCAGCGTACACACGACAACATTTCATTGGAGCAGAATTTTTTTTTGCTCGCTCACCAGGAAGAGAACCGGACCTAAAATAGTTTTAGGACAGATTTGATTAGGATTTCGGGTCACAAATCTGCTTGCGTCAGCAAGCCCAAATCGGACCCGATACAATTTTTAGGGTGGATTTAATTGCGATTTTAGGTCACAAAGGCCTTGACGTCAGCGGGCTCTTTTGTAACCCGAAATGGTTATGCCGGTTGGTTTAAATGAGGTTTGAAGTCCGGAGCTCATACACGGTCAAAGATTTTGTTTTAAATGTTTTATTATCGCGCAATGGTTTTTAACCATAGTCATATGTTATAAACGAATATAATATATATATTATAAACGATACATATATATATATATATATATATATATATATATATATATATATATATATATATATATATATATATATATATATATATATATACATAAGTTTAGTTTTTTGTTATAAAGTTTAAAAAGGGCTGTGAGGCATAGTATGTAAAGTAATGTGATTTTACACAACAGTAGTGTGAGTTTTTAAATAGCACAACAGTGCGTTTCATTTTTTTTGAATAGAGACAAAGTGTAATTTCATGCACAGCAGTGCGTAGTTTTAAGAGAGAACATAGTATAATTTTTTCTCTGTGTGAGACAGAGAAGTTTTTGAGAGCATTGTGTTTTGCAGCAATCCAGTATCATTGTAATAGTTTTTTTTAAAGGAATAGAAGTTTTTTTTTTCAAGTGGAAACTCTGTCTCCTGTCAAGAATTTTTAATTTCTCTGTGTTAGTAGAGGAGAGTATTACTCTCTCCATTATTTGTTCTAGAATTTTCAAATATTCGAACATGGTATCAGAGCTAGTCTAGGCTCTTTGAAGATCAAAGAAGCTGAAGGAAAGGAGTTCTTTGTTGTAGCAGCTTCTCCAGCAGTGTGAAGACTCAGTCAAAAACAATTCAAGGTATTTATCTATAGAGTTTATTGTGTTACTGTTGCAAAGCAGTCAGCTATTTTAAATACGTAGTCAAGTGTTTTTTGAATCATATTTAAGAGTGCAGAATGGCTGGAGCCAGCACTAGCATGGGTATTGGAAATATCCACCTCCCACTATTTAATGGGAAAAATTATGACTACTGGTCAATAACTATGAGAGCTTTATTTACTTCCCAAGACTTATGGGAATTTGTTGAGGATGGCTTTGAAGAGCCACCAGATGAAGAAGAGTTTGATGATTTAACTTAGGCATAGAAAGAGTTGCTGAAGAGCAATAGGAATAAAGACTCCAAAGCTCTCTTCTTATTGTATCAAGCAGTGCATGAGAGTGTGTTTCCGAGGATAGAAGCACCAAGAGATCCAGATAAGAATGGGAAACTCTCAAGATAGCCTATCAAGGCATGGAAAAAGTGAAGACAACAAAACTTCAGTTGCTAAGGAGAGAATTTGAGACTCTCTGTATGAAAGAGTCAGATACTATTGACTCATTCTTCACTCATGTGATTGGAATGGTCACACAAATAAGATCTCATGGAGAGACTCTTGAAGATAAGAGGATTGTGGAAAAACTCTTGAGGAGTCTACCCTCAATATTCGATGTGATTGTCACCACCATAGAGGAGACTAAGGATCTCACAAATTTTTTAGTGGATGTGCTACATGCATCACTAATGACTCATGAGCAGATATTGGGTAGAAGTAAAAAATCATCTCTGGAACATGCCTTTGAGACCTAGATGTATTTCGAAATAGGAAGAGGGAAAGGCAGAGGAAACAAGAGAGGAAGAGGCAGAAGCCAAAACAGAGGTGGAAGGAACAGTCCAGCAAATGCTCAAGGAAGGGGCAACAATCCAAATCAGCATCAAGGCCAAGGCAGCAGCCAGCAAAGTGGTTAGCAGAATGCTCAAGGACAAAGGTATGATAAGTCCAATGTCCAATGTCACTATTGTAAAAAATATGGTCATTATGCTAATGAATGTAGAAAGAAGCAGCATGATATGGGAAATAGAACTAGTGCAAATTTCATTAGAGAAAATATCAGCCAAGATAATTTGTTTTTAGCTTGTAATATGGCTGAAGAAAAGAATGAAGACTTATGGTTTCTAAACTCCGGTTGTAGTAACCATATGACAGGAAACATAGCCATGTTTTCTATGTTAGATGAGAGTGTGAAGTCACAAGTCACACTAGGAACTAATAGAAAAGTTTCTGTTATGAGAAAAGGAAATGTAAATGTTTTAACAAGGAAAGGTGCAAAGAAATCCATAGCAGATGTGTATTATGTTCCAGGAATGAAGTGTAACCTCTTAAGTATTGGACATCTTGTTCAAAATGGGTATAATGTATTTTTTGAGGATGATGTTTGTACCATCATGGACAAACCACCCAACAAAAAATGTATTGCTTAAGTGAAGATGACAAGGAACAGGATGTTCCCTCTTAGAATGAGAACAGATTTGAATAATGGTGAAGAGAAAGCAGCAGTGGCACAAGAGGCTATCCAAAGCGAACCAAAAGATGAAAACTGGTTGTGGCACTTGAGATTTGGACATCTCAACTTTGGAGGTCTTAACTTGTTGAATAAAAAAGGAATGGTAAGAGGTTTACCATTGATAGAGAAACCGGACAGCCTTTGTGAAGGTTGTATCTTGGGGAAACAACACAGAGAAAGTTTTCGTTCCGGGGAAATCATAAGGGCAAAGGCACCCTTAGAGATTGTCCACTTAGATTTGTGTGGACCAATGCAAACTCCATCGCTTGCTAGTAGCCACTACATGTTAACATTCATAGATGATTTTACAAGAAAAACTTGGGTTTACTTTTTGAAAAACAAAAGTGAAGTGTTTGAAAGATTTTGAAATTTCAAAGCACTTGTTGAAAACCAAAGTGGGCAGCACATCAAAGTCCTAAGGACCGATAGAGGAGGTGAATATATCTCTAAATATTTTCTACGTTTTTGTAGAGAAAATGAAAATCATAAGAAGTTTACAACTAGATATACTCCACAGAAAAATGGAGTAGCTGAAAGGAAGAATAGAACCATAATGGACATGGTAAGGAATATTTTAAAGGCAAAGCATTTGCCTAATTATTATTGGGCTGAAGCTGTACATTGTGCAGCATACATTTTGAATAGGTGCCCTACAAAAGCAGTTATGAACAAAGTGCCAGAAGAGACATGGAGTGGCACGAAGCAAGGTGTCACACACATGAAGGTTTTCGGATGTGTGGCTTATGCACACATACCGGATCAGCTAAGGAAGAAGTTGGACAGCAAGGGGGAGAAATGTATTTTCATTAGATACAGTGAGGAATCCATGGCTTACAGGTTATACAACCCATCCACCAAGAAGTTTATTGTGAGCAGAGATGTTCAGTTTATTGAAGAGGAAAACTGGAATGGAAGCATAGAGAAAACAGTGAATGTTAAACACTATTTATCTCATGATGAAAATGATGATGAGTTGGATGAAATACATCCCCAAATAGCAGCACCAACACAAGGGCAGCAAGGCACACCCTTGAGGAGAAATGAAATTGCTTCTCCAAGCACACCACAAGGAGGAAATTAAAGTGCTTCTTCAATCATTTGTACACCTAATGAAAGAGGTAAGAAGTTCATAAATTTGAATGACATTTATGAACAAGAGATAGCTAATGAAGGTATCAATTCTTTGTTTGTTTTATATTTTCATGTTGATGACCATATTCATTTTGAGGAATCTATTGAAGATAAGAAATGGATAGAAGCTATGGATGAGGAGCTTAATGCCATAGAGAGAAACAAGACTTGGGATTTGGTTGAACTCCCAAAAGGTAAAGATGTCATTGGAGTTAAATGGGTCTACAAGACCAAGAGTAATGCTAAAGGAAAAATAGAGAGACACAAGGCAAGACTTGTTGTCAAGGGATATAAGCAGAAGCATGGGATAGATTATGATGAAACTTTCGCATCGGTTGCCAGAATGGAAACCGTGAGAGCAGTGTTGTCCATAACAGCACAAAATAAGTGGAAAGTTTACCAAATGGACGTGAAGTCAGCATTCCTAAATGGAGTGTTAATGGAAGAGGTTTACATTGAACAACCTCTCGGCTATGAAAAGAAAGGCCAAGAGCACAAAGTGTGCAAGTTGAAGAAATCTCTTTATGGGCTGAAGCAAGCGCCAAGAGTGTGGTACAGTAGGATAGATTCCTATCTACTGGAAAATGGATTTGAAAAGTGTGAGGGAGAACCCACCCTCTACATCAAAGAAAAATATGGTAAAATGTTGATTATAGTTTTATATGTTGATGATGTTATTTTCACAGGTAATGATGATTACCTTATTGAAAATTTTAAAACAGTCATGAAAGAAGAATTTGAAATGAGTGACATGGGTTTGTTGAAATACTTCTTAGGAATAGAAGTAGAACAAGATGAAAATGGGATTTTTATCTCATAGGAAAAATATGTTAATGAAGTGCTTGAAAGATTTAATATGCAGGAGAGAAAAGAAGTGATCACTCCCACAGTGATGGGATTAAAACTCAGCAGAGAGGACAGCAGCAAGGATTTTGATCCTAGCTTGTACAAGAGCATAGTTGGTAGCCTCATGTATTTGACTGCAACTAGGCCCGACATAATGCATGTTGTTAGTTTGATTTCCAGATTCATGGAGAAGCCAAAGGATGCACATTGGCAGGCAGTGAAGAGAATTCTGAGGTATGTTAAAGGAACCAAAAGGTATGGCATTTTATATACTGCTTCAGAATGTTCAGATTTAGTTGGATACACTGACAATGATTGGGCTGGAAGTGTAGTTGATCGGAAGAGCAATTCCGGTTATGTTTTTCACATGGGTTCAAGACCCATTTCATGGGCTTCTAAAAAGAAGCCCATTGTAGCATTGTCTACAGCAAAGGTAGAATATTTGGCAGCCATAGCAGCAGCTTGTCAAGCAATTTGGATGAGGAGGATGCTAAGGAGTTTTTGCCAAGAGCAGGTAAGAGGAACAATGATCTATTGTGACAATAGCTCAGCTATTGCATTATTGAAGAATTTTGTGTTTCATAAGAGGACAAAACACATTGACACAAAATTTCATTACATCAGAGAATTGGTAAACAATGGTGAAATTGTTTTGGAACACTGCAGAACTCAGGAGCAGTTTGCAGACATTCTGACCAAGCCATTGGGTCAGAAGAGTTTCGAATTTTTGAGAAAATGTCTAGGTATGACTGATAACCCAGCAGTTGAAAGTAAGGGGGAGTGTTGAAAATTACTTTCATCTGCTCAGTACTGGCAGCCGCTTTCCATTTTAGTCTTAATGTTGTTGATGCAGAGCTACTTTCTACTTTGATGCAGAGTCAAGATCAATCATTTTTTCTTACAGTCCTTTGTAGTTTTTTGAGAACAGAGGTTACGATTTCTGTGGTTTGAAAGAACAGAGGATTTCCTCTTATGCACAAGACGAAGTTTAATTTGCGAATGCGGGAGATTGTTTATAAGGACGTGTGGTCCCCGCGGCCATGTCAACAGGCCAGTCAGCAGCAGGAGAATGGTCTCTATGGTCCCCACGACAGAGACCAGTCAGCATACACGCGACAGCATTTCATTGGAGCGGAATTTTGTTTTGCCCACTCACCAGGCAGAGAACCGGACCGGAAATAGTTTTAGGGCGGTTTTGATTAGGACTTCGGGTCACAAATCCGCTTGCGTCAGCAAGCCCAAATTGGACCCGATACAACTTTTAGGGTGGATTTAATTGCGATTTCGGGTCAAAAAGGCCCTGACGTCAACGAGCTCTTTTGTAACCTGAAATGGTTATGCAGGTTGGTTTAAATTAGGTTTGAAGTCCGGAGCTCATGCACGGTCAAAGATTTTGTTTTAAATGTTTTATTATCGCGCAATGGTTTTTAACCATAGTCATATGTTATAAACAAATATAATATATATATTATAAACGATACGTTTATAATATATATATATATATATATATATATATATATATATATATAAGTTTAGTTTTTTGTTATAAAGTTTAAAAAGGGTCATGAGTCATAGTATGTAAAGTAATGTGATTTTACACAACAGTAGTGTGAGTTTTTAAATAACACAGCAGCGCGTTTCGTTTTTTTTTAATAGAGACAGAGTGTAATTTCATGCACAACAGTGCGTAGTTTTAAGAGAGAATAGAGTATGATTTTTTCTGTGTGTGAGACAGAGAAGTTTTTTAGAGCACTACGTTTTGCAATAGTCCAGTATCATTGTAATAGTTTTTTTTAAAGGAATAGAAGTTTTGTTTTTCAAGTGGAAACTTTGTCGCCTGTCAATAATTTTTAATTTCTCTGTGTTAGTAGAGGAGAGTATTACTCTCTCCATTGTTTGTTCTAGAATTTTCAAATATTCCAACACGTCACTAGTTTCAAAGGAACCGGATCCGTAGTAGAGAAGAACACAATGGCTCAACTTTGATACTACCCTCAAAATTTTTTGGATCCATAAATCTGTAGTTTTCATTACTTACCAAGCATTCCAATAGATTCGAATATCAACTACCAGATTCCAATAGATTCGAGTATAGGCACAAAGTGCAGCTACCCAGATTCAAAGATCAAGGTTGTGGAGACTCACTCAAATTCCTAGTTTTGAGACATTTTGTGATCATCTAGGGTAGAAAAATCTAATCTTAAGCAACTTGATATTCCCTTAGGCTCTTCCAATTATGTTTTGGTGACTCGTAACTTCAAAACTCAATATAAACCTGAGTCTAAAAAAAAATTATTTTTCTCCAGTTCGTGAGTCTCCCTTCAAACCTTAGCAAAATACGATCTAAAAGACTTTTAGATCTTGCACTTTGATCTATGAGTGCTTTTACACTCTAAAATCACATACTAATTTCTCATTAACCCAATCAAACCAGGTTCTATTTTGTAATGCCAAAATGTTAAGCATTACAATTTAATACTCATCCAAATTTTCAATTAAAAAAAAATCTACGTAAACAAAATCCAAAATAAAAAATATTTTAATAAATAAATATAGTACGCATATATTCAGATTATAAATTTACAAGTTGCATATCACCAGGGTTGAAATTTGACGTGTGTCGCAAGGCATTTTGACCGTATTTGCAGGGTATTTTGACAGTATTTGAAGTTTAAAAAACTTGTATATCCGTCTTCCCTAATGTGTTGTGAAATTTGGACGGTTTATCATCTTTCGAAAACATTATTATACCTGCCCGTAGGCATAGTATATAGCTTTCGCTTGGCGTTTGACTTACTATTAGTTTACTAGATGATGGTTGACCATCGAATATATTTTTCTTAAACCAAAGTTTTCATAAATATTGAAATATTGATTAAAATTCTATTTTAAATGCCAATTATTTGAAAGATTATTGGTTGCCCAAATTTGAGGTCGTATTGAGGTCTTATTGCCGAGTTGCCTCAATGATCTCTTTTAACAAAGTTTAGGCGTGTCGTTTCCAGGCAACGTTTTAGCCCGGACTCCGGCAAAGATTTTTAAAAAATCCGGCAAAGATTTCATCAGAATCATGTTTACAGTTGTTAAAATTAAGTATTTTGAGTGCCCTAAGGGATTTTGGTAGTGCTGAATCCATTTCCAACCTCAAAAATGGATTTCAAACATTGCAAGTACCTGATTTCTTGAATTTAAGTTGCCTGGATTCTGGCAAAAAACTGCCGTCCGGGCTAAAACGTTGCCTGGGTAGACTACTCCCAAAGTTTATATTCGCAATAACCAAAGAATAATCTCTTTTAACCAAATTTCATTTTCACATTTATGTTTTATGTTAGAATTAGTCGATTTTTCGTTAGCATTAGTCCATAACATAAAATGTTATTACATTTTTCATGATAAGGAACTTTGGATTGGTTTTACATTGTAAACTATATCTAATTGTGGGTGTGGATTTTGGCATGTTTTCCATCTACCACAATTCTTGAACACCATTTTCTTGTAGTCTGAGTGAAAGTTGAAACATAAATCACCTCATGTCTTTTCTGCTCATCTATAGTTTGATAATGTATTGCAGTTTGCACCTTGAAATTGGAAGGGCCAGTAAGCTAAAGAATGTCTTGCAATTTGTACTTTGTATTCGAACACATGAACATGATCTCGCAGGTCTTGCAGCTTATCCTGGAATTGACTTCAGGACATGAACATGATCTCGCAGGTATTGCAGCTTATCTTGGAATTGATTTTAGGAATCACAGGTATGTAAATGATTTCTCACAGGAAAGAAATCATAGGTATTTAATTTTGGTAAGAAAGGAAAGCAATGAACATAGCTCTTAGCCTGGGACTAGGAACCCTTTGTTTTGTCGACTATGTAGTTTATAGTTTTTTCAGCTCCATCGAATGACTCTACTAGATAATCGACTTCAACGACTGGACTAACGTGACTTTGTTGGTTTTAAATATGACTCGTGTGACTTTATTGATTTTAAATCCTATAATACCATATTGCATCTGGTAATTAAATCTCCAGATTTTGTTTTTAAAGGGTTTTAGATGAAAAAATCATTTTTTGTCATGAGTACCATGTACCATTATGCATACAAAACCTAAAAGTTGAGTTTAGGGGTTTGTAATTTTTCCCACAAATACTATTTTTCAAGGCCTAGTCTATAGGAAGGAAACTTGCATTCTCTGAGCACTAATGTTTTTCAAATTTTTGGTGACATCCAGTTTGGATAGCTACTCAACTTCTTTCACCCTTAATCCAAGGGAATGCAAGAAGGGTTCAGGAGGAACAAATCTCTCTGGTTAGAAGCAACATTATACTAAGATAATGGTAAAACTCAGAGATCTGATCAACAAAAAACTGACCACCACCTCTTATTTCCATCCCATTTTATACAATAGTATCATTGCTATGATAGAATGAAATTGAAAATTTCATTTTACCAAGAAAAAGCTACAATTTTATACTAAGAACCACAATAAGCTATGCCAGTTATAATTAACTCCCACATGGTTATTTAACTATGTTTAGAGAGTCAGTTAAGTGAGCGTTGAGTAAGTCGAGTTATGTGATAGTTGAATTTTGTAAGTGTGTGCATGTCAAGTGACATTAGGCGAGTTGCTAATCAAAAAAGTTTAAATACCCTTCATAGAGTTCGTTGTATTTAGATTGAAGATTGAATTTTGTGTGATCAATATAAGAGTCGCAGATCGTGTGTGTATTGTGCATGAATTATTTGTGTAATTTGTGCATTTAGTCTTATGTCTTTCCAACAAATTGGTATCAGAGCGAGGATAAAAAGAGCCAGGGAGGACGGATCATCAATAATCCCTGTGTGAGAGGAGAAATTTTGTTTTTTCTCTCTTGTTTGAAGCTATAATGCACCTCGTACATTATATGTAGTGTGTTATAATGCAGGTTCCTTCAGCAAAGAGCCGCGTTACAGGTGAAAAAGTGATCGCGATTTTCAGGCACACGGGTTCTTCACGTTCTTTGGTGCGTTAGAGCACTAACGTGAGTCTCACCATCGTCAGTAGCGTTAGCACACAGGTCAACAACCCTCCTGACGTGTTAGTATTCGTATAATTTTTATTTTGAAAGGTTTGATTTTTAAACGTGGAGGTTTTTGAATATACGAAGAAAGGTTGAGGTTTTTACGAAGAAAGATGGGCTTTTTTTTAGGGTTTCATAAGTGAAATTTTTGAAGAAAGATGGAAACAAGCAGTTTCTAGCCACAACTTCCTTCTTTCACAGGGAATGATTATGATGTGTGGGCCATTAAGATGGAGACCATGTTAAAAGCACATAATGTTTGGGATCATGTAAATTTTGAGTTTGCAAAACCTCAAAGTGAAGTAGAAGTGCGAGCTCTCACTAATCCTAAGAGGGAACAATGGAAGAAAGACAAAAGGAAGAATTCACAAGCGTTGCTTCTCATCCAATAGGGAGTGGGCCAAGTAATGTTCCAGAAGACTATGATCAAGCCTTTAGCAGAGGAAGCATGGGAAAATTTGGTGACAATCTACCAAGGTATGGCCAAAGTCAATATTGTTAAATTGTAGAATACTAGGATAGATTTTGAAAGTCTGCAGATGAAGGAGACATAGGACATTCATTCTTTTATGAATCATGTCATGTCTTTCATAAATCAATTAAAAATTTATGGTGAATAAATTAAAGATCGAACATTTATTGAGAAGGTACTTAGATATTTGTCTAGTAAGTTTGATGTTGTGGTAGCAGACATAGAAGAAGCGAAGGATTTGGAAAAACTGACAGTTGATGAGTTGATGGGGCACTTCTATCGCACGAGAAAAGGATAGACAGAAATAAGGATTCCACTTTAGAAACTACTTTCAAAAGCGAGGTTTCTATTTCAAGAGGTCGAGGAATAGGTCGATCGAGAGGCAGAGGGTGAGGTAGAAGATATGGTGGTCAAAGAGATGACCGAGAAGAGCATGGACATGAAAGTGGAAGCAACAATAGAGCCTTCAACAATAACCAAAGATCTGAAAAATAAAAGGTGAGATGTTATTATTGCAATAAATTTGGTCACCATGCTCGTGATTGCAAGAAGAATATATTTGATAAAGGAAACCAGAGAGCTAATGTTAGTATAGAGAATACTAACTCCATGTTCCTAGCTTTCCATACCATGCATGAACTGTCTGATACGTGTGGCTATTACACAGTGGTTGCAGTAACCACATGACAGGAAAAAATAATTTGGTTGAAAATTTGGATCAATTTGTAAAGACAGAGGTAAAGTTTTGGACTAACAAGACTATGGATGTAGGTGGCAAAGGAGTGATCATCATTCTGACCAAGCAGGGGGAGCCAAAGATAATCTCAGAGGTATATTATGTTCCTGGTCTTAAACATAATTTGATAAGTGTTGGTCAATTGATGTAGAAAGGATACAGAGTTATATTTCAGGGACAAGAGTGTGTTATTTATGACAAGACCCCAAGAAAGAAGTTGATAGCAAAGGTGCAGATGATGAGGAACATACTATTTCCTCTAATTATGAATTACAATGATCAGGTCAGTTCTTTTACAGTTGAATGTTTTAATGATTATTGGTTATGGAACTTTTGATTTGGACACTTTCACTTTTCTGATTTAAGATTGTTGCAGCAGAAAAAGATGGTCAGAGAATTACCTTCCATCAGAGAACCTGCTATTACTTGTGAGTGATTCATCTTGGGAAAGCAACATCGTGAATTATTTCTAAAGGGAGTTGCATACAGAGTAAGACAGCCTCTTGAGTCGGTGCATATATACTTGTGTGGTGTTGGGTATGTGTTATATTCTTTCCACGACTAGTCCCACGTGTTGTATGTTGCGTCGAGCGCAGTAGGGGGGTCACAGGGGGGGCGGCAGCGCCCCGACAAATTTTTTTTCGTGTGTGGACCCACCCATGTTTTGTGCATGAGTTTGCACATGGTTTTTGGGTACGATGGTTTTTGGCCCCTGGTATTTTGTAGATCCGGTCAAGGGAACTACAGTTATGTTCTAATACAGGGTTAATGGATTGGGGTTTATGTATGCTTTGGCATGTATATATATGTGTTGTAACATTAAAAGGAATATAATGAAAAATCAAGCTGGTCGTCCCGATTTGGGATCCAGGGGAAAATCTCTGTGTTTATCCATTTTATGTTTTATGCTCTCACTATTGTTTATTTTCAGTTATAAAATTCATGTGTAGATAATTTATGTTCAGGGTTAAAACCTACATTTGGTATCGGAGTTGTTTCAACTTCAAGGGGATGCTTTTGCTGCTGATGGTTTTTTTCTCGGGCCTGAGGTAGACCTTGTTCAGTGGAAGATCTACGGGATTGATTCTTGCGGTGAAAGAAGATGGCGAGCGGTGGAAAGATAGAGATCGAGAAATTTAATGGTCAGATTTTTGAGTTGTGGAAGCTCAAGATGGAAGATCTGTTGGTGGATAAAGATCAGTGGATCGTGGTAGATCTGGGTACTAAACCAACGGAAATGTCATATGAATATTGGAAGAAACTGGATCGGAAGGCTAAGAGCACAATACGGTTGTGTGTCTCAGATTCAGTATTGTTGAATGTATCTGGGGAAGCTACGGCGAAGAATTTGTGGGAAAAACTTGGGACTTTGTACCAATCTAAGTCTCTGGTGAATAAGTTGTTCCTGCGGAAAAAGCTATATAACCTGAGGATGAAGGATGGAGACTCGGTGACAGAGCATCTGAACGCCTTCAATACTGTGGTAAGTCAGCTGTCATCTGTTGATATTAAAATCTCAGATGAAGATAAGTGCATCAATTTGTTGTGTTCTCTACCAGACTCGTGGGACAGTCTGGTTATTGCAATAGGTAGCAATACAACTACCTTGAATTTTGATGACATAGTCTCATCCTTGCTGTCGGAGGAAATGAGGCAGAGAAATATGGAGGGTCAAAATGGAGATGCCTTATCTGTACGAGGAAGGTCCCAAAACAGAAACAAGAATAAGGTTTCAAGTGGGAGATCTAAATCTAGAGGGAGATCTAAATCTCCTGGAAAGTTTGTAAAGGTATGTTGGAAATGCGGAAAGGAAGGGCACTACAAAAAGGACTGCAGATCTAAAGCTCCTAAGAAAGGAAAGGGATCTGATGATGCTCCTTCTGCAGAGGAAAAAACCACCTCGGATGAAGGTGGGGATGTGTATTTGGCTTCTTCTTCAAATACACATGTAGATCATGAGTCATGGTTGATTGACTCAGGTGCATCCTTTCACTTCATTCCCCATAGGGAGTGGTTCTGCGAGTATGAGAAATATGATGGTGGTGATGTATTCCTAGGGGATGATAGGAAGGCCAGAATCATCGGACGTGGAAAGGTCAAGCTGAAGCTGCAAGGTGGAAGGATTAGAACACTTCCTGGTGTTCTGCATATTCCTGCATTGGCCAGAAATCTGATTTCTGTAAGCAAAATGGATGATGCAGGTGTAAAAATAGTGTTCGAGAAAGATGCCTGCAAGATGGTTCGGGGAGCACTGGTATTAATGCGGGGAGTTCGGACTGGAACTCTGTACAAGCTACAAGGTAGCACTGTTATTGATGGGTGTAACAATTCTGTGGTTCCTGAAAGTGGGACGGAAAGTCTAGCTGTCTCTGGAGAAAAGACCATGCTATGGCATCAAAGGCTTGGACATATTGGAGAGAAGGGCCTTCGGATACTCCATAGAGATGGTATGGTAGAAGGTATGTCTAATTTTTCTCTGGATTTCGATTTCTGTGAACATTGTGTATATGGAAAGCAGAATCGGGTGAGTTTTCCTTCTGGTGCTAAGAGGGCAAACAAGATATTAGAACTTGTGCACAGTGATGTGTTTGGGCCTGTGTCAGTTCCATCACTGGGAAAGTCTGTGTACTATTTTTCATTCATAGATGACTTCTCAAGGAATACATGGATATATTTCTTGAGGAAGAAATCTGAAGTCTTTGACAAATTTAAAGAATTTAAGGCTCTCGTGGAAAACCAGACAGAGAAGAAGATAAAGGCGTTGAGGACAGATAATGGTGGGGAGTTCTGCAAGAAGGAATTTGAAGAGTTCTGTAAGAAGTGTGGTATAGAACGACAGAAGACTACTCCATACACACCTCAGCAAAATGGAGTTGCAGAAAGAATGAATAGAACACTGATGGAAAAGGCAAGAAGCATGCTCAGTGGTACCGGGTTAGGACAAGAATTATGGGCAGAGGCAGTGGAGACTGCATGTTACTTAGTTAACAAATCACCTTCATCAGCGTTGGAGGATAAGACCCCACATGAGGTATGGACTGGTAAGAACCCCTCTCTTTCACATCTAAGGGTATTTGGATGTGATGCATATGTACATGTTCCAAAGGAGAAAAGGACCAAGTTGGATAATAAATCTGAAAGGTGCATCTTTATTGGGTATAAGGATGGTTTAAAGGGTTACAAGCTTTTCCAGAAACAAGGAAAGTTGTTTAGAGCCAAGATGTGGTGTTTAGAGAGGTGAAAGATGTTGTTAGACATGAAGTCGTACTAAAGTAACCTGAGAAGATAGAGTTTGAGCTAAATGAGGATGAATCAGACTCTACAACAGAAGAAGACTCAGAAGAGGAAGAGCCACAAACTCCAGCTTTGAGAAGATCAATTCGGGAAGGAAGGAAACTAGAAAGGTATAGTCCATCTGCTTTTTGTTCAAGTTTTTCTTTAACTATAACTGATGATAATCCTAGAACTATCAAGGAGGCAGTAGATTCAGAGGATGGAAAACTCTGGAAGGAGGCCATGGTTGATGAAATGGCATCCTTTCATAAAAATGAGGCATGGGATTTGGTGGAGTTGTCGGTTGGAAGGAAGCCCATCGGGAGAAAATGGGTGTTTAAGAAGAAGATGAATGTAGAAGGCAAGGTGGAGAAATACAAAGCTCAATTGGTAGCAAAAGGTTATTCCCAGGTGTCGGGAATTGATTTTGGTGATATTTTTTCTCCTGTTGCCAAAGTTACTTCTATTATATTACTTTTATCTGTTGCTGCTGCATTTGATTTTGAGATAGAACAGATGGATGTGAAGACAACATTTCTTCACGAGGATCTAGAAGAGGAGATCTACATGAAGCAACCTGAAGGCTTTATGGTGAAGGGTAAGAAATAACTGGTATGCAGGTTGAAGAAGTCTCTGTATGGGTTAAAACAATCACCAAGGATGTGGTATCAGAAATTTGATACCTGTATACGGGGACTTGGCTTCACCAGAAGCAAGGAAGATCATTGTGTTTATTTTAAATTAATTGGTGATCATGTTATATATCTGGTCTTGTATGTGGATGATATGTTGTTTATTGGAAATGACAAAGAAATTATCCAAGATTTGAAGACCCAACTGTTCTCCAAATTCGACATGAAGGATCTGGGTGTTGCAAACTATATTTTGGGCATGGAAATTAAGAGAGATCGGGCAAAGAGGAAGCTCTGGTTAAACCAGAGGAAGTATGTCGAGACTATATTGCAGAGGTTCAATATGCAGGATAGTAAACCAGTGAATGTTCCTATTCCTATACTTGTAAAGTTGTCTGCTAAATAGTGTCCCAAGGCACAAGAAGAAGAGGAGGATATGTCCTGTGTTCCATATGCAAGTGTAGTGGGTAGTCTGATGTATCCAATGGTCTGTACTAGACCAGACATTGCACATGCAGTGGGATTATTGAGCAAGTTTATGTCAAACCCAGAGAAGGAGCATTGGACAACAGTGAAACGGGTTTTTAGATATTTACGTGGCACTAGTGATTATGGTTTGTGCTACTAGGGAAGACCAGGATTGGAAAGAATGTTGGACATTCGTGGTTTTGTTGATGCAGACTAGGCTATAGATCTGGACCAAATAAAATCTACAAGTGGGTATGTGTTTAACCTATTTGGAGGTGCAGTCATTTGGATGAGTAAAAGACAGTCTGTAGTGTCTCTTTCAACTACAGAGGCAGAATACATGGCAGCCAATCATGCAAGCAAGGAAGCATTTTGGTTGCAAATATTGTGTTCAAGTATGGGGTTGGTACAACAAGCTATAAGGATAGATTGTGATAGCCAAAGTGCAACTTTATTGGCTAAGAACCCTGCTTATCATTCAAATACAAATCAAATTGATGTTCAATATCACTTTGTTAGAGATATGGTTGAGGCTAAAAGGGTGTTGCTGGTAAAGGTGGACACTTTGAAGAATGTTGCAGATGCATTGATGAAGTCTGTGAGCACTCAAAAGTTCTCTTGGTGTATAGAAACAATGGGTGTTGAATAATTGGCCTAATGACTAAGCTCTCCTGTGGCCCCCTGTGGAAAGAAAATAACAAGTGGGAGAATGTTGGGTATGTGTTATATTCTTTCCACAACTAGCCCCACACGCTGTTTGTTGTGCCGGGTGTAGCAGGGGGGTCACAGTGGGGGCGGCAGCCCCCCCTGTCGGGGTTTGGGGCAGTGCCTCGGCAAAAATGTTTTTGGTGTGTGGACCCACTCATAGGCGGACCCACCCATGTTTTGTGCATGATTTTTCACATGGTTTTTGGGTACGATGGTTTTCGGCCCCTGGTATTTTGTATATCCGGTCAAGGGAACTACGGTTATGTTCTAATCCAGGGTTAATGGATTGGGGTTTATGTATGCTTCGACATGTATATATATGTGTTGTAACACTAAAAGGAATAGAATGAAAAATCAAGCTGGTCGTCCCGATTTGGGATCCAGGGGAAAATCTCTGTGTTTATCCATTTTATGTTTTATGCTCTCGCTATTGTTTATTTTTTGTTATAAGATTCGTGTGTAGATAATTACTGTTCAGGGTTAAAACCTACACGTGGACCTATGAGGACATATTCGATTGGTGGAAGTTGTTACTTTCTCACTTTTATTGATGACTATAGTAGAAATACTTGGGTTTACTTCTTGAAATGGAATTTTGAAACTTTTTCAAAGTTCAAAGAATTCAAAGCATTAGAAGAGAACCAAAGTGATCGATAGATCAAGGTATTAAGGTTAGATCATGGTGGAGAATATGATTTGAAGGAATTCCATGAGTACTGCAAACAACATGGAATCAGAAGAAATTTTACAACCAAGTACACACCGCAGCATAATGGTGTAGCATAGAGAAAGAACAGAACCATTATGAACATGACATGGAGCATGTTTAAAGGAATAAACTTGTCTAATGAGTATTAGGCAGAAGCAGTTGCATGTGTTGTTTATGTGATAAAAAGATCACCTACAAAAAGTGTGATGAACAGAGTACTAGAAGAAGCATGGTCAGACATGTCATGCAGTGTATCTCATATCAGATTTTTTGGATGTGTAGCGTATGCACATGTACCTAAGCAGATAAAAGGAAAACTGGATGATAAAATTGAAAAATGCATATTTACTAGTTATAGTGAGTAGTCAAAAGCTTACAAATTGTATAACCCTGTCACCAAGTAGACCATAATTAGCAGAGATGTGTTCAAAAAACAAGGGTAATTGAATGGGACTGTAGACAAAATAGTTGATGCACAAGAACCATTGATAGAAGAGGATGACGTAGCAACAAAGGAGCAACAAGAATCAAACGAGAAGACATGAAGCAGAGTCACACCAACAAGCACTCCAAGATTTTCAGAGCAGCATGGATCTTCAAGCAAATCAATAGATCGCAATTCTCTTCTCAGCCAATCAATTTATGAATCAATAAATGGTAAGAGAAAGATGAGGAGTCTGAAAGATATTTATGATGATTTGGATGTTATTTCAAATTTTGGATTGTCATCATTCCAACCTTCTTTGTTTGAAGAAGAATCAGAGATGAAAATTGGGTGCAAGCCATGGATGAAGAAATTGAAGCTATAAAAAATAATGATACATGGGATTTGGTTAATTTTCCAAAGGATAAAAACCTCATTGGTCTGAAGCGGGTGTATAAGACAAGGTTGAATGATAAAGGTGGAATTTATAGATTTAAAGCAATACTTGTAACAAAAGGATTCTCACAACAACCAGGAATAGACTTTGGACGAACATTTGCTCCAGTAACCAGATTGGATATTGTAAGAGTAGTTCTAGCCACAAAAATTCAGAAAAAGTGGTAAGTATATCATATGGATGTGAAATCAACCTTCTTGAATGGAATTCTAGAATAAGAGATTTATGTGCAACAACCAACAGATTATGAAATTGAATTTAAGAAGATAAAGTTTACAAGTTGAAGAAAATGCTCTAGGGACTGAAGCAAGCACCTAGAGCTTGGTATAGAATTGACAACTACATGATTAAGAATGGATTTTGCAGAAGCAACATTGAGCCTACCTTATACACAAAGGTAAATGAACATGGAAATATTTTGATTGTTTACTTATATGTTGATGCCATGATTTTTATAGGTGATATTGAGTTAGATGAATTTAAAGCGGCCATGACGAAATAATTTGAGAAAACAGATCTTGGTCTCATGAAATTATTTCTTGGCATAGAATTTGAGCAATATGAAAAATGAGTTTTTATTTATCAAAATAAATATGCAAGATATTGGTTGAAAATATTTAGGATGGACAATTGAAAACTTCTTGTTAAACACATGCATGGTAGATGAGAAACTAAACACACAAGAGATAGGATAAGCATGAGTTATTCATATTATTCACCATAGATGTCTATTTATATTACATTGGTGTGACTCTTGGATTCATCTTCCAAGGTCACTTGGACTCGTTTGTAATTTTTCACCTTCCACACCTACCCATAGAGGATTAGGTGTCCAAAATTCCCCCCCTTAATCCGCAGGGGTATGTGTGAGTCCAAGAAGAGAGTTGTAATACAAATCTGCAAAGCATGCATGGCAGCACTTAGGCTGAATCAGTGCTTTGAAATGTTGGCATAAAGAGTTGGTTTAAGGATGAACACCAACACTCGAACACAACGCTTATTGCAGTTCCCAGAACTCTTCCAAAACTAGAAAGAAGTTGAGGGCTTCTGCTAGAGGAAGTGTCCCTCATATTTGAAGAGGGATACCTTCAACCTAGAAAAAGGGAGGTCTACAACCTGTGATGGTTTAAGGATGACCACCAACACTGGAATGCTTGATGCATTTCCCAAAACTCTACAAAGGATGGCAAGAAACTAAAGTCTTCTACTAGAGGAAGTGATCTGAATTCTTTGAAGAGGTAGAATATGAACCTTGCATAGATGGTTTAAGGTTGTTTATAAACCAAGGACATGTTCATGGGCATCCATGTCTCTGGCTATAACTCTGAATTTGGAATGAAAAATTGTGGCTTAGGCTCGCTTGAACTGTTGTGTCTCTTGCTACAAATTTGAATCTGAAATGAGAGATTGTGGCTCAGGCTCGCTTGATGTGGCATCGAATCTTGTAGATGACCACCATTTTCCCCCTTATTAGGTACAAGGTGAGATGATGGCAAAAAATCAACTGCAATATTGTTCAATATTCTAGAACAAGTTCTGACATGCGACTTAAACATCTTCTTGGCTGTTGATGCCCATTGTCAAGAAGCGATCCATCCAAGATGAATCTTTGTTCTTGCATGAGGCTTGTTTCTGAAGCATCTGTGTGAAGAATGGGTGTGCCGACCACAGTGATTGCATGGGTGAAGATCAAAACAATTATCTTTCATATGGCCAACTCAATCACAATGTTGGCATTTTTCAATTTGTTGTTGCTGCTTTGGAAGAGGAGCAGGATCTAGAACAGCTGTAGGTGAACTATCATTAAGAAATCTGGCACTTTGAAATTTGATGGGCTCAGAGTAGTCTGGAATATGAAAGGAAAATTCCTTGTCATATCCAAGACCAGTTTTGTGCTTGTTGTGGACAAGGTATTCCCAAGGTCTGATGATGGGCTTGGGAAGTGCAGACTGAGTTGTTCCATCTGCATGTAAATATGCTCTTGTGCAAGGAATTGAATGTGAATCGACTAAAACTTTATATTCTTGCTACTGATGGGAGTCCCTCTCAATTTTTTGAACAAAAACAGGTTCAGAATGATGAATCTTTTGTTTAAGCTCATCTTGATGAACCTGAGACTCCAACTGCAAAAACTCAATCTTGTCTTGTGCATCTTGCAAGCAAGTTTGAATATTAAAAAGAGCATTCTTGCTCATTTTTACCATATCATGAACAGTGGGATGAATGAGGTTATTAAAAAACTCTAGTGCATCATTGATTTTAGCCAGTTTCTCAACAACTCAAGCTTACACTTCAAACAATGATCAAAACTATAAACTAATAAGCAATAACCACTCACAATGTCAGTACAATACAATGTCACTGCAAAATATTTTCGTAAATATACATCTATGATTAATAGAAATGAAACGAATTATTATCTTTCTATTTGTGTGTTTAGTTTCTCGATCCACCATGTTAAACACATGCATGGTAGATGAGAAACTAAACACACAAGAGATTTGATAAGCATGATTTATTCATATTATTCACCATAGATGTCTATTTATATTACATTGGTGTGACTCTTAGATTCATCTTCCAATTTCACTTGGACTCCTTTGTGATTGTTCATCTTCCACGCCTACCCATAGAGGATTAGGTGTCCAATACTTCTCCCTACACTAGTTTCAATAGGTACACATTTAAGCAAGGATGATGAAGTATCATATGTCAATCCAACTCTATTGAAAATGTTGTTTTGTAGCCTCATATATCTCACAACTACAAGACCAGATATTATGCAAGGAGTAAGTTTGATTTCTATATTTATGGAGACTCCAAAAGACACAAATTGGAGTGCAGGAAAAAGAATTATGCGATACATAGTAGGAACTAGATATTGTGCCATAATCTATGCAAGTACAAAAAAGAAATATTTGATTCGCTTTACATATAATGATTTTGAAGGTAGTTTGGATGATAGGAAGAGCACTTATGATTATGTGTTCCATCTTGGTTCAGGTGTGATTGCATGGGCATCTGAGAAGAAACCTTCTGTGACACTATCATCAACAGAAGTAGAATATGTAGTAGCAACATGAGCAGTATGTCAAGCAGTATGGTTAAGAAGAGTATTGGATGGACTCAAGCAGAAACAACAAGGATCAAAAACAATATATTGTGACAACACCTCAACGATTGTACTGTCCAAAAATAGTGTGCTTAATAAAAAGAGCAAGAATATTGATAATAGATATCATTTTATTAGAGAACTTGTGAGCAATGGAGAAGTTCACTTGAAGCCTTGTAAATATAATGATCAATTGGCTAATATATTTACAAATCCATTAGCGACAGATGTGTTTGAGTTTCAAAAGAGAAACTTGGGTGTTGTAAGCTTAGTTGGGACATAGACTAGCAAACATGTTTGAATTGTCATGAGTTATGTTTTAGTAAATGGCTAATTAACTCCCCCATGGAGATTTAACTATATTTAGAGAGTCAGTTAAGTGAACATTGAGTAAGTAGAGTTATGTGATATATTAATTTGGTAAGTGTGTGCATGTGAAGTTATATTAGGCGAGTCGTTATTTGAAAAAATTTAAATACCCTTCACCAGATTCATTGTATTCAAATTGAAGATTGAAGTTTGTGTGATCAATAGAAGGGCCGCAGCTCGTGTGTGTATTGTGTGTGAATTATTTTTGTAATTTTTGCCTTTAATCTTCTGCCTTTCCAACATGTTGAACCCTTTTTCTTCCTCAGATATAAGTTGGAAGTTGTCTAAATGGCCTAGGATAACCAAATTATGAGATAAACATTCAAATATTTCAAACTTCTTATGGAAAAATTATTCCATAATATGTATTCCAAGATGAACGCTTCATTACATATTGAAAGTGGAGAGAGGGGCCTTATCTTGAACCTGTTCAGATGGAAACCCCATTTCGCTTTAACATAGAAGCACTTAGACCATGTTTTGCTTGAACATAAAAGCACTTAGACTGGGAACTGTTGCGCGGCACACACTTTGAAGGTAAGCCATCAAAAAAATAATATTTGAATGAACTGGTAATCACCGAGGTGGGGAAATCCCTAGTAGTTCCCATCGTCTAATAAAATAGGCCCCTAAAAAAACTAGCGAGTCATACAAAAACTAGTCAGTCAAGAAAAGGAATTTTTCTAATCACAAATGGAGGAAACCCCAACCTAAATTTCTCTCAACCTTACAAATTTATTTATTTATTTATTATTATTATATATATATATATATATATATATATATATATTATTTTTTTTCAGCATGAAAAATACATCTGGTGTATATAGTGTACCAGGGCACATATCATTTCACTTAATAAAATTTTGATACATATTCAAAAAAACTATCAATATTTTACATTCTTGTAGATCCTATATCAAAAAAGTCAGAGAAATTTCTTCACATATTCCTGTCTTCCACAATAATTTTTGTTCTTGTCCTGTATGACTTTCCTCCAAAAAATAACAACAATAAAACAAAAATTGTCATTGAATGACTCTTTTTCCTTCCTTTTCTATTAATTTTGTCATTTGATTTAATTAAAATTAACCTTTCCCACTGCTCCAGCTCCATTTGAGTTAAAAAACTCATATTCCATTTCATCAAATCTGCCATTTAATGCTCTCTTAGATAATCAATCAGCTTCTTGGTTCTTCTCCCTGTACACATGGCTGAATATTATGTGGTTAAAATAACTCTTTAAAGTATATATCCACTCCAGCCAGTGGTTTAGATATTCCAGATTCAGATGTGTTCCTTTATTCAAATGGTCAATGATCACTTTCGAGTCCCCATAAACCCACAACTCTTCCAGATATAGATTTGATGCAAACCATAACAAAACCCATAAAGAAATAATTTCTGCCCTAGTATTGGTGCCTCTTCCCCCATTCCAGTAAATTTTGTAGTGGCAATCTGGAGCCACCATTAACCATGCTCCACAACAGCGATTCTGGTTTTGGGAAGCCCCATCAAAGAAACCTGCTGGGTAGTGGATTTCGAATGGATGAAGTCTCTTATGTATGTCAGAAGGGGGATTTTGTTTCATCTTTAGTAAATTCATCATTTCCACTGAACTATAGATCTTCATACAAATTTCCTGTGAGGTGCATCTTTTTCCTTCGAAGATCTTTCTATTTTTTCCCATCCAGATATGCCAATGAAACAAAAAGGGAATGGTTCTCCATATTTCACCCCTCCAGAACCACCATCTGACACAATTGTTTGTTGAAGTATAATATGGAGTAGACAAATTTAAGAAGGAACACAAGTGACTTAAAGTCTCTTTGGCAAAAGTACACTTATAGAAAATACGTGAATTTCCTTCCTCATTTTCCCCACATAAAATGCATATGTCGGGCCCCTACCATCCCTTTTTCTGTAGGTTTTCCCGCATCAGATTTTTATTTCTCCATATCAACCACAGTAAAATGATCAATTTGATTTGTACCTTGAATTTCCACATGTATTTGAACCAACACTCTTGTTCAAAACCCAGACGTATTTTAAGGATAACTCTATATGCTTCATTTGTGTTGATCTATTCCTTCATAGTCGTCCTACCCCATGTCATACTATCTCCTTTTACGTTCTTTTTTACTCCCATTCCTTTCACTGATAGAATATAATTATCCCATTCCGTTTTCCAAATCTCATTTAGACCAACCTTCTTGTATGATTTCCATCTAGGAATATCAATTTCCCAATTTTTATCCATCTGGTGCATGTAGAAATTTCCACTCTGATTTATTTGTGTAATGACTTCTCTACTAAGGTTAATCAGATTCCCCTGGTCTATAAACTGTTCACTTCCAATCAGGATTTTGTTTCCATCTCTGAAATTCCATTCAATGTTCTCCTCAAATACAAACCTAACCTTGAAAAACCCCTTCCATATTTCAGATCTACGATGGGCGAAGTCCCATCCTGTCATAAAACTATCCTCAACCCCTTTCTGTCCCAGATATTTATGTTTGATTATATCTAACCACAAAACTTCCTTTGTAAGGCCTCTCCATAAATATTTTAGAATTAGAGTCGTGCCAAAATATTCAATCTCCATAATTCCCCATCCTCCTCTTTCTTTTGGTAAGGTGATGCTATCCAGATGGGCCAGATGAAATGAATTACGATCCTTCCTTCCATGCCAAATGAAACTAGCAATATGCTTCTTTATCTCTGCAACAGTTTATTTTGGTAAAATGTAGAGATGGGCCCAGTAAACCGAATACTATTGTAAGACTGCTTGTATCAAAATAAGTCGGCCCCCTCTTGAGAGCCACCTAGTCGACCAAACTTGTATCTTCCTCAGGATTTTCTCTGGTAACTATCTCCAGTCCTCTGCCTTGTAAAGAGTGGGGTTCAGTCTAAAACCAAGGTAAGACAGTCCATCTCGAAGTGGAGCAACCTTAAAGTTTAAAAGCCTCCCTGGATCCTGGAAGTTTCCTTCCTCACCTTCCCCATGATATATGCAAGATTTATCGTAACTAACCAGCATCCCAAATGCTCTACAATAGCCACTTAATATGTTTCTAAACTCCCCCCAGCTTTTCCAGATCATTTCTCTGAAAATCAAGATAGCATCCATGAACAGACTATGATACATAGTATTATGTATATAGATGTCAATCCCCCTGAAAGTACCCAGCCTCATGGCTCTTTTTATATTGAGGCTCAATGCATCCATAGTCAAGATAAAGAGCAAAGGGGATAAGGCATAGCCCTATCTCAACCCCGTCCCCGGACTGAAGAACTCAGAGACAGATCCATTTATGAGCACCACCATTGAAGTTTGGGTGATACAGCCCATGATCCACTCCACCGTCTCCCGGTCCAAACCAATTTTATACAGAATCAGCCTAATGAAATTCCAATCAACCCTATCATAAGTCCTTTTTAAATCAATTTTAATAACTCCTGAATTCAATTTTTTGGTCTGAATGGTGTGAATCATTTCTTGTGTGACCGCCGCAATGTCATGGATACTTTTTTCCATGAGAAATCTCGATTGATCTCAGTGATATGGTTTGAAAAGGCCCCCTTAATATGCTCTGCAATTATTTTAGAGTTAATCTTGTACAAAGTATTACAAAGGGAAATAGGTCTATAATCTTCAAATGAGATATTTCCTTTATTTTTTGGAATCAGGGCTAAAAAAGTGGAATTTATGGCCCCATGGATCCTTTCCAACATCTTTATTTCTTCCACCATGTCCGTGAGATCCTTTGAAAAGATATCAAAGAAATGTAGAAAAAATTTCGGGGTCCAACCATCTGGCCCCAAACTCTTATCCAACGCAAATGATTTCAACACCGATTTCACCTCATCATAGCTAACCTTCTTCTTCAAATTCAATAATTCCTCATGTGAAAACATAACCGGGAACTCATTTATGTAGTCCATCTATCCCACAATATCAGTCGACTCCTGTTTTTTATAAAGCTTGCCAAAATGGTCCACCGCAACCCCCTTAATCCCCTCTGTGGAGTTAAAACTTTTACCTTCCACCTCTATATTCTAGATGGCATTAGCACTCCTCTTTCCATTTGCAACAAATTCATTATAAGTATTTTCTAGTCCTATTCCTAATCCTAGATCCAATTCCAAGTGAAGAATGCCCAATATTCCCTTTTTGATGATTCTGTCGGTGCTCAAACTAACTGGAAATGTCGTGGGAATTTTCTGAATGCTGAGACTAATCAAGTCCAAAAGGACATGATCTCTTGTACTAGAATCCATGTCAAACTCATCCTTAGTCATGGTCTCCCAGATCAGATTGTCCCATACTGGAATGATTCCCACTCTAATTAGCAGTAATTATTAACAAATTTCCAACTTTAAGTTCCAACTATACGTTATGAACGAAATCACCAAATATGGTTATAAAGTATAACTTCGATGTTTAGTCAACACAAATGGAATGGGGAAACATCCATTCTTAGCTGAAAAAACAATACAAAGCCCTCCCCTCAGCATAATTTGTTACACTTGGCAAATGGCTCCAAAACATAATCCTCACTCTCAGCATGAACGAAGATGACTAATTCCGACATGTCAACTCTGTGATTTCACCTTAAGCAGCCACTAAATAAAAATAGTGAAAATAACATCATTGTGAATAAAGTATCTTTTTTCATCTGCATAATTGTGTAGAAGTTTGTAAAAAATTGTTTTAATAGACAAGTGTAAGATCGTTGTCCTAAGACGTCAGAAAACCAGTGAAATCATGGACCCACATGGTTAGACAGGTGGACAGCCAAACAAGTGGTGATTTATATGGGATGATTACAAATATTTATACGTTACGTCTTTGCATGTATTCGACGTGCTTTTGCAGAAGGCTCTAAGAGGATGTTGAGGTGTTCCCAGAAGCTCTGCCCATTCTTGGCTTGTTTTCTCTTGGTTTCTTCCTGGTCATCTATACTATTGCTATGCGCTTTAGGGTTTATTATTATTATTTATTCCTATAAACTTATATTTTTATTATTTCTCCCTGTAAGATTATTTTTGGCAGTTTCATTTCTCCAAAATATGGAGTTGTCACCACGGCATCTTCTCCTTCACAAATCAAGATATCATTCTCCAATTTATCTAGAAGCCCTTCTTCGTCAATTACTAGTTAGTTTGGAATGTAGATATATTATTGTTAGACTCTTCGTCGATTATTAGTTCGGAAGGTAGATAGATAATTGTTGGCCCTAGTTTTTTAGGATACTAAAATAGAAATCTCTATTTCCAGGAGTGTTGTCGATAGTTTTGGTGGAATAATTCACTTCAAGGTATTATTCTGTGTGTATTCTTAGAATTTTGATTGTTTTTTTTTAAATTTAGTTAATATATTTACTGGAGTTCGGTTTTTTTGTTTTTAATTTAGTTTAATATATTCATATTCCTTGATAATTTAGTATTGTAATGGTATTTTGCACTGCAGAGACGTGAAAATCTAGTGATCCTTAGTTTGTACTAAAACAAACTAGCTCCAAAATACTTCAATTCATGTATGCTCACTACATTTGATCTATTTAGCAATTTAATTTTGTACTAGCTCAAAAATACTTCGATTCGTCTCTGCTCACTTTGTAAGAAATACATATGAGAAAGAAAGGCTGCATGATATCAATTTCTATGTTCAATTCCTTTCATATATCAAGCATAGTAAATTAAATTTTTTACAACTCTCATAGAGCTTATCTCTAGAGCGAAGCTTGCATGATTGCACATATTCATCATCAAAATGGTCCTGGACACGGTAACCTTGGCAATCGTAACTAGTTATTTTAATATTTATTCGGTAGGTATACCTTTTACAATGCAGAACCTTATTAATAATGTGTCAAACAACTATGCTCCATTTGGGTTTGTTGAAATTTTCTAAGAAATTCCTTAGCACACAGATAGAGGAATAAAAATAATTCCTCTTCCACAACACAGAGATAAAAAACTAAAAATTAAATTGCAGACAGACACAGAGGAGAAATACTTATCTCTATTTCATAAAATAAATAACAAACTACTGTTACAAACCTTCAGAATTGTGTTCTGGGTTCAATGGTTAAAACCTTTAACTGGGTGCTACACACGCAGTGCTTCCAAATTTCTCTCTGTCTCTGTTTTTCAGCCTTCGGGAAATTATAAAAACATTACACAAAAACTACTCTCATAATGCACTCACGACATATTTATATCTCATTTACAATATGTTAATATATATTATAAATATCTCATATTCATAATATATATAACATATATAACCAAAAGTAGAAACATGAATAAACTACAGTAAATAAAATTTAACCAACATTAAAACTAAAACCATATGCGGCAACTTGAAATTAAATTAAAACATTTAATCTTTATCCTAAAGTTTTAAAACTTAATTCCTTTCATGCTTTCCAGGGAGCTGCTTCCAAAAGCCTTCCCGTGAGTTTCCTCACCCCACCGGAATTCCTTTGGTTTGTGAAGTGGTGGGTCCATACATGGTTGACATCAGTTCTTCCGAGAGTTGCTTTCCCTCTGTTGCTTTGAGCTTTTCTGCCCCCTTCAGAACGTTGTTGCCTCTGCAATAAATATGGTTGGTGGGTGTTTTAATGCAGGTGGTTGCTGCAGATAGGAATGGAGCTTGCACTGCCTTTGCATTCATGTCGTCGCTCTCCAAACTCTCATTAGCCATTCCTCTGCTGTCCTGCTAATTTGTGCGGGCAGTAGGAATTAAATTCCAACACTCCCCCTTAATTTCAACTGCTCGATTTTCCTGCATACCCAGGAATTTCCTGAAATAATTAAAATTGTTCTGTGTTAATGGTTTTGTGAGGATATCAACAATTTTCTCCTCTTTTCTACAGTGCTGCAAAACAATCTCACCATTATTAACCAATTCTCTTATAAAGTGAAATTTAGCATCAATATGCTTTGTTCTTTTATGAAAGACAGAATTTTTTGAGAAAGCTATTATTGAGCTATTATCACAGTAAATGGTTGTGCCTTTTTCCTGTTCATGACACAAATCTCTGAGTACTCTTCTCAACCATACTACTCGGCATGTTGTTGCTGTTGCTGCCACATATTCTGCCTTTGTTGTTGATAAAGAAACTACTGGTTTCCTTTTGGAAGCCCATGAAATTTCTCCCGATCCCGAGTGAAACACATATCCAGATGTGCTCTTCCTATCAACTACACTTCCATCCCAATCCCTATCAGTGTAACCTGTCAATTCAAAATTTTCAGATGAGGAGTATAAGATACCATACCCCTTCGTTCCATTCACATACCTGAGAATTCTCTTAGCTGCCTGCCAATGAGTCTCTTTCAGCCTTTCCATAAACCTGGAGATTAAACTAACACCGTGCATTATATCTAGCCTAGTTACAGTCAAATACATGAGGCTACCAACTATGCTTTTAAACAATTTTGGATCAAAATCCTTGTTGTTGTCTTCTTTAATCAATTTCAACCCCATGAAATTTGGAGTTACAGTTGCCTTGCTATTCTTCATGTTGAATATTTTCAACACAACTTCAACATATTTTGCTTGGGAAATGAAAATTCCATTTTCATTCTGCTCTACTTCAATTCCGAGAAAATATCTCAAAAAATCCAAATCAGTCATTTCAAATTCACTCTTCATGATTGCATTAAAATCAGCAATGAGAGAATCTTCATTGTCAGTAAAAATTAAATCATCTACATATAAAACAAAGATAAGTATCTTACCATCATTTTCCTTTATGTAGAGTGTGGGTTCTCCATCACATTTCTCAAATCCATTCTCAATCAGGTAAGCATCTATCCTATTGTACCATGCTCTCGGTGCTTGCTTCATCCCATAAAGAGCTTTCTTCAGCTTGCATACTTTGTGCTCTTGGCCTTCAATCTCATAGCCCGGAGGTTGTTCAACATATACCTCTTCTCTCAACACTCCATTCAGGAATGCAGATTTAACATCCATTTGATAAACCTTCCATTTGTGTTGTGATGCTATGGAAAACATTGTTCTTACTATTTCCATCCTTGCAACTGGTGCAAAGGTTTCATCATAATCTCTTCCTTGTTGCTGCTTGTAGCCTTTGAAAACAAGTCTTGCTTTATGCCTTTAAATCTTGCCTTTAGTATTGGCGCTCTTGGTCTTATAGACCCATTTTACTCCAATGACTTCTTTGTCTTTTGGGAGATCCACTAACTCCCATGTATTACTCTTCTCTATTGCACCAATTTCTTCATCCATTGCTTCAATCCATTTTTCTTCATTTACAACATCTTCAAAATGAATTGTGTCATCAACATGACAATATAAAGAAAATAAAGAATTCAGACCAGAATTATCATTTACCTCTCCTTGTTCATAAATCTCACTCAGATTTCTGAATCTCGGTCTTCTTGGTGTAATTGGAGTTCCACTTGAACTTGATGGAGTTTCAATTCCCTGTGGTGTGCTTGAAGAAGCACTTCCTTGATTTCTCAAGGCTATTCTATTTCCAACTTGTGGTGTGGTTTGTTGTGCTTGCAGTGGTGGAGGAGGAGCCACCATGGAGGGATTATTTTCTATTGTCCCTTCCTCTTCTTATTCATGAGACATACTAGTCTTCACGTTCACTGTTTTCTCTAAACTTCCATCCCAAGCTTCTTCTTCTATAGACTGCACATCTCTGCTTATTAATGCTTTCTTGGTGGATGGATTATAGAGTTTTTATGCTTTGGACTCATCACTGTATCCAACAAAGATACATTTCTCCCCCTTACTATCAATCTTCTTTCTCAACTGATCTGGAACATGTGCATATGCCACACAGCCGAATACTTTAATGTGGGTGACGAACTGTTTTCTGTCGCTCTATGCTTCTTCCAGAATTCTGTTCATGAAAGCTTTGGTTGGGCATCTATTCAAGATGTACACTGCACAATTGAAAGCTTCCACCCAATACTCATTTGGAAAATGTCTTTCCTTCAACATACTTCTAACCATGTCCATGATGGTCCAGTTTTTCCTTTCTGCAACACCATTTTTCTGAGGTGTGTACCTTGTGGTAAACTTATTTTGTATGCCATTGTCCTTACAGAAACACATAAATTCTGTGGAGATGTATTCTCCACCTCATTCAGTTCTTAGCACTTTAATGTAGTGCCCACTCTGCTTCTCAACAAGGGTTTTGAAGTGGCGAAACTTCTCAAACACTTCACTCTTCTGATTCAAGAAATACACCCATGTATTTCTGGTGTAATCATCTATGAAAGTCAAAACATATTTGTTGCCAGCTAAAGATGGTGTTTGCATTGGTCCACACAAATCTGAGTGGACAAGTTCTAAGGGTGCCTTTTCCCTTATACTCTTCCCTACTGGAAAGCTTTCTCTGTGTTGTTTGCCCAAGATGCAGCCTTCACATAGGCTGTCTAGTTTCTCAGTAAATGGTAATCCTTTTACCATTCCCTTTCTGTGCAACAAGTTCAAGCCTATGAAATTGAGATGTCCAAATCTCAAGTTCCATAACTAGTTTTCATATTTCACTTCCTCTTGAAAGACCTCTTTTGTTACAGCTGCTACTTTTCTTCCTTCTTTCAAGTCTGCTCTAAGCTTGAGAGGAAACATCCTATTGCTTGTCATCTGCACCTCTGCAATGAATTTCTTGCTTGGAGGTATTTCCATGATTGTGCACACATCATCTTTAAAAAATACATTGTAGCCCTTGTCAATGAGCTGTCCAATGCTTAACAGATTGCATTTCAAGCTAGGTACATAATATACATCCGGCACAAATTTTTGTTCTCCATTTCTTGCCAGGATACTGACTCTGCCTTATCCCTTGACAGAGATCTTACTATCAATTCCTATTGTTACCTCAAATTTAACATTTTCATCAAGATTGGAAAACATTGCTATGTTTCCAGTCATGTGGTTACTACAACCTGAGTCTAAGAACCATACATCATTTTGTTTATCTTGTGCTATGTTACATGTTAACAGCACATTCTTCTGGTTCTTATTTTCTTCTTTTGCTAAATTAGCATTCTTCCTATTATTCATGTCATTTTTCTTTTTCCTACATTTATTGGAATAATGTCCATATTTCTTGCAATAATGACACTGGACTTGGGATTTATCATACCTTTGTCCATGAGCTTGTTGTTGGCTTGATCCTTCATTGTGGTTTTGATTACTGCTCCTTCCACTCGAACTTGCAGGGTTGTTTCTACCTCTATTTTGGCTTATTCCTCTCCCTTTACCTCTGCCTTGACCTCTGCCTTGACCAAATGACATTTGGGTCTTGAAGGCTTGTTACAATGAGGAATTTGATCCTCTGTTCAGTCTATGTTCATGATACATCAGGGATGCACTCAACTCATCCACTGTAAATTGTGAGAGATCCTTTGTCTCTTCTATTGCCACTACTATGGCATCAAATCTTGAGGGTAGACTTCTCAAGATTTTCTCCACCATTCTTCTGTCTTCAAGTGTCTCTCCATGAAACCTTATCTGGGTAACCAACCCAATAACTTGTGTGAAGAATGAGTCAATATTTTCAGACTCATTCATGCAGAGAGTTTCAAAATATCTCCTCAGAATTTGCAACTTTGTTGTCTTCACCTTCTCCATGCCTTGATAGGCAGTTTTGAGAATATCCCATGCCTCTTTAGAATTTTTTGCTACTGCAATCCTTGGGAAAATAATTTCATGTACAGATTGAAAAATATAGAAGAGAGCTTTGGAGTCCTTCTTCCTATTATCTTTTAGAAAATCTCTTTCTACTACTGTCAAAGAAGCCAACTCTACTGCATCTGCTGGTTCTGGGTAGCCATTCTCAACTAGCTCCCATATATCCTGTGAAGCAAACAGAGCTCTCATAGTGATAGCCCAATATTCATGATTCTTCTCATTAAACTGTGGAAGTTGGGGATTTGTTAGACTGGTGCCTGCTGCTACCATTGTGACTGTGTTTTTAAATAAATTGTCTCTCTGTTGAGAAATAAAATCTGTCTCTAAAAATCTTGAGACTTCTCTTTTACATCTCTCTGGACTGTAATCTTAACATTAAACAATAAACTTTGTTTTGAGAAATACCTTGGATTTTTGCTGAGCCTTCACTCTGCTGGATAAATGCTGCAACAAACTCCTTCCTTCAGCTTATTTGACACCTTCAAAGAGCTTGGACTAGCTCTGATACCATGTTGAAATTTTCTAAGAAATTCCTTAACACACAGACAGAGGAATAAAAATAATTCCTCTTCCACAACACAGAGATAAAAAAACTAAAAATTAAATTGCAGACAAACACGGAGATGAAATACTTATCTCTATTTCATAAAATAAATAACAAACTACTGTTACAAATCTTTAGAACTGTGTTTTGGGTTCACTGGTTAAAACCTTTAACTGGTTTCTACACACACAACGCTTCCAAATTTCTCTCTATCTCTGTTTTTCAGACTTCGGGCAGTTATAAAAACATTACACAACAACTACTCTCATAATGCACTCACGACATATTTATATCTCATTTACAATATGTTAATATATATTATAAATATCTCATATTCATAATATATATAACATATATAACCAAAAGTAGAAACATGAATAAACTGCAGTAAATAAAATTTAACCAACGTTAAAGCTAAAAACATATGCGGAAACTTGAAATTAGATTAAAACATTTAATATTTATCCTAAAGTTTTAAAACTTAATTCCTTTCATGCTTTCTCAGGAGCTGCTTCCAAATTCCTTCCCGTGAGTTTCCTCACCCCCTGGAATTCCTTTGGTTTGTGAAGTGGTGGGTCCATACATGGTTGACGTCAGTTCTTTCGGGAGTTTCTTTCCCTCTGTTTCTTTGAGCTTTGATGCCCCCTTCAGAATGTTGCCGCCTCTGCAATAAATATGGTTGGTGGGTGTTTTAATGCAGGTGGTTGCTGCAGATAGGAATGGAGCTTGCACCACCTTTTCATTCATATTTCCGCTCTTCAAACTCCCATCAGCCATTAGTCTGTTTTCCTGCTGATTTGTGCAGGCAGTTGGAATTAAATTCCAACAGGGTTGGGTCCTGATAGTTTCATTAGCATAGAAAAATAAAAAGATTCATCGAATTTGTTCGAAGCTTGATGTTTTTCCTTTTGATTTTACACTTACGTATAATGCAGAGTATCATATGTGCCTTCCTTTCCTTCCAAAAGTTGTACTGCATGATCAAATACATACATGATCATCTGAGCTATGAAGGTGATGCCAAGGTTAAAAGTGTTAAACTCCAAACTCTCAGAATTCAATATGAAAATATTAGAATGCATAATAATGAAAGTATTGTTAGTTTCTTCTTATGTCTATATGAGATCGTAAATTGTATGAGAAATCTGGGTGATTTCATAAGCAACACCACTCTAGTAGAGAAAATATTAAGATGTTTGACCCCTAAATTCAAGTCAAAATATTCTACTATTGAAGAGAAGAAGGATCTACAGAATCTTACTGTTGTTCAACTTCATGGGATCCTGACTGCATGTGAGATGAGGAAAGGAGGTCCATCTGAAGTCAAAGAAGCTACCTTTAGAGCTACTGCAAGAGACAAGGACATGGAAGTACAAAAAGAATTAGGGTATGTATTAGAAGAAGATGAGGTAAATTTTGTAAATAAACTTCAACATGGCACTGGAAGGTTTAGAGGTAAGATTCCTTTCAAATGTTTTGCTTGTGGAAGAGTTGGTCATTACGCTGCTAAATGTCCTTATAGAGATAGTCATGAAAAGGGAAAGGATTTAGCAAAAGGTAATAGGAGATGATTTTTCAATACAAAAAGTTACTATACTCATGAAGATAGTGATGGTTTATCAAATATTGAAGAAGGATAATCTGATCAAGATATTAGATTGCTCATGGCATTTGAAAAAGACACTAGTGAGGCTAAATATACACTTATGGATGCTTTAGAAGAAAATGATTTTCTTGAATTAATCAATGAACTAAAAACATGCTTGGAAGAGAATAAAATAGCCATAGATACTCTAAAGAATCAACTCATAGAAAATGAGAAGCATGATGAGAAATTAGAATGTGAAATAGTAAGTCTAAGAAAGGAAATTGAGAAAGTAAAAACTTTAAATCTTAGATTTTCTAAAGGATCTTAAACCTTAGATGAAATTATCAAGGTTCAACGCTCTCCTCTTGTAAAGATAGGTCTTAGATATATCGTTGAATCTTCTAAGTCAGAAAAGTATTCAATTACAAGCTATCTCAATGCTCCAAAAGGTAGCCAACAAATCTTCATCACTCAACAAAAGAGCAAAGACAATTTCCAGGTAAAACATGATCACTCAATTTCAAGGATGAAAAATAACATAAATATGAGTCAAGAGGTAAACAAGAATAGAAGGTTCTATGATCTCATAAATTTATTATTTAATGGAAAATGTCTCTCATGTCATAGTTTTGGTCACAAAGATGCTCAATGTGTTGCATACAAAACCATTATGCCCAAAGAAGAAAGAAAGCAAAGAAATGAGACAGGAATAAAGAAGAATAATTATAACAATTTTTCTCCTCTTCAAGGCGAAATTGAATGTTCATTTTGCAATAACTTTGTACATGAAGAATCTGAATGCAGTAGAAAACTTCAGCCAAAAGAATAGATATCCACGAGTTCCAAGTTATGGATAAAGAAGGACTTACAGTTTGAAAGCTGCGGCATAGCTTTATTTGCAGAAGGAGAAGAAAATAAGCGGTTTTTCAAAACACATGACAAGTGATAAAGATAAACTTATTTCATACAATGCATTAGAGAAGGAATATAATGTTACTTTTGGAAATGACTCTCCTGCTATCATTAAGGGTAAAGGATTTTTTTTTCTAAAATAAAAGTTTAAAGCTAACAATGTTATGTATGTTGATGGATTAAATCATAACTTGTTGTGTGTGAGTCAAATGTGTGATCAAGGAAATGAAGTTGTCTTTCATTCAACAAAGTGTGTGGTTCGTGAACTTGACACAGGAAAGGCCATAATAAAAGGAACAAGAACACCAAGAAATATGTAGATATTGAAAGGCGGCCAAGAGCAATGTTATATGGGTAAATATACAGAAAACTGGTTATGGCACAAAATATTGGGAAATTTGAGCTCTCCTTAAATAAGTAAATCAAGTAGGCTCAAAGATGTTTATGATCTACCCAATAGAAATTTACCCGAAAGGAACATATGAAAATCATGCCAATTCGATAAGCAAACTAGGTTGCAATTTAATGCCAAAGAAGGATTAGCAAGTAAGCCTCTTGAAATTATACATACTGATTTATGTGGTCGTGTAAGGAAAAATTCACCTCGTGGAGAACAATACTACATCCTATTCATTGATGACTTTTGTAGAATGTGTTGGATCAGTTTATTGAAACATAAAGATGAAGCATTTGCAAAATTCAAAATCTTCAAAGCTTTGGTTGAAAATGAATTAGATCTAAATGTTACACCAATTTTTGGACATCTAACCTATTATCATTAGATGGACCCAAGTACACCATGTAAGACCAATTTTACCCTAAGTAAAATTGCTTTCACTATGTAAAATAACTTAATAAAACACATTTATTAGGTTTTTTATGGTCTAAACAGGAAACCCCAAAGGGAAATATTAAACAAATCTATATTTGTTTTATTTTCCTCATGGAATAATTAATTAAACAATAATTTAATTATTATTCTTGGTCATATTTAACCCAAAACAAGGAAATTAATTAGATAAATCCTTATTTATCTTATTATTTTCTAGGAATAATTATTTAAATCTTATTTAAATAATATTCCTTGTTAAATATGACTAAATCATTTATAAATAATTAAATAAATCATTATTTATTTAATTATCATTCAATCACTTCCTCAAAATTATAAATAAATCATTTATTTATTTATTATTTACAAATAAAGGGATTTGACCCAAGTCAAATGCCTTTCCCCTGCAACAAATATCATAAAATATTCCATAAAATGTGGATCTAGATTTGGTTAATATTATTTTAATCATGCACCAAGATCTAGAATGACCTAATATTTTGTTATAAATAGAAAGGTTTTTCCTACCATTCATCACCTTTTGTTGCCTCTTAGATCACTTTGGATCTATACTCTTGGTCTGACTTTGAGCCATTATCATTGTCATATTTTATATTATTTGCTTTATGAACTCCCTTTGAGTTATATGTTTGTCTGGGTTTTCTATACCAACAAGAGAGAGAAATTCTTGATCTGAAGTGCTGAGGACTTTCAAGAACCCATCCCATAGAGGAGAATTGGAAACACCTTTCTTGTTTTCCTCCCAGGTGCCATTAATATATAAATATTTCAAAAATATTGTTCTTGTCTTGTCTTTTGGATGCATGGAGCAAAACCTTATTTTTACTGCTTAATGTCTTTTTATGCATAGATCTGGATTTTGCAGCATTTGTCTTGGTCAACTAACTGTAGATATGAAGATATTAGTTGCCATCTTTCGTTGTTAGGGTTGTTTTTTATTCACAGCTAAAAGGGTCTTTTTTCGTACACTTACACTAAGGATTCATCCTAACAACTGGCGACTCCACAGGGGATTTTCAATTATGACCACTGTCATTTTTCATATTCCTGCATATCCAGCTGCTTCAAACCCTAGGTTTTCTCTTCAACTTTTTTTTTCCTATTTTTATGTTGTTTTTCACCCATAAAACCCTAAAACATTAAAATTTCTAACTTCTGTGTGTTTCTGGCCCTATTGCGCAGGTAACAGACATTAGCCGCAACTGAGACGACAACTTTTTCTGAAATCTGCTGCTGAGAGACCCGGAAGTGCAGGTCACACTTTTCGGCCCAAACCTGCAACCTGGACTGCATGACTCACCTTTCAGCCTCAAAAATGCGACCTGGACAGAAAACAAGTCAGAACCCGTGACCTACTCTTTTTTTTGCAGATTTTCTGAAAGCTTTCTAGGTTTGTTTGAAGCTTCTGTCAAGGTTATCCAGCCTCCGTCTATGCCCGTTTATACCTATTATTGTTCTCTTCTACTCAAATAAGTGGGAATCTATCCCCCTTGGGCTTCAGTACCCTCCACATTTTGTGGAAGAGTTTTAGCTATTGCAAGTGTCTAAATTTTCTGAGTTTCAGCCTTTTCTTTTACATATCTGATACCTCCTCTTCAGATCCCTTTTCAATCAGCTAATTTTCCATCCAAATCACCTCATATAGTTTTGTTTGGGTTTGCTTTTAGGGTCACCTCCTTTTCACCACTGCCTTTAGCTTTTTGCCTCCTCTTTCACAGCAACCTTGCCTCTATCTCTTTGATGTTTTCTATACCTCTTTTCAGCAGATTTATCCTTTAGATCCCTGTCCCTCCCGACCTTAGATGTATTGGCTTATTTTCAGTGTGTTTTGACTAGATTTTTTCCCTCTGTCAAACTAGTTTTTGAGAGACCCGCCTCCTTGGGTTAGATTGATGCATTGTTAGCTGTTAATTTTAAGTTATTTCGGCATTATATATTGTTCTCTACAGGTTTATTGTCAGTTACATAGCACACTTTTTATTTTTCTCTCAAAATGTCTGGGTTTAAAAATTAAAATTAACGCATGCCACATACTAACCCTAAGCGAAGAAGAGCTTGGTTAACATTGCTAGGCAAAGACTTTAAAACATTGTAAAATCAATTAACACTGCACCTCACTGCCCTTACTTTGACATTGTAATCACTTGATTATGCACCTACCTGCCCTTGTTGGTCATTATTCTTCCCTCTATGCCATGTGTGTGTTATCATCATTGTACCCCCAAGGTGTATATCCCGGAGACTTATTGGCCTTCATCCTCAGTTTCCAGTTGGTCCACCTACTCCTTCCCGCCATCATCCAGTTATTCCTCCTCTGATTCTGCACTCTGAATCCTCTTCTGATTCATTGGGTTCTCCTTTTACTTCTGTTTCTCCCCCTATCACCTTCCCTATGTCTGGTCCAGGGCCTAATGCTAGCGGTAATCTTGGCCCTACTGCTGGGAATGCTACTAGCGGAACTGCCACAGGAACTACCTCGACTGTCCCCTTGATCCCTTACATGGTAGGCCTCAGTCTCCTCGATTTCAATCATTTGATCAATGACCCTATCCGCCGCGATGTTGGTTGGCCTGTTATGACAACCAAGCTCCCCTTCGACATTTCCAAGTTTGAAGGCCTTGCTGGAGAAGATCCAACCAACCATATCCGATATTTTCACATGTGGTGTTCATCCAATTCCATTACCGATGATTCCATCCGTATTTGATTGTTCCAATGCACGCTTATAGGAAAAGCTTCTAAGTGGTATGTTGATCAGACCTCCTCTTCCCATACCACCTTTGTTACCATTGCCCGAGCCTTCCTATCTTATTTCAAGCTCTCTCTCCGATACGACACTGGTACTGAACTCTTGACTTCTTTCTGTCAATCATCTACGACCCGCCTATCTGACCATGTTCAGGAATGGCAGAGAAGAAAGAGTTTATGTCAAGCTCCTACCTTTGACGATCATGTCTACATGGACTAGTTCCTTATATCTCACTTACCTACCTTCGGCAAAGATGTCACATCACATTTACCTCAAACCAAAGAAGTCGCCCTCCAAATAGCCTTGAAATATGACCTGATCTATGCTTAGTCTGGTTATGTTTATACCATCCTTTCTGACCTTGCCAGACCTGGTGGCGCCAATGCCCCGGGGGCATCTCATTCTGCCGAAGGTATCGTTGGAGCTCTTTCTCATCCGTACGCTCAACCTCCTATGGGTTATGGTCTCCCTCCGGGAGGGGCCAGCACCTCCAACACTTTTCCCCTTCCAGGTAGCATGTATCCAGGATACAACATGCCTCATCCTTTTGCCCAACCTCCTGCTTACCTCAATGTTGCCCAACCTAACCATTATCCTTATCCACAGCCTGGTGCCCCAGCTCCTCCAGCATTTTCACCTCCACCTCCCTTGCCTTCTCAACCCCAGCAGCAACTACCACCCCCTCCGGGGCAAGTATTTGCACAGCAAGGCGATACTAATCCTCATTCTTCTCAAAGGAAGAGGAAAGGAAATCAAAACCAATCTGCCCCTGGTACTCATGGATCTAATCCTCAAGGTATTGACTCTAACGTTTCTAACCAGAAACCGGGCACTCAGCCCAAGATGGACGGGCCTATTCGTACAAATAAGCCTTTTTCGTGTTGCAGTGTTTGCAGTCATTACACTCATGATTGTCCCCTTTTACCACAGATGCGACAAATGTGGGAGTCTCAAGCCACATTGCAAGGATAACATGCCTCCCCTACTGTTCCCCCCAATGTGACCACTACTCAACCGGCTGTGTTTACCAATCCTTTCCCCCAGCAAGGATTCGTGGCTACTCAACCACCTGATGGACAAGTGGCCACTCAACCTTCCCCTTATGGTTCCTCCAATTACCAGATCCTCATGATGAACTCTGATCAACCTCTAACCGTCGACCTTAACCTTAAAACTCGATCCCATCAGTACCCCAAGCCTCCCGCTCCGTCTGTCCTCGAGTCACCTTCTTCAGGTTCTATAGAGCCTCTTTTGACAACCAATGGTCCCTTGCATATCCCTCAGCCCAAATTTGAGGTTCATACCAAGACTCCTAAGGGACCATTACACCGAAATGCTGCTTCTGGTCGAGCTGCTCATTCATATAGCATAGTAGATGATTTGGCACAATCTCCTACTGCCATTTCAACACTGGAACTCCTCCAGTCGTGCCCTTCTCAAAATAATCCTCTACTATCCACCATGGGCTCTATAGATCCTGTTGATGACCAATTGATTGTTTTTGATGCCCATCAATCATAACATCCTGCTCTTCCTACTTCCGTAGCTTTCCAAATCCCAGTCAAAATCCAGAACGCTAACGTTTCTTGGTGTATCATTGATGAGGGGGCATCCACCTATGTGATGTTTGATTTGGTTTGGAAACAACTCAGATCTCCTAAGTTGGCCCCTTCCATGATCACCCTTCGAGCGTGGGGTGGCCACGCCTCCCATCCCATTTGCATATTCCGTAATTGTCTTATCACTCTTACGGGCAATATTGTTTGTGTTGACGTGGAAGTCATCGATGCCCCTATTGATTATAACATTATTTTGGGGCATAGCTACACCTATGCCATGTCTATTGTCCCATCTGCAGTATACTGCAATTGCAATATGTATTTCCCTCATAATGGAAAGATAGTCACCATTGACCAGTTGACATATCATGAGCCAAAATCTCAAACCTCCCCTAAGACGACCATCTCTTCTATGACCAATAAGAAAACTGTCGATTCTTTGACCAGTGTCTCTCCCGGCGTCTAAAAAGACTCCTCTTTTCTTAGAACCCTCCCTGGTCTTCCTCCTCCTCCTCTCTCTGATCCCAGCTTATCGAATGTTTGCATTATGAAATCGTATCAGGCTGCTCTCAAGCGGCCTACTTTAGCTAGTCAGAAACCTCGCCCTTTGCCTCCTGCTCCTAGTACTTCATGTCATCCTTTTGGACCTTTTCCTTCTGACCCTTTGCCTACAACTGGTATCCATGAGCCTATTTACCCTCCTAGATCGGTCCCTCTAGGCCTTAGCCACCTTGGATCCATTCCGCCTGGCCATTACCCCTCTGGTCAGATACCATTATTCATTCCACCTCCTGGAGTGTACTCGGTGTCTGTCATGGCTACCCTATCTCTTCCTAACCTGACCCTAGGGATTCCTGTCTAGTACCTTGATCCCCCAGCTGCCACCCCGCCTGATCATCCCAAACCTTACCTTGCTTTGACCCCAGTTCAACCAGTCCTCATCACTTCTCCCAATACCACAGTGCCTCACACACCTCAACAGAACCATCCCCCATTGCAACAGTATCGGGAAAAGCAGGAAAAGCTCACACAAAATCAAGTAAGGACAAAGCTGCCCCGATGAACCCTACCCCTTCTTGGCCACCAAAGCACACTATCCAGTGTGCTTTGTGTGATGTTTTTCGGTCACGCCACCCATACATGTCCTGAATTGCCGCATCTCAAGACCATGGTCAACGAGACGTTTCTGAAATCTGATATCCCTGAGGTTTATGTCACTATACCTGATTCAATCCCAAAACTCAAAACCTTGCGCATAAATCACCCTTGTGATTTTTGCGATTTTCATGGCCATTATACCCACCTCTATCCCTGCCTTGACGAGTATCATTCCTCTTTAGACGCATACCGCTAATTCAAGGCTAAGCATGAAAAGATACCTTCTCACTTGTTTGCGAGTTCTACTTCGGTGGGACCGGAGGATCTACCAACTCCCATTAACGTTCCCCCTCCCAATGTTGAAATCATGGAGTATTTGGCCACCATTTTTTACCTATCGTCATCCTTGAGACCCTCAGAGATAGTCCCCTTGGTGACTTCCCCTGATGATTCGTCTGACCTCCTACCTGCGATCACCCTGGGCTCAACATTAGTAGACCTCATATATGCTTACTCCTTTGTCACCCCCCATGACGTTTTGCATGTGAGCCTTTCTCCAGATGATGATGAGTCAGGTATTGCTACCTCATTCAGTGATCCTCCTTCCTACAGTCTCCCCATCTTCCAGTCAGATGAAGACATTATGGAAGCCGTGACCGACCCTAACTTTCCGTGGGATGATATGCACCATCATGCATACTTCCTCCCACAGTAGTCCCATGACAAATACGCTGTGGAAACCAAAGACTTCATTCCCGATGCAGTCGATTGGTTTAAAAATCCCATCCCTGCACCTGATGCTTTCGAAGAAGGAAACATGGCCAATATCTCTCCTACCATCAAAATTTACATTTATGTCAAACCAGGAATTGAGGAACATATCACCTTGGGCACCCAATGCACCCCAGACAAAATTGAAGCTTACACCAAGCTATTCAAAGAATTTCGTGATATTTTTTCTTGGTCCTACTCAGAAATGCCCGGACTCGATCCTGCCATTGTCAAACACCATATCGACACATGGCCTAATGTCCATCTAGTCTGTCAAAAGTTGAGACCCATTAATCCTTCCAGACGTGAAGCTATAAAAGCCGAAATCGATAAGCTCAAGTAGGCTGGCTTCATTTACCCCATCGAATACAACACTTGGGTGTCCAACCCAGTTCTCGTCCTCAAAAAACAAGGCACCATCCGTGTCCGCACTGACTTTCATGACTTAAACAAAGCTTGTCCCAAAGACAACTTCCCCACACCATTTATTGACCAAATCATTGATGAGTGTGTGGGGCATGAGGTTCTATCCTTTATGGATGGATTCTCTGGATACAACCAAATCGTTATCCATCATGTTGATCAACTTAAAACTGCGTTCATCAATCCGTGGGGAGCTTTCGCATACCGGGTCATGCCATTCTGCCTTAAAAACGCCAGCACTAATATTCAGTAGGCCATGTCTTACTGTTTCCATGAATTAGCTCATATTATCCTTGCTTATTTAGACGACCCCACTGTGCATTCTAAACATCAGGTGCAACACCTCCACGATTTGCCTACCATCTTCCTCCGATGTTGCAAGTATAATATCCACCTTAACCCGTTTAAATGTGTCTTCTACGTGCCCTTCAGCCGTCTCCTAGGCCTCATAGTGTTTAAAGACGGTCTAACTCTTGACCCTTTGAAAGTTCAAGCCATTCTTGAACTTCCTATTCCCCGTACTTTACGCCAGCTACAAAGTCTCCAAGGAAAAGATAATTTTCTTCGTCGGTTCGTTCCTGACTATGCCACCACTATGCATGGGTTCCTTAGGTTCCTCAGATCTAACATCTGATTTTTATGGGATACCTATGCTCATGAGTCTTTTGATGCCCTCAAGAATTCTCTCACATCCGCTCCCTTGATCCGTCCTCCTTACTTTGATAGGGACTTCATTTTCTACATCTTTGCTTCCACCTATTCAGTCGCTGGAGTTCTCATCCAGGAAGATGAAAACGGTATCGAGCATTTGATCTATTATTTTAGTAAGAACCTCGTAGGTCCTCCTGTATCCTACTCACATGAAGAGAAATTAGCATTGGCTGTCGTGTTCTCGGTCCAAAAAATTCGTCATTACATCCTCATGCGTTCCACCAAGGTTGTGACTAATTCCAACCCCATGGCTTTCCTATTGAGTCACCGCATCCTCAATGGGAAGTATGCCCATTGGGTTGTTATCCTTCAGGAATTCGACCTCGAATTTGTCACACCAAAAAGTAAGAAAGGTTTAGCCCTCGTTGAACTCATTTTTGAATTACCTACCAATACGCGAGATCCTCCAGTTAATGATGATTTTCCTAATGAGCACTTATTTTCCATTACCAAGGACGATCCTTGGTACGACAATATCCTTACTTACTTGCAAACCCAAAATTTCGCCTTCATCTTGATCGTGATGCTCGACGACGTATCCAACACTAGGCTCCCTGCTACCTTCTTATCGATGACGACCTCTATCATCGTGGCATCGATACTGTCCTTCATCGTTGTCTCACACATGATGAATCTGACCAAGTCCTCAATGCCTGCCATAGTAGCACTTGTGGTGGCCACCTCTCTGGTCTTGCTATCGCCCAGAAAGTCATGTGCACTGGGCATTTTTGGCCTTCTCTCTTTAGTGATTTCATTAAAGCATTCAAACACTGTTCCAATTGCCATCATTTCACCCCTAAGGCGCAAGCTCCTCCAGCTCCCCTCCATCCTATCATCACAGCTGACCCCTTATGTAAATGGGCCATTGACTTTATGGAGTGTTGACCTCCATGCGCTGGTAACCATAAGTATATCATCGCGGCGGTTGAATATTTCACAAAATGGGCTGAGGCTATGCCAACATTTAACAACATGGCAGCTACCGCAGCCCTCTTTTTCTTTAACCACGTTTTCGCTTGATTTGGGGTTCCGAAACAATTGGTCTCTGACCACGGCCAACATTTTGAAGATGAGATATGGCGTGAGATATCCTCACTGTTGGGTTTTGAGCATCAATATTCCTCCTCCTATTACCCCCAAGGTAATGGCCAAGTTGAAGCAGTCAATAAAATATAAATAAGCACCAAACCAACTGTCATCTTATGCTCTTCCCTGCTTCGTGGGCCTATCGAACTACTGTTAAAACCGCCACCGGGTTTACTCCTTTCCACCTCGTTTTCAGAGAGGAGGCAGTCTTACCGATCGAATGTGAAATCCCTTCCCTTCATCTGATAAGCTTCTCCCTGATACCCAACCTCTATAAAAATGAATTATCATGCTTGAGCCCACCTCCAAAGACTGTTGTGTTGCATTGAAAACCATTGAAGCAGCTAAGAAACACACCAAAGCTCATTATGACCGAAAAATCCACCCTCGTACTTTTCATGAAGGTGACCTTGTTCTAGTATATGACCAGGCCCATGATGTCCTCGATCATGGGAAGTTTGACTCACTATGGCTAGGCCCTTACATCATAAGTAAGGATCTTGGTAAGGGGGCATACCTCTTATAGGACTTAGAAGGCCACCCCCTTCCTAATCCTCGCAATGCACTCTATCTTAAGAAATATTACCCTTAGCATTTCCCTCCCGAAATGCATGTTTTATTTTCCTTTAGATAGCCAGCATCTGTTTGTTTTTCGTGATTCGATACTTCACCAGGACACATTTTTTCCATGAAGGGTCACTTCACCTCTCCTCAAAATCGGATTTCCTCACTTACAACACTCGTACTTGGGGCACCACTTTGTCTCCATACTTGTCCTTGTTCGTGTTGATTTTCATCATGAGATACCATATTGTACTCATGAATTTACGGTCCCCTTTATACCTTCACTGTGTGGCAGCATCATTGAGTCGCCCTTGTTTAGAGCATCCGAGTTGAGTCATCATTGCATTGATGGAGTCTATCCCGAGTCCCTTTGTGTCCCATTATATTCCTCCATCCTTCATTGCTTGGTTCCTCTCTCGTGTCGCACAATATGGCCTTCAGTCCCACTGTCCCCTATCCCTCATGATATTGTGTCAGTTGCTGCCAAGTCATCCATGCCCTTTATGCTCTAACAAAGGAAATCATCTGTCCCCTACTCAGTACCCCCCATTTCATCATCATCCCTGGTGTCAGTCTATCAGTTGCTCTATTATTTTCTCTTGTGCCTTAGTTGAGGTTCCCTTATTTCCTCACCTATGGCAGACCTCCTTCTGTCGACATCAACTCATTCATTCCAGAAGATAGGTCTAGAGGGCGGTGTAACTTGGTTCTAGCTTCCACTCTTGTTCGGTGCCTAGGATTAGGAAAAGAAACTCCTTATTACCCTTTGACTTGATTTTTTCTCAGCTCCAACTCCTTTTAGCATGATCGAGATCCGTGTATTTGATGGTCCAGTGATGCAACAACTGATACCAGTGATTCCTGGGTGTGTGTGAGATGTCTCAGCCCTCATGAGGGGGTGGCCCTACAAGTAGCCCCCCACATGCCCAGATGACCTCTTCATCGCAACCTTCGATGCAACTCCATATATTTGATGTCAGCGTTAGCCGCTTGCAGCGCCTTTATGATTCACATGTATCAGTCAGATTTTGTGAGCCCTTCCCCATTTATAGGGGCATTTGGGTTGTATTTGTATCTCATGTACTCAGACATTATTGTGTAAGTCCTGGCTGTTATACCAGGCACAACATGTATGTGGGATTCATCATTATACCTTTTATCTGGCTCATGTTTATGCTAGCTTGTACATTATGGTTTGGTCCCTTGTTTACTGGACACACTATTCTTTTGAACTTTGTCTCGGCAGGCATAGGTATGCCTCCCCCGCCGCCTTTAGCACAGGTACCCACTCATAAAAAGAGACTTGTCGCACCTGTACGTCTCGTCTCCTCAGGTTCTAGTTCTTCAACACATTAGTCTACCTTACATTCCTCTCTCTGACTTCCCTTTTGATGTCTGGTGATTGAGTTCTTACAATGTACTTCGGTCATACGATTTTCTCCTAACACTCGCACACTGGGGGACAATCTGTTACACCAATTTTTGGTCATCTAACCTATTATCATTAGATGGACCCAAGTACACCATGTAGGACCAATTTTACCCTAAGTAAAATTGCTTTCACTATGTAAAATAACTTAATAAAACACATTTATTAGGTTGTTTATGGTCTAAACAGGAAACCCCAAGGGGAAATATTAAACAAATCTATATTTGTTTGGTTTTCCTCATGGAATAATTAATTAAACGGTAATTTAATTATTATTCCTGGTCATATTTAACCCAAAACAAGGAAATTAATTAGATAAATCCTTATTTATCTTATTATTTTCTAGGAATAATTATTTAAACCTTATTTAAATAATATTCCTTGTTAAAATTGACTAAATCATTTATAAATAATTAAATAAATCATTATTTATTTAATTATCATTCAACCACTTCCTTAAAATGATAAATAAATCATTTATTTATTTATTATTTACAAATAAAGGGCTTTGACCCAAGTCAAATTCCTTTTCCCTCCAACAAATATAATAAAATATTCCATAAAAGGTGGATCTAGATTTGGTTAATATTATTTTAATCATGCACCAAGATCTAGAATGACCTAATATTTTGTTATAAATAGAAGGGTTTTTCCTACCATTCATTACCTTTTTTTGCCTCTTAGATCACTCTGGATCTATACTCTTGGTCTGACTTTGAGCCATTATCATTTTCATATTTTCTGTTATTTGCTTTGTGAACTCCCTTTGAGTTCTATGTTTGTCTGGGTATTCTACGCCAACAAGAGAGAGAAATTATAGATCTGAAGTGCTGAGGACTTCCAAGAACCCATCCCATAGAGGAGAATTGGAAACACCTTTCTTGTTTTCCTCCCAGGTGCCATTAATATAAAAATTCTTCAAAAATATTGTTATTGTCTTGTTTATTGGATGCATGGAGCAAAACCTTATTTTTACTGCTTAATGTCTTTTTATGCATAGATCTAGATTTTTGCAGCATTTGTCTTGATCAACTAACTACAGATCTGAAGATATTATCAACCATCTTTTGTTGTTAAGGTTGTTTTTTATGCACAGCTAAAAGGGTATTTTTTCGTACATTTACACTAAGAATTCATCCTAACACTAAAAATCAAATGTATTAGATATGACTGAGGAGGAGAATACATATCAGATGAATTCCTTGATTTATGTGAACAATATGGCATAAAAAGATAGTTTTCTTTAGCTGGAACTCCACAAAAAAGTGGTGTGGTAGAAAGAATGAATAAAATAGTTCAGCAAATGTCGCGTGCTATGCTTGATGAATCTGGGACTCCTGATACATTTTGGGTAGAAGAAGCGCATACTATAGTAAATATTCTCAACAAGGCTCATGTTCATGTAAACAGTGATAAAACTCCTTATGAACTCTAGTATGGTAATATTCCCACTGTGAAGAATTTTAGAGTTTTTGGAAGCAAATGTTTTATCCAGATAATGATAAAAAACTTGGTAAGTTTGGGCCTAGAGAAGATAAAGGAATGTACCTTGATTACTCTTCTAGAAGTAAAGCATACAAATTCTATAATAAAAGACTTCAGAATATTTTTGAATGTATTGATGTTGTAATTGATGAATCTCTCACAGCTCCCAGAAGGGAAATAACAACAAATGAGGATGATGATGATGTATATTTTCCTTCATCAAATAACAAAAATATAGAAGGAGAACCCAATGAAGCACCAGAAGAAGATATATCAGAAAAGGCTCCATCCATGTATGTTCAAAAGAATCATCCAAAATCTCAAATTTTGGGAGAAAAGGGATCAGGGGTTCACACAAGAAGAACTCTTGTAGGATCTTCCAGTCATCTGGAATTCTTATCCACCATTGAACCATAGAATGTAAATCAAGATAGTAAAGATGAATGATGGATTCAGACCATGAATGAAGAACTTGATCAAATTGAAAATAATAATACTTGGGAATTAGTTCCAAGACCTCATGATAAAAATGTTATTGGAACAAAATGGATATTCAAAAACAATTTAAATAAAAATGGAGATGTTATTAGAAACAAAGATAGAATTGTTTGTAAATGGTATGTTCAACAAGAAGGTATAGACTTTGAAGAAACATTTGCACGTGTAGCCAGACTTGAAGCCATAAGAATGTTTCTTTCTTTTTCAAGTTTTCAACAATTCAAGATTTATCAAATGGATGTAAAATATTCTTTCCTCAATGGTGATATAGAAGAAGAAGTTTATATAGAACAACAAGAAGGATTCATTCTGGGAAATGATGAAAAAATTGTTTGCAAAATCAAAAAGAATCTATATGGTCTAAAACAAACTCCTCAGGCATGGTACTATCGTATTGACAAATATCTTCAACAATGAGGTTCCACAAAAGGATCTGTAGATAGTAACTTATACACAAAATTGAGAATGATAAATTGTTAATTATTGTTGTTTATGTTGATGACATCATTTTTTGGAGTAATGAAGAATCCACGAGTCAGAAATTTGCATATGTTATGCGGCAAGAATTTGAAATCTCTTTACTTGGGGAACTAACATATTTTCTTGGCTTACAAGTGCAACAAGAAAAAGATGGCATATTTCTCTCACAAGAAAAATATCTCAAACAGATCCTGAAGAAATATGAGATGGAAGAAGGAAAACCTGTGAGCACTCCAATGGTGATCGAATGTAACCTCAGTTCTCATGATGATTATCCCATGGTAAACCAGCCAGAGTATAGATCTATGATTGGAATTTTGATTTATCTAACTGGGACTATACCATATATCATGCATGCAGTTGGGATTGTTGGACGATTCCAAGCCAATCCAAAGGAGTCACATCTTCAAGCTGTAAAAAGAATATTCAAATATCTACAAGGAAATCAACATTTTTGTCTATGGTATCCCAAGAATGTGGATCTCACTCTTCATGCCTACACAGATGCAGACTGGGCTAGAAACATTGATGATCAGAAAAGTACTAGTGATGGTTCATTTAATATGGGGCCTCGATTAGTATCATGGTTCAACAAGAAACAAAGTGTCATTGCCTTATCTATGGCATAATCAAAATATGTGGTTGTTGCATCATGTTGCACACAACTTCCTTGGATGATGCAGGAATTACAAGATATTCGAATTAAATGTTTTCCTCCCATCTCTATCCTGTGTGATAATAAAAGTTTCATCAGTATCTCGAAAAATCCTGTTATGGATTCCAAAACCAAGCACATTCATATCAAATATCATTTTTGACGAGAACAAATGCTTGAGCAAAAGGTTAAATTGGAATATGTTCCCTCCAAAGAAAAAAATGTTGATATATTTATGAAACCTCTTCCTAGGGAAGCATTTGAATATCTCAGATAGAAGCTGGGAGTTGTCTCTGCCTCTCTTATTAAATATGTTTTATTTCATAAGATTAAATTCGGTACGCATGTTGCATGAAGCCTAGTCGTGTATATATGTGATTTTCTATCTATACAGTCATGTATGGATCTTGTTGTCATAAAATCTATGGGTCAGCCTTCATAACAGCCTGTGTCATATTTTTAACTCTGTTACTCAGGTGTTGATGGGTACATTTTGTGGTTTTGGAGTTCATCTTATATTTCATTTCCTAGATAATTATCTTCTTGATGAAGATGCTTTGATGAATTGGTTGTTGAAAATGTTCAGGATGCACAGGTTTAGGGGGAGCATTAGCCTTGCTGAAAATAATGCATTGTTGGCATTATGTTCGTTGTTGAATTATGATCTCTCTCTTGAGATCCTTTGGTCTTGATTATAAAAGTTCATATCTCTAATTTGATGTAAGGGTCATGTTGAGACCTACGATGTAACGATTATCATATTCATTCATGTATGTACTTAGTCAAATATGTAAACCCACTTGGATTGGCTGCTTGAGTAAAAAATGTAAACCCACTTGGTTGGGTAGTTGAGTCAAATATGCAACCCCACTTGGTTTGGATATTAATGTAAGTATGAGTCCTTGGTGATAGGAAATTTCATACTTAGTTGAGTCATCAAGGCATGTATTCTATTGAAAATATGAAGACTCAGCATGTGCTCAGGGGGAGCATGGTCAGTGCAAATCAGATCTACAAAGCTCTTCATTCTATAAAGAAAGAGAAACCTCGTTTCTCCATTAGTCCGCCCTTTGCCCTTGATGTCAAAGGGGGAGAGTAACCTGGTGTTTTGTGTTTGAATAATGCTTATGATTGATGTGCCTTTGGTGATCAAACACCACCATGGTTTCCATCAAGTCCAAACAGGGAGATTGTTGGAATTATGATGTAATATGTTGATATGTTGTCCTTGATGGCAACCTACTTGATGACTTGCCTTTTGATAGAAACCTATTTTTTATAGATGTAAAAATGATGTATATGCAGGTCAATTCATATGTGATAGAAAAATGAATTCCAGTCAATGACAGAGAAATGATAAAGGTAATGTTTCACAATGTATATGCATGCTTGATGAAGGCAACCCAAGTATACCTGCAGGGTTGATGAAGGTAGCCCACCTATACATCCAGAATTAGTGTATACGCAGTTTTGATGAAGAGAAGTCATGTATACACATAGGTACAAAGAATCCAAGCCGTGTATGTACTTACACACTCCGTTTATGATACCAGGGGTCCTTACCATGGTTTTATCCCACACTATTGAGCGTTTTGTCTTCTATTTGATTCCGTCCAAGAATACCATCAGCACTTGTGTGGTTTTGGCTCATGGTATTGGGAAAGGTGTTGAGCCCCAAAGATGTCCTTTTATTTCACCAAATTTCACTTCATTTCCTTTGTCCTTTATCAGTTATAGGCTTAAAAGATCAATAGGATTGATTAAAGTCACTTTAAGAATGCATATAATGACTGACTTGCTATACTTTTATGGTTTTGTTGTTGTAGTAATTTTTTACTAGACTTAGCTACAGAATGCAGCCATTCTGTAGCTAGTCGCTTATTCTGCAACTATCTTTATGTTCACACATGTTACAGGTGTCACTTAAAGGAAAAACACATATGGTTGAATTCTAGAACTCACCTACATAATTCCTTGCCCTCTACAAAGTCTGAGCAAAAATCTACAAGTGGTTATGCACGTGGAGGAAACCAAAACTAAGAAGTAGACTTCTACCAGGACAAGGACTCTACAGATGTCTTCAGCAAAGTACGAGGCCTTAACAGGAGTTCTAATTCGAATTTAATTGAAAAATATGCTTATCCCTATTTCTTCTCAATGGCAGTTATGTATGTTGCTTATAAAAATAACTCGGTGAACTGAGAGACAGTTAGCTAGTTGATGTTTTGTTGTTAAGTTGTCCAAGACTGTAATACTCTGTTTTTGAAGCGTTTTCCTTTAATGAAAGAAGAACAACTTTAATACATGATCTGAAGAAATATTGAGGAGATTCGTGTGTTAATATGGTGGTAGAGGGCCCCTACTGCCCGAGAGGCTCTGTGCATATTGTTTAGATAAGTAACTTTAGCTCTGTTTCGTTCCTAATTTAGGCAGTTTTCTGAACTTCATGTTTTATGCTCACTTACATCGAATGTTACAGCCAGTCTTGTTCTTATGAATTGTTCCAAAATATTACTAACACTGAATGAGATAGAGCTGTAGTATTTCAGAGATTAATTTCATTTTAGTTCAGCTGTAGTATTTCGGAGGTCAATTGCATATTAGTTCGGTTCTGTTTAATGTATTTCAGGTTTTATTAGCTAGTTGTATTCCAGTTCAGTTAAACTAGACTTAAAGGCCTTCATTATTTACAAATTTCTCTTGTTCTTAGTCTCTTCTAACACATTGTTATCATATGGACAAGAATTAGTAATATCATTTTAAGGTCTTGACTATTCTGCAATTTCTCATAATTTTACAAACAACCCTTTCCAAAGCTATTCCAAGAGATGTCTAACCCTTGAATGAGGCTTGACAGTAAAATTTTGAGTTGCAAAATGGGTTAATTTTAGTGTTAAAAGTTAATTTAGCATAAAGTTCCTTACTATGTTGCAGACAATCTTTTCTTAATGTGTTCCAACAAATTTCTAACCATGGATGAAATTTTCTTTATGATATTGTAAGTTGTTGTTTGCTTAGAAGAACCTCATTGCATCAACTTATCCTTTTCTCAAGTTGTTCCAACATACCTCTAATGAAATGAATTGGATTGAGTTCATGTTATGAGTTATTTTTTATTGTCAAGTTTTGCAATCTTTGAATTAGCATTCTCTGTTCTTAGGTGCCATACATAGTATAGATTTTTCTTTGTTTTAGTGTGACCAATAACTTCTCTTTGCCAAAAATTTAGTTCCTTTCCTCTTAGCACAAAAACAAAAAACCAAAAACACTAGAAAACACTAAACACAACGAAGTAGGAAGAAGTTACCTAGGCACATATAGTGCACTTCACTTCAGCATTTTACTAGCCCTGGTTGACAATTTATGACATCAATTTAGGAACACTAAGTTGACTAGACATTTTGGCGCCGTTGCCAAGGAAGTGTAACTAGGTAGCCTTATTTCTTACCTCCAAAACAAAATGATATGCATAAAGAAAGAGACTCAAGGGGTATATTCATAAGAAGCAGAAGCTTGATTCCTAGAACACCACTTGTTCCACCAAGACCAAGAGGCAGCACACCTCCAACTCAAACCCACATCCCATACTTTACTGATCATAGACTTCCAGAAGACTTAAGATTAGATACTCCATCAGAAATACTTTCCACTCCATCCACTGAACCTGTCTTAGAAGAAGATTCAAGAACCCCTGCTAGAGACATAAACTTTTCCACTTCCACAGGAGAATCAACCAAGGAAGAAGAAGGGGGAGGAGGAGTCTTTAATGGAGAACATACACTATTTGGAGGGGGTAGAGGTAGAGGTAGAGGAGAAGGAGGTAGAGGTGCAGAAGGAGAAGGAGGTAGAGGTGAAGAAGGAGGCATAGGAAGAGGTAGAAGAGAAATGGGAAGCTCTTTTGGGTTTCCTATAGTAGATGAAGAAACCAATGCAACTATGAAAAAAATTTCACCCTCTGTCCTTCCAAACTTTTATGGACTCAAAACTGAAGATCCTGAAACCTTCTTATTTGAATTTGAAGTCCTATGTAGAACCTATGACTACTTACAAGATTCCCAAAAACTTAAACTATTCCCTTCAACATTGAAAGGAGCAGCATTAAAATGGTTTATGAGTTTGATCAACAGTTCTATTAGGACATGGGAAGACATGAAACATGCATTTATAGAGAGGTATTTGGATTACTGTATGCTAGTTAAACATAAGGAGGAAGTGTTTAAAATGCTACAAAGAGAAGATGAAAACCTGGAATATTCGTTGGAGAGGTTTTACTACAACATCAAAAGAGAAAAAATGGAAAACTTAGACCAAGATACTTTGAAAGCTCTCTTGTTGAAGACAATTAGGGATGAATGGATAGATATAATTAATATGATGGGAAAAGGGGATATATCTCAGCTCACATTACCTGAAATAGCTGAATTATGTATCAACCTTTCAAGAGGGAAATATAAAACTGTAAAAGGACCAAGAGACCCTGCTCTTGCAAGGGCGAGCAAGTCTGCTTCTGGGACAGTAAGTAGGGCAAAAATAGGTCATATGCTTGTTGAATTCAAATCTTAAATTTTAGGGAGTATTAGTGATAAAATAGACACCCTTAAGCTACAAAACAAGCAAAAAGCTGAATCTGATGCCTTAGCAATTTTTTTTCCCAAATGTAGAAAGAAGCATGCCTTGAGAGAGTGCCCTTTGGATGCAAAAGTAGTAGAGACTTGTGTAATTTGTTCGGAAAAACATGAGACCAAGAGTTGTCCTTCACTTTCTGGTCTTAAAGCTGTCTTTCAAGAAGAAACCCCTACAAATTCCACAGAATCTCTCAATTTTGTCTTTAGGAGGCCTTGGAAAGGACCTCAAACACAACGATTCCATGATCAGTTGTATAATCAACCTCCACCAAATTGGAATTCTTGGCAGCAACCTTGGCCCCAATTTCAAAATCAATCTCAAACTTGGGCACAAGGAGCACAAAATCCCTATGGAAGATACTCTCAGTACTATCAATATCCACCATCTTATCCACCATATCCACATTTCCCTCCTCAACAAAATTTTCAACAAAATCCTCAACAGAATCCTCAAAATCCACAACATCAAAATCCACCACTTCCACTACCATTTCCTCAGAAAAAAAATTAGTTACCTGCCCAACCCATACCAAACCCCAACAATAAAAATCCTCAGAACACATACATGATAGAAGGCCAATAGTTTCCAACCTATTTGATTACTCCTTTAGACCTTAATAATGTTCAACTTAGGTCTGGAAGAATACTTGAAAAGAAGAAACCTTCTATAATCATACAAGAGAAAAACAACTTTGAGGAAGATTCTCTACTGGTGAATAAAAGTCTTGAAGAGAACACACCTTTATAAGACCCAAACATTGAAAAATCAAAACAAAAAGAACCAATAATTTCAACTCCTATATTAGAGCAGCCATCAACATCTACCTCTACACATCCCTTTCCAGAAAGATTACAAATTGATAGGGGTGTAGAAAAACAAATTATGGTGCCTAATTATGATTTCCTAGATAAGCTGGAAAATGTTTGTATTAAGATCCCATTATTACAAGCTATCAAGGAAATTCCAATTCTAGAAAAAACAATAAATTAGTTGAGCATGAAAAAAACAGGAAAAAGAATCAAAGAGACAAAGAAAATTCAACTGGCAGAAAAAATAACAGATATCATGATGGGTAAGATTTCCATTCCAAAGTATCTAGACCCAGGAAATCCAGTTGTTAAGATACACATCAATGGAATTGAGATCCAAAACACACTTATTGATTTAGGAGCAGCAATCAATATCATGAGTAGACAAATCATGGATAAACTAAAGCTCCCTAATCTTCTTTTTACACCCACATTATTACAATTAGCAGACAGATCTGTGATCAAACCTGATGGGGTAATAGAAGACATTTCAGTGTCCCTAGATTCTTGGGAGTATCCTATGGATTTTATGATCCTAACCCCTAAGAATAATCTAGGAAGGCATCCTATTATATTAGGAAGACCTTGGTTAGCTACAGCTGGTGCTTTCATTAGCTGTAGATCCGGTGATATGTACATATCTGATGGTAGTTCAACCAAGAAATTTACCTTGTATCCTCCAGCAAAGACAATTACAGAATTATATGATACTCAATGGATTGAGGATGAAGAAGACTTACAACCTCTCTTCACAATTTCATAAATTAGTGAAGATAGCCAGATTCTGAATACCTTAGAAAATTTTGAATCCTCTTCGGAATACAAACATGAATAATTTCAAGAAGAATCCAACATTGAGTTTTTATCATCCAGATAGATGTCTCTCTATTCCATGGATAAATTTGGCAGCTCTACAATTGAGATATTTCCAGGTAAAACTTTAAACACAAACAAGAACCTAGAAAAATCTCAACAAGAAGAGCTAGTCAAGATATTACAGAGAGATTCTTCTGCATATGCTTGGGAGTACACTGATATGAAAGGGATAAGCCCTAAGACTTTCACTCATCACATCTACATAGAGGAAAATTGTAAACCCATCAGACAGCCTCAGAGACGGATGAATCCAAATCTTAGGGAGATTGTTAAAGAAGAATTGCATAAATTGTTAAATGTCAACTTTATCTATCCCATTTCAGATAGTCAGTGGGTTTCTCCTTTCGTAATTGTGCCAAAGAAACATGGTAAATGGAGGGTATGTATTGACTACCGAGAATTAAATAAAGCTACTCTTAAAGATCATTTTCCCCTGCCTTTCATAGATCAAGTGTTAGATACATTAGCTGGAAAAAAGTACTTCTCATTTTTAGATGGGTTTAGTGGTTATAATCAAATTCAAGTAGCACTTGAATATCAATAAAAAACTACATTTACCTGTCCTTGGGGTACCTATGCCATACCGAGTATTTCCATTTGGACTATGCAACGCACCTGCAACATTTCAAAGGGCAATACTAGGAATCTTTCCAGATCTAATACATGATTGTGTAGAGGTATATATGGATGATTTCACAGTCTATGGAAACACATTTGAAGAAGCCTTAGAAAACTTGGAAAAAGTTTTAAAGAGATGTAAAGAAGAAAATCTTTCACTAAGTCATGAGAAGTGTTTTGTGATGTTTACTGAAGGAATTGTTTTGGGGCATCACATTTCAGGGGATGGGATTAGAGTTGATGAGTCAAAAGTTGAAGTCATCTCTAACTTATCTGTTCCAAGTTGTCAAAAATATGTTAGGATTTTTCTAGGATTTACAGGATATTATCGAAGGTTTATAGAAAAATTCACCAAGATAGCATCTCCACTTTTCAAATTATTTACCAAGGATTGTGAATTCAAATGGAATCCTAATTGCCAGTTAGCCTTTGAAACCCTGAAAACAAAAATCTATGAAGCACCTATTTTAAGGGGACCTAACTGGAAATTACCTTTTCATATTTCAATAGATGCCTCAGATACAACTTTAGGAGCTGTATTGGGACAAAAAGACCTGATTCCTTATGCCATCTACTATACAAGTAAAAATTTGACCCCTTCGGAGTTAAATTATACTGTAACTGAAAAAGAGTTCTTAGCTGTTGTTCATGCCATAAATAAATTCAGACACTATATAACAGGGTATGGAACTTTTGTTCACACATATCACTCTGCAATTAAATATTTAATGAAAAAATCAATTACTAATGGCAAAGTCATAAGATGGTTATTGCTTTTACAGGAATTTAACATCACCATTATAGATAGGCCTGAAAAACAAAATACAGTAGCTGATTTCCTATCTAGACTCCAAAACATTAAAGACAATACTCCAGTTGAAGATCAATTCCCTGATGAATATCTTTTTGCAATTTCTACTCAAACTCCTTGGTTTGCTGACATTGCTAATTATTTAGTTTCAGGGAAATTTCCTTCAATAATGAATACAAGAGACAAAAGAAAGATCATTTATGACAGTGCAAAATATTCATGGGTTTCTAATGAGTTATACAAAACAGGTCCAGATTTTATCATTAGGAGATGTGTTCGGGAAGATGAGATGCCTGAGATTCTCAAGGCATGTCATGATGAACCTTGTGGTGGACACTTTGTTGATAAAAGAACAGCTTATAAGATCCTTCATTTAGGATATTATTGGCCATCCCTTTTTAAAGATGCTAAAGAGTATGTCAAAAGGTGTGACAGTTGCCAAAGGGTAGGGAAACCTTCTCCTTCAGGTGAGATTCCATTACAGCCTCAGGTACATATTGAACCTTTTGAAAAATGGGCTTTGGATTTTGTAGGACCTATTAGTCCTCCATCAAGACAAAAGAAATATATATTAGTTTGCACTGATTATGTTACCAAATGGGTAGAGGCCAAGCCATTACTTTCTGCTACTGAAGCATATGTAGTTAATTTTCTTTTTGAGGATATTTTTACTCGTTTTGGTGTCCCAAGAGAAATTGTTACAGATCAAGGAGCTCAATTCACATCAAAGCTAGTGGAAAAAATGGTGGAGAGGTACAAAATCAGACACAGAAAATCTACTCCCTATCATCCACAAGCAAATGGCCAAGTGGAATCTACTAATAAGGTCATTGAATGGATCCTAACAAAGACTGTTCATTTACATAGAAGAGATTGGGTAGACAGGCTTCCTGAAGCCTTGTGGGCCTATAAAACTACATGGAGAAGCACAACAGGTCATACCCCTTATGAACTTGTTTATGGAAAACAAGTCTTGTTTCCCATAGAGTTTCAGATTCAAACTTTTAAAATGGCAGTCCATCTAGGACTTGATCTAACATAAGCACAAAAGCACATATTGGAGAAGATTAATGAATTGGATGAGATTAGATAGGATGCAGTCCAGATTACAAATATAGTCCAACAGCAAAGGACTAGATGGCATGATAAGTACATTAAGGAAAATAAATTCAAAGAAGGTGACTGGGCCCTCTTGTTTGATTCAAAGTTCAAAGATTTTCAAGGTAAATTCCAAACACATTGGCTTGGGCCATATGAAATTGTGAAATTTTTTGATAATGGAGCAATAAAAATCAGGACAATAGATGAAGAAGAGGTCACTTTTCTTGTAAATGGTCATAGATTGAAACTGTATCACAAGCCACTTTCAAGAGAAGAATTTGTCAAGAGATTCCAGGAGAACAGTGATGTGAAGTTAATGAAGAAGAATCCTTCTTCTTCATCAACTTAATTGAATTTTCTGAAATCAAATCATGAAAAAAAAAGTATAAACATGAAAACTAATCACTGATTAGCATGTTTATACAGAAAATATAAAGTGAAAATCAGAATCCTTCTGACACTTTAGCTTTTCAAAATTTTTCTTTTCTTGCAAGCAACTATCATAAGTGCAGATTCACTTTACATATCACATTCCACTTATGATCCATTTCACTCCATCATATTTCACTCCATTCATATTTCATTCACTCCATTCATATATACTTCATTCACTCCATTTCATGTTCAATCTCATTTCCATCTCAGATTTCTAAATTTGATCTCTTTCTGCAATTGAGTATTACAAATCATAAGTTGCAGACCACTTTTCATATTTCATTCCACTTTACATTTATGATCCATTTCATTCCATTATATTTCACTTCACTCATGCCTCATTCCACCATATTTCATGATCCATTTTAATTCATTTCATACTACATTCCATCCATGTTTCAAAGCTTTTACAGGTATATTATGCAGCTAGACATTCTGCAGCCAGATATCCTGCAGGCAACTATCCAGCAACCACTTGTTCAACAGAAATGATCCTGCACACCTATGTCAACAAGCAAAATCAAAGGGATTATGAAGACTGAGGGATCAATGATTTTCAAAGGAAGACAAAGCATATTAAAAACCACAAAAATCAAAGAAGGGCTAAGGTAACTTGTGAAATTATTATGATAACAGATTATGAAAGTTATAGTATGGTTAAGTTATATGTATGTTTCATAAAGTTATTTTGATTATTCTTATTGATCAAGCCTATCAAGCCTATAATAAAATTCATGGACAAATCCCTTCTATTCCGCCATATCAAATCATCATTTATTAAAAATTAACGGTTAGTACTTGAAGTGACCTATTAGGTCACGTCACTAACCCGACGTATTCAGTGATGATTTTGAAATTCTCACGAAATTTTTTTGCGGTATTTCACTCCATGACATCTCAAACTCATTTTTCGTGTAATTTACCCTCACCGTATTTCACTCATTCCATAACCACTTCATGTCATTTTTCCGTAGCCAATTCCTAGCCAATTCTGGTCTGCAAAACAGAGAAGTCATCTTTGGGGTGAAAACAACCTTCTACAGCCATTTTTATCGTGAATAGGAGAGCAGTTACGGAGCAGTAAATTGAAGGTTGAGAAAAGAAGCCATGGGTCTCATTGTAAGGTCCGAACCAGTCGCAACCAAATACTTAGAGAGTTACCCACAGAATAGAGAGATGCTACATCAGGTTGGGTGGTTACGGTTTTCGGAAAAGTTCAATGGTTTTCATAAGGAGGTAACCAAGACACTTGCACGGTCATTCAATGGATTAGAAGTTGAAATAGGTGATGTCAAGTTCACTATCACATAATCCTTCATTGCAGAAGAAGCAGAATTACCAAGGCAAGGTGAACGATGGTTCAAAAACAAGGAATTTCACAATGAAGAATGGAGGAAAATGCTCAAAACACCAGGTATGGATATCTCAGTTTCCAAGAAAGGCATTCCTAGTTCAGCCTTAAAGAATAAGTGGCGAAATATGTTGTTAATTATGCAAAAGTTTATAACTTGTGAGGGAAGGTTTGGCACCCTATATGTTTATCATATTCGGCTTATGATGCATTTCTTAGATGAAGAAATCAATTTACCCTTTTTCTTACTCCATAGCCTAAAGAGGATGGCTACTAATGTCCAAAAAAGGGTTCAATTTTTAGAAACCACCTTGTATTAACATGGCCTAGTTAAAATCCTAATTGAACATCATTTGAGAAAGGTGGGAGACAATTGGGATGAGTTCCTCTTGAGGAATCACTTTGAAGAACCAAAAGAAACTCCATCTGAAGGCAAACTTGCAAGAAGAAGTATGAGAGGGAAAATTTCCAAAACTGGTAAATCCATACAAGAGGACAGTGAGGAGGTTATCTCTGAAAAATTGGCTGAAATCAAGAAACAGATTAAAAAGGAGAAGATAATAAGAAAATATGCCAAGGAGGGAGGTGAGGGACCATCTAAACTAAGAAGAAGCCATAGGCTTAGAGGCATATTGAAGAGAACAGGGGTTAAGCAAATGGGAATCATAGATATTGAGGATGAAGAGACACCAATTGATAGATCTCTTGAGTACCAGTATGAAGAGGATCTTGATAGAGGAACTCCGGAGGTAGACCTAGCACAACAACAAATCTATAATTATGTTGAGTCATTGGAAAAGAGGGCCTCAGAAAATAGAGGAAGAACTCCTAGCCCACAAGAGTCTTCCATTGAAGTGTTGAGAAGAGATAAATATGAACTGGAAGTACTGAATAGGCACATAAAAAATGAAAATGAGATTTTAAGGGAACAAGTCAAGCTGAAAAACAACATGAACACAACTCTCTCTCTGCAAATGGAAAAATTGTACAAGGCTAGTGAGAAGCTGAAGAAGAAAAATAAAAAGTTGAGCAGGGCACTTATAAACCTGAGGTTCAAATTGGTCATAAGGAAGCCTAGGATGCCATTGAACACCAAGAAAAACAATAAAAGGAAGTTAGATGTCCTAGTAGAAGTTTCAGAATACATAGATTGATTGCATGAGGACATGCAAAAGCTTTGCAGTGGGGGTATGTTGAGCCCCCAAGATGTCCTTTTCTTTCACCAAATTTCACTTCATTTCCTTTGTCCTTTATCAGTTATAGGCTTAAAATATCAATAGGATTGATTAAAGTCACTTTAAGAATGCATATAATGACTGAATTGCTATACTTTTATGGTTTTGTTGTTGTAGTAATTTTTTACTAGAGTTAGCTACAGAATGCAGCCATTCTGTAGCTAGTCACCTATTCCGCAGCTAATTATGTTCACACAGGTTACAGGTGTCACTTAAAGGAAAAACGCATATGGTTGAATTCTAGAACTCCCCTACATCATTCCTTTCCCTCTACAAAGTCTGAGCAAAAATCTACAAGTGGTTATGCACGTGGAGGAAACCAAACCTAAGAAGTAGACTTCTACCAGGACAAGGACTCTACAGATGTCTTCAGCAAAGTACGAGGCCTTAACAGGAGTTATAATTCGAATTTAATTGAAAAATACACTTATCCCTATTTCTTCTCGATGGCAGATATGTATGTTTCCTATAAAAATAACTCGGTGAACCGAGAGACAGTTAGCTAGTTGATGTTTTGTTGTTAAGTTGTCCAAGACTGTAATACTCTATTTTTGAAGCGTTTTCCTTTAATGAAAGAAGAACAACTTTAATACATGATCTGAAGAAATATTGAGGATATTTGTGTGTTAATATAGTGGTAGAGGGCCCCTACTGCCCGAGAGGCTCTGTGCATATTGTTTAGATAAGTAGCTTTAGCTCTGTTTCGTTCCTAATTTAGGCAGTTTTCTGAACTTCACGTTTTATGCTCACTTACATCGAATGTTACAGCCAGTCTTGTTCTTATGAATTGTTCTAAAATATTACTAACATTGAATGAGATAGAGTTGTAGTATTTCAGAGATTAATTGCATTTTAGTTCAGCTGTAGTATTTCAGAGGTCAATTGCATATTAGTTCGGTTTTGTTTAATGTATTTCAAGTTTTATTAGCTAGTTGTATTCCAGTTCTGTTAAATTAGACTTAAAGGCCTTCATTATTTACAAATTTCTCTTGTTCTTAGTCTCTTCTAACACATTGTTATCATATGGACAAGAATTAGTAGTATCATTTTAAGGTCTTAACTGTTCTACAATTTCTCATAATTTTATAAACAGCCCTTTCCAAAGCTATTCCAAGAGATCTCTAACCCTTGAATGAGGCTTGAAAGTAACATTTTGAGTTGCAGAATGGGTTAATTTTAGTGTTAAAAGTTAATTTAGGATAGAGTTCCTTACTATGTTGCAAAAAATATTTTCTTAATGTGTTCCAACAAATTTCTAACCATGGATGAGATTTTCTCTGTGATATTGTAAGTTATTGTTTGCTTAGAAGAACCTCATTGCATCAACTTATCCTTTTCTCAAGTTGTTCTAACATACCTCTAATGAAATGAATTGGATTGAGTTCATGTTATGAGTTATTTTTTCTTGTCAAGTTTTGCAATCTGTGAATTAGCATTCTCTGTTCTTAGGTGCCATACATAGTCTAGATTTTGCTCTATTTTAGTGTGACCAATAACTTCTCTTTGCCAACAATTTAGTTCCTTTCCTCTTAGCACAAAAACACAAAACCAAAAACACTAGAAAACACTAAACACAATGAAGTAGGAAGAAGTTACCTAGGCACATATAGTGCACTTCACTTCAGCAGTTTACTAGCCCTGGTTGACAATTTATGACATTAATTTAGGAACACTAAGTTGACTAGACAAAAGGCTCAAACTATATAAGGATAAGAATAACATAGTCAAAGGTGTGAAAGTGTATGGGTTTTGATTGAATACTTCACTATGAAGTATATTTGCATGGTATGGGTTAAAGTTTATTAATACATATGAAATAATGATGCACCTATGGAAACAATGATGGATCGGGATATCTAGACCTAAAATGAATTTTTATTTGCATGATATGTTGGTGAGATGTCTAGATCTGTGATCTGGTGCATGTTTCCTGAAGAGGACGGTATGATCTAAGTGATTATGTTGAGCTGAAAAGTTACGAAGCTCAGAATATTTACAGATCTATATGTTGGTTCATCACGGTGAAAGCGCGTGTACATGTGGGTTTGTTTCAACAAAAGTGCGTATGGAAGTTAGGGTTTTATGAAGCATGTTAAAGAGGTTGTCTCATTATTTCTTCTACATTTATATTGTTTTTCAATGAAGTCTTCATATAGATATAGGTTGTTTGAATACTATATATGTTGCTAGTTGATTATGTACAAATATGATCAATGACTGAGTTATTGAATATGATGGATGTTGCTGACTAAATAAAGGTTCTGTAAACCTGACAAAGTATGCCTAAATGTCTCAGATCTTCTTTGCATCTGATCATATTCCTAAATTCAGTATTTAAAGATATATATGCAGGTTCATCCACAGGAAAGCACATATATATGTAGGTTTTAGTGAGTAAAGTAGTGTATACATTTGGTTTTATGAATGATCAGGGTTGAAGTTGATTCTGCATGTTAATTCAAAAGTCTGGGTTTATTAATTTTTTCTGGTTACAGTGATCTCACTGTTCTATTTAAAGTTTGAGTTATGGATATTGGTGTTGTTCTACATATTGAGTTGTGTTGAAGCCGTTGGATCCAGTGTGAAAATTTATGAAACATGGTCTGCATTGGGTCTGAGCATTGAAGCCTTCAGTGTGGAAGTAAAAGCTTCCTGCAAGTAGAAGTTGGTGTTTTGTTGAGGGGGTTGTAGCTTCCTTCCAGTAGTGGCTGTTAAACAAGATCAGGGGGTTGGAGCTTCCTTCCAGTAGTAGTTGGATAATGAGAGAAGGTTGTAGCCTTCCACAGGTGGGTGCCTACGTACTGATATGAGTATGCATCAATACAACATTTTAAGTAGTTTTCTATATAATAAATATTGAAGAAAGAGGCGACAAGAGCAGTGATTTTCTCCCGAATTGGGTTTCCACCTTAAATCTTGGTGTTCATGTGTGATTCACTTGTGTGATGATTTATTTTGTTATTAATGTACATTTTTATTGCTTAACTATCTTATGCATAACTGGTGAATTGGGCTAAGTAATGTTTCTAAATATTTATCTGAACAAAAAGATATTTGGGAATACACAAGTTTCCTTTAGGATATTCGTGTGTATATGCTAGTTGGGCTAATCAAAGTCACGTATAGAAATTAGTAAAATAAAAGTAAAAGATTGTGATTCTTGTAAATATTGATCCACCACCCCCCCATATATTTTTCCCAAATTTTTGCCACTAGGGTATGTGTAGACAAACATGGAGAAATTTGAACAAATATAGAAATATTTTATAAATATTTTTCAATAGTTAGAGTTTTTGGAAGCTTTTCTGGTGGATTTTCCGGTCTAATTTCTCCAAAATCCATGAGGAATTTATTGAAATAAAAAACATTATGGGTAACCCTTGCACAATCAAAGTGTCGTCAGGGTTTTTTAGGGTGTCAAATCCATATATACATTCAAAATACCAATTTAAATAACACAAATCAATATTTCACCTCAAATTTTCCACCCTATTCTGACACTAGAAAGTCTAGAAAATTTGACTAAAAACAACTCCCTTTTATAATCTATAACCTTGAAATTAAAAGAAAAAATTCTTGATGTTATCCTTCTGATATATTTGGTCCCATTAAAATTATGTTTATGATTAGGAATAAAATGTACAAGCACAATGAATCTAACTTCAAAGGCAAGAGACTTGTAAATATTGCTCCAAATTCTAGTCAAAGTCACTTGTGGCTTAAGAGGGGGACTCACATAAAGAGAAGAGCAAGCTAACCATTTAATGCAATATTCTTCTTTGTGGTGCTTTCCTACTCATATATAAATGGATCCTCCATCTTACCATAAGGGTGGAGGAACCAATCCTTTGAAGGCCCTTAATAATCCTTATTGTAACCACCTATGCCACTTTTTCCTTCTACACCAATGTAACGAACCACATCTACTCCTCCTCAACCTAAAATTCCTACAAAACCCCTTCCTAGCCATAATAATTTTAAGGTAGCTCAATGAACACAAGTTTGTGTCTTTCTAATTACTCCACTTACACCATATCTTTCCTGGATTGTCATGATATCCACCTTAGATCAAGAAAAAATTTGAATAAAACTCCTCTTATGTAGATTCAATATTTTAATGAGGAAGTTTTGAATGAAGAACCAAAACTTCCAATCTCTCGAGACATGAAAAACAAATCAAACTTGTCCAGAACAATAAGTTCATCATTACCCAAAAATATTGGACCTAAAGAAACCTGTCGCCAAGCCTGAATTCAATTTCTTAGGTTAACTTAAGAATATGTGTGTGTTTTCATACCAATATTCCAAAAGAAAAATAATATTCCTATTTACTGAAAATTTGTAAGGAAATTATGTGCAAGGAGACCCAATAGAAGAAGGAAATACGCTCATACCATATATGTCTTGGGAAAATTGTTAGATATTATTATTGGGGGGCGGGTGTCATCGTTGTTAAATATTTAGATCCCTACAACCTTGTAGTCAATGTGCAAACTCAAACTAAGATAATCACCATAGGTACTAAGGAACTGAATTACTCCCCTTGGACACTTGTGTGGAAAAATTAACCACATAATTATTCCCAATGCATTGATTGACCTTGTCGCTACTATTAATGTAATGACCCATGAGATAGTAAAAGCTCTAGGACATTTTGGTTTTAGGAAAACCCCCACCATATTACTACTACTTGACTAATCTACCATTAAACCAAATGGGATATTAAAATATGTCATAATATCCATGTATTTGTGGGATTATCCTGTTGGTTTCAAAATTCTACCACCTAAATATTCCCTAGGGGACTATCCTTTAATCCTAGGAAGGCCATGGCTGACCACTACAAACACATATATTGACTATAAATTTGGTAGCATGATAATCTCTCATAGTAACTCCACCAAAAAATTACCCTATATCCTCCCACTAAGCCCAACATTGATCTTGAAACCCCATTTAGTGAAAATGGAGAGGGGAGAAATTAGGAAACAAATTCTCATCAAGTACTTATCGTAGACAAACATATTTCACTCAAAGAAAAAATTGAAGACTAGGAATTGATGAATTTATAGCCTCCTCCTCCTCGTCCAACTCACATATTATCACTCATATAATAAACACTAAAGTCTAGGCTTCTCTTGTCACAACAGATCCATCACTTGTAGAACATGGTCCTCTTCTAAGGAAGAAAAATATTAAATTTTGGAAACCACAGAAATCCCCAAAAAAGATTTTAGAATTAATTTAGAGCAAACAAAACACTATAAGGAATGACTAATCAAGGTTTTACAAAAGTATAGTGATGATTGTTGGTAGGAATGGACATGAAGGGGATCAATCCTAATTTGTACATTGACTACATATATTACAAGGAGGAATCCAAGCCCATCCATCAAGCTCATCAACAAATGAGTCATGATTTATGGGAAAAGTCAAATATGAGTTGCAAAAATGACCTTTGGTTCATTTCATCTACCCCATTTCCGATATCCAATGGGTATCCCCTCTTGTCACCATGCCGAAAAAGAATGGAAAGTGGAGGATATGTGTTAGTCATAGAGAACTAGAAAAAGAGATGCAAAAATACCACTTCCCACTATAATTCACTGACCAAGTACTATACACTTTGAAAAGAAATAAACTCTTCTATTTTCTTTATGGGTTTAGTGGATACAACCTGGTTTAGATCACTCCATAATACCGGGACAAAACCATATTCACTTATCCTTAGGGACATTTTCCTACCATGTTATTCCATTTGGAATGTGTAATGCTCCCACAACTTTCCAACAAGTTGTGATTGGAATATTTTCTAACCTAATTCATGTTTGCATAGAATTTACAGGGATTATTTTATGACATATGACGATGAATTTAATGTGGCATTGGATAATATAAAAATTTTATTAAATATGTGTAAGGGATGTCATTTAGCCCTTAATAATGAAAAGTGATTAATGATGCTAATAAAATATATTATGCTAGGGCATCATATTTCTTCAAAGGGAATCAAAGTGGATACAATAAAAATAAAGGTAATATTAGAGTTTCCTACTCCATGGAGTCAGAAAGTGGTACAATTTTTTCTTAGACATGTTGGTTGCTATTGAGGTCTTATTGGAGATTTTTCACAAATAGCTCATCCTTTATTTTCCTTACTTGTAAAAATGTTGAATGTGTGGACAAATAGTCGCCCTCATGCCTTCAAAGAGTTGAAATCCAAAGTATCCAAGGCTCCTATCTTGATAGGACCTGTAATGTACCCTAATAATAATAAAAATAATAAATAATATAATATAATATTATTAAATAAATAATAATTCAATAATATAAAATGCATAATAAATAATAAAGAGAATAATAATAATAATAAAATAGTAAATAATAAACTCGAGATCTAATGGCTGAAGGGACTTGGTTAAAGAGCAGACGAAACCCTAGGTAACGGTGAATAGAGGAAGGAGGTTGTACGCGGTGGCAAGGGAAGGAGGCAATGCCTTAGGGCATGCAAGGCCTAGAAGGATGGCAGGAAGAATGATAGTTGAGGGGGGGACCTCAACGAGCCCCTTGGTGATGAAGCACCCAACGGCGGAATCAAAGGATGTAGAGAAGGCAGGGGGGTCTCATAAAGAGTACCTAGGTCCCAGAGCACATTATCGAGGGAGGAAAAATAAATGAGGCCATGCACCCCGATCAATTCCTACCTAAGATGAAGGATATTCCCCAGGTGCACATCAAATCAGATGGCATGGGATCTCATATCTAGTATATTAAAGACCACGCCCTGATAGGGAAATTTGTCGGTATATGGCACCCGGAAAAAACCCTAATCTTGTGGATCAATACAACTTGGAAACAAAAAGGGCACTATGAACTGTAGATCATGGCTAAGGGCTTCTTCATGATAATATTTTTTAATTTGGAAGAAAAAAGTAGGGTTTTTGATGGAGGACCACACTTCTACAACTCTGCAGGGTTGTATTTAACCCAGTAGAAGGAGAATTTCAACCAGAGTAGACCTCTCAGTGGCTTTGGTATGGTTGAGACTCTACTCCCTCCTGACAGAATTCTGGTAGCTGGAGATTCTAGAAGATATAGGTAACGCCTTGGGGTCATTCGTGAAGGTGACTGAGAAGACCAAGATAATTAGGTATATATCCTATGCTCAAATTTGTGTTTACCTATATATCTTGAAGGAACTACCGGAAAGAGTGAACCTAACCTGGAATGACGAGGACTGGTTCTAAGAAATCGACTACGAGCACATCCCATTTAGGTGTAGGCGGTGCCACGAACATGGCCACTTGTTTTGCGAATGACCTCTATACTCCCCGCAGGCATCCTCTAAGAACACTAATTGGGAGAAGGATGTAGAAGGATTCGAAAAGGTTGTCAATAGAAAAATATAGGAAAAGAGAAACCATGGAATGGAAGTGCATAAGAAACCACAAACCCAGAATAAGTTTGAGGCTTTGAAAAAGGTTAGTGAGGAAGGGACCAATGCCGAGGTGGGAAGTCAGTCGACTAACAAGGAGCAAGGAATGGATGGCACAAAATAGAAAGCATCTAATCAGGAGAATGAAGAGGATATGACCTATGGGGAAGAAAGGCAAGGGGAGGAGGCATAGGATATAGATATAGGGGAGTTAGACCTAAACAAGATCGAGCAAGCTTGCGCAGATCCAAAATCAGGGTACATGCCTTTCCAACAAGTTGGAATCTTAAGAGAGGCTATCATTAAATCTAAGAGCTAGAAAACATTAAGAGTGGTTTCAGAATCCCTAAAGGTCTCTAAAGGAAAATGACGAGGGAGATGAAGCAATTCCCAGAGGACCAAGAAGCAAGGGGTAAACTGGTAGCACCAGGGAAATATCTAAATATAGAGGATGCCTTTCTCGCCATATCAAAATCTCCCGCACGAAAGTGCTATCCTGGAATGTAAAAGGATGTAACAGTCAACTCAAAAAATGAATGATAAAAAGGAAAATAGAAGTGGAGAAACCTTCAATCCTCTTTCTCCAATAAACAAAGTGCAACAGTGAAGAACTAAAGAAGATAAGAAGACACATCTGGAAAGGCTCAGAGATGATGGCAGTGGACACGAAGGGAGTTGCTGGAGGGCTATGTATTTTTTGTAACCTATCAATGCTAAGCCTCTCATTCTTTGCAGTTTTTACCACACCCTCTCTACCCATTTTCATGTCCTCGACACCTTATTCTGGGGGGTGATCTCAAACGTCTATGGGCCTTTTCAAATGGCCCTAAAATCTACATTTCTAGAAGGTATTTGAAATGTTAGGAACTAGTTGGGGGAAAATAACTGGGTGTTGGGTGGGGACTTCAACCTGATGAGGAATATTGGTCGAAAAAAAGGGGGAATCAAGACCCTTAGTAGCATGATTGAATGATTTAATGAATTTATTGAAGAACTGAACTTGGTGGATGTGCAGACTACCAACAACCTATACACCTGGCAAAACAAACGTGCAGGTTCCTATCAAAATTCCTCTCGGCTAGTTCAATTCCTTATGTCAGAATCATTTTTGATGGGGGCTGGAGAGATTGGGGACATAGTCCTCCTAGCAGCAAGGTCAAACCACTGGCTAGTTTATCTGGACTGGCACCGGTTAGGTGTGAATCTAAATTGACCCTTTTGGTTTGAGAGATTATGGTTTTATCATCCCGATTTCCACAGTCTTATTAGGGAGTGGTGGGGGGATTTGAGGTGCCCTCAGGCTCGAAAATGTATTGTCTACAACATAAACTCAAATTCAGAAAATAACGACTAAGGAGATGGAATAAGGAATCCCTTAGCAATATCCAAGAGGAGAAACATAGACTAGAAGGACAAATAGAATACTTGCATAAACGGGTGATGTAGGTAGGCTACAGTGATGAGGAGAAGGAAACGGAATCCAGACTCGTCCTAGATATTTCCCAATGTGAAAGGGAGGAGGATATCATGTGGCAGCAAAAGTCCAGAAAAATTTGGCTTAGGGAGGGGGACATGAACACCAGGTTCTTCCACGGAGCTACAATACAACACCTTCAAGGAAACCGCATAGCTAGATTAAAAATTTCCAACAGCCAATATGTGGAAACTCAAGAAGATCTAGAGCAGAACCTAAATCTTTTTTTCTCAGGGCTACTTCATAAGATAGAGGCAGATAGAGGATGGGATATAGACAAGATAACCGCCAACATACCTAGTCTAGTGTTAACGGAGAATAACAAGATGTTGATGCGTAGAATAGAAATGGTTGAGGTGGAAGAAGTGGTCAAACAGATGGAAAGATGGAAAGCCCTGGGCCCTGATGGGTTCACGACCAACTTCTTTCAAATATGTTGGGAATTATTAAAGGAGGAATTATGGGACATAGTAGAGGACTCTCAGAAAATAGGAAGGATTCTAAAGGCCTTCAACTCCACTTTCCTCACCCTTATTCCAAAAGAGCACGAAGCAGAAGAACCTGGTAAGTTCAGGCCAATAGAATTATTTAATGTCATCTACAAAATTATCATGAAAGTAATGGTTAATAGATTAAAACCCCTGCTCCCAAAGCTTATATTCCCACAACAAGTGGACTATCTGGAGGGAAGACAGATCTTGGATGGCATCATCCTTACCTATGAGGTGATACACTCCCGGAAGTTCTCTGGGAAGTCAGTGATGATGATAAAACTAGACCTGGCCAAAGCCTATGACAAATTGAGCTGGAAATATATGAATTTCTCCAAGCTTTCAAGTTTTTCCATGATTGAGTAAAATGGGTCCTTAACCTGGTCTCCTCATCATTTTATTCTATTTTGGTTAATGGTTCTCCTTCTGATACTTTCAAGGAAACGAGGGGCATCAGACAAGGGGATCCTAGTCCTCTTTACTCTTCATATTGATGGTATAGGGTTTGGGAAGAGCGTTGAAGGCTATTCAAGAGGATGGGAGGATTCGTGGCCTTGGGATACATGAGGGAGCAACCCACCATAACCACCAATAGTTCATGGATGATACGATGTTCTTGGTTCAGGAAACCGTGAAAGAGTTTAGAGGCTTAAAAGATATTCTAGAGGTATTCAAAAGAGAGATAGGCCTTGAGGTAAATGAAGGGAAATCAAAAATATTATTCTTCAATACTTCTCAGGTTACTCGAAGAAACATCATCAGAATCGTGGGCATTTCGGAAGTCTCCCTCCCCTCTAAGTATTTGGGGGCCCCAATACTTTACTCCAAGGCTGGATAGAGCACTTAGAAAGAACTCTTAGACAAGCTGACAACCAAACTGAATAACTGGACTCATCCGGTGCTAAACCTTCCTATCAGACTGACTTTGGTGAAGTAGGTGCTTCAGTCCATGCCATTGTAACTCTTCTTAGTCCTAGCAGCCCCCAAATTGGTCCTTAAGAAAATCAGGGCCATCCAGAGAAATTTCCTTTGGGGTGGTACTGAGAATAAGAAAAAATGGACCCTGTTTGACTGGAATACAGTTTGTCTCCCCAAGGAATCGAGAGGCCTGGGACTTAGGGACCCGCAAGTAAGTAATCGAGTGCTTAGGTAGAAAATTTGGTGGCAATGGATCGCAAACAAGTCGAACCTTGGGCAGACCTTTGGATGAGAAAATATGCTAGAGGATGGAAAAACAGAACCTGATCAGATTCAATGAGGACCCCCGAGGATCCATAATATGGAAGGCAACTAAAGCTAACCACAAAATAGTCAAAGAACATAGCTTCTAGGAAATAGGGGATAGAGGGGAGGAAAATTTCTTTAGGGACGCATGGCAACAACTACCTAGTATCCAAGGGCGGGTGGAAATGCCAAGGCTTCAAGAACAACTTAAAATGGAAGGCTTGACAAGGTTCAAGGATTTCTGGGACACTCATGTTGAAGGTAACCCTTACCACCAGTGGATGAATGAGGAGTGTTTTAGGACATGCTGTCTGGGGAAGACATAAGTACAGAGTTAGCACCCCGATAAAACCAGATGGGGTTACAAACCAGACGGTCAGTTCAACATCAAAGAAGCATTTGGAATAGCCAGGAATCATTAAAGGCCTTCATCCGAGAAAAAATGGAGTAAAGTTTGGAACTTAGGTCTCTGGCCAAAAATATCCAATTTCCTCTGGCTGCTTCTGAAGAAAAGAGTGTTGACGTGGCAGAACCTTCACAAGAGGGGGATGGCAGGACCTTCAGTATGTTTCCTATGCCTATCAGCTAAAGAGACCATGAATCACCTATTTGATGATTGCAGTTGGGACTCTAAATTTTGGATGAAGGGAGATCAGAGTTTCAAAAGGCCCAACTGAGTCCCAGGATATTAGGTTAACACGATCATCAACTGGTAGGCAGACCCCTTCAAGAGTATCTTGTTAAATCGAATTTGGGAGGTCGCTCCGAGGTTCCTGTTATAGGATATCTATAAGGGAAGGAATCATCATATCTTTGAAAGAAAGAAGAGAATGGAAGAGGAAATCTGGGTAGGCATCCAACTCCATGTACGAGAAACCCTGGGGCTCAGGAGATGGGGACCAGAAGACCTCAATACCAGTAGGGAGGAACTTTATATGCTTCATGAATGGAAGTTACTAGAACCACTACAATATATTGGAAAAAATGGTAAGGGAAGGCCTTTCCTTCAAGCTCAGATACCTGGGAGCCCCCAGAAGATCAGATGTTCATTTTGAATTTCGATGGGGCCTCGAAAGGAAACCGAGGGGTAGCGCAGCATGGCAGAGTAATTCGAGATAATCAAGGGGATATTCAAGGAATCTCTTGGAGGTACTTGGGGGTGACCTATAACAATTTCACGGAGCTTGAGGGGTTACTGGCCGGGCTGGAATTGCAATCCAAAATCAGTGGTTCCCTCTAATAATAGAGGGGGACTCCACAATCATTATTGATCTAGCCCTCAGACTGCTAAATGAATCCCAAGTGAGTAAGATTTCCCAGAACTAGAAGATGGAAAATAACTTGGAAATCCTAATTTCCCTCCTTCAAACACACTCGGAGGTCAAGCTCAAACATGTGAGGCGAAAAGCTAATGGTCTTGCAGACCTACTAGCAAACCATTGTGTTAGTGTGAATTCGAATTGCAAGCATATGAAAAAACTCACTTTAGTTGTGCATAAAAAACATCCCTAACATCAAATATGGCTGTCAATTTCCTTAGATTTGCAGTTAGTGATCAGAATAAATGCTACAGAAATCTAGATCTATGCAGTTAAAGATATTAAACAACAAATAATAAGCAAGAGTTGCTCCATGCATCCAATGGACAAGACAAGAATTTTTAAAGAATTTTTTGTATTATGACACCTGGGAAGGGAACATCGAAAGATGTTACCAGTCCCCCTCAATGGGATGGGTTATTGTATAACCTCAACACTTCAAATCTAAGATCTCTCTCTCTTGATGGTGCAGAAAACCCAGACAAAAATAGAACTCAAAGGGAGTTCACAAGAAAAAAAGTAGAAAAATATGACAATGATGGGAGGATCAAAGTCAGACCAAAAGTATAGAGAAAGAGTGATCTCTAGGCAACAAACGGTAGTGAATGAATGGAAAACTCTTCTATTTATAACAAAATATTGAGTTAGTCTAGATATTGGCGCATGATTAAAATATTATTAACCAAATCTAGATTCAACTTTTATGGAATATTTTATTATTTTTGTTGGAGGGAAAAGAGAATTTCAATTTGGTCAAATCCCTTTATTTAGAAATAATAAATAACAAATAATTTATTTATTATTTTAATAATGTGGTTAAGTAATAATTAAATAAATAATGTTTTATTCAATTATTTATAAATGATTTAATCAGGAGTATTATTAAATAATGTTTTAAATAATTATTCCTCGAAAATAATAAGATAAATAATGATTTATCTAATTAATTGATCACCCACCTATTCCATTTGAACCCCCACCATCATTTTGTTTAGTTTTTAAGTTGCAACACAACTTACTATTTATAGCAGTTTTTCAGGTCTTGAACTTCTGGAGCCGTTTTGAGGCCCTAAACGACGCCTTTTGGGAAAATGAGGAGCAACATGGGTCTATGACCCATGTTTCTCACTCAAAAGTTGTATTCCCTTGAGCAGATTTTCAATGAGCTATTGAGCGACTAGAGGCTAGATCAGATGCCAAAGTTACGTCCCTGAGAAGTTGAAACACCAATTTACCCAAACGGGGCCCACAGTTTTGGCGCTTCATCTCCTAGAGTTAGGTTTTTGGACGTTTCAGTTTTTCCATTGTTTCTCAATAATAAATAAGCCCTCGAGCCTCATTGTAACACAATTTAAAGGTCTGTAGCCACTACATATCTTCTTAGAGATTCGCTACCAGCACCCTAGCTATTTTATTTCCATTATGTCTGTAAGCATATTTCTGTTATTTGATATTAATGAAATGACGCATTATTTCTGCTATATCTCTATGTTTATGGTTATTTCTATATTTTGTTGCGTTCCTGCATAAATCCAGATCAGTGGTATCAGAGAAGGTCTGATCTTTCTTTGTTTTTCTTTACATGTCCCCAACGCGGTCAGGGTATAAGGAGTTAGGGCTCAATCTGGTTGAACCCTTGCAAGATCAGCCTCGCAAACCCCGACGACCTCCCATGGAGGAAGAAAAGAAAGACGAGGGAGCAAGAGATCCTATCAAAATATTGCTCGAGGAGGCCCTCGAGAAACAAAGGAATGCAATTATGGATAAATTTGCTCAAATCCTTCAACAACTGCCCACCTACGGCGCATTTGCATCCAACAGCCACTCTGGAGGCGCCACTCCCTTCAAGGTACAGGTAAACTTTGATATTCCTGTATTTGATGTCCAAATAGATGTAGACGTCATAGATAGATGGTTGAATTTGCTGGAAGGGTATTTCTCGGTCCATGATTTCTCTGACCGAGAAAAGATTATTTTTGCACTCCTCAAAGCCGCCCCCCATGTCAAAGACTGGTGGGAAACCTACCGTGAGCAAGAGGACGAAGGGGAAACCTCTTTGTTATCAGCCACGGCCACTTGGAATTCATTTCGAGATGGCATCAAGGAACAATCCTACTCTGTGGGGAGCCATGAGGACAAATACATCCAATGGACCACGCTGCAGCAACAAAGGGATCAAGATGTGCACGAACTGACGAATATGTTCCATACCCTAAGCACAAAGTTGGGTATTAAAGATTCAGAGAGAAATTTGGTGCTCAAGTACCGCGGATGCCTACACAAACACATTCAGGAGGAAATATAGTTCCTCGACATTACATCGCTTGGTACGACATATCGCTATGCCTCCAAGATCGAGCATAAATTTAAGCAGAAGAAGCGAGACTTTGGATCTGCGAATCCGAAAGGTGCCCCAGAACCGAAGAACAAGGGGCAAGGCCAAAGTGGTGCGAATTAGAACAACACCACAAATCAAAAGAAGGACACAGGGAAGTGGTGTGAATTTCATAACAGCCCCACTCACAGCACAAAATAGTGTCGGGCCAAACAGTCATTTGTGGTTGAACTAAATGCACCCAAATCAGATGCATTTTCTGATCCTGAGTCAGAACCAGACAAAGGCAATGACAAAGGGAAGCATATCATTGATGTGGATCCCAGTGCCATTGTTGCCACCACCAAGATCCAGAGGGAGGACCCAGAGGATCCAGAGGAGGGGGAGCGCCTCTTCCATTCGCAAATGTGGGTGAAGGGTTCTCCGCTGCAATTTCTTGTCAATAGCGGAAGCCAAAAGAACCTCATTTTAGCAGAGGTCATGAAGCAGCTTGGCCTACCGACCATAGCACACCCGCAGCCATATACCATCGGGTGGCTTCACCCAGGGAGAGATATCCTCATCCGCCAACAGTGTCGCCTTCCGTACAACATCAAGCCATTCACGGATGAGGTATTATGTGATGCTACTCCTCTTGATGTAACTGGTGTATTATTGGGCCAACCATACTTGTGGAGGTGACATGCTGTGTATGAGTCTAGGCCTTGTGCTCTTATTATTACTTTGCGAAATAACTTGTACAGGATACCGGAGGTAGTACCGCCTCCTGTCATCTCTTTGACTACTGCAAAACAATGCAGTAAGATTGTTTCCCAAACCAAGAAATTCATTTTCCTTACAACTTGCTCACAGGAAAAGAAGAATATTGTGGCCACAACGTCGAAACAAGGCTCCCCTGCATGGCTGCTACAGATGGAAAAATTCATGGAGGGATACGAGGACATTTTCTCCTCACTCATAGATGTTCCTCTACACTGTCAGGACAAGCACTCCATTGATCTGACCACCAACGCACCGCCGCCTGATGTTGCCATACCTCCTGCAAATACACATATAGAATCCACACAGGTACTTTCTAAGGCTGATAAAGAAACCAAATTTACTAAATGCATCTAGCATGTCTGCCCACAGGTCTATGACCTCTTCAACAAATCTAATACCCAGTTCAATAGAATTTGCGTCATCTTAGGGAGGATCTCAACACAATGGGGACCATGGCTTCCTAAGGAGGGAGGAATGATTCAGGTGGATATCGGTGGCCACCCACCTAATCCATTTGGATCCACACCATCAATTCTTGCAGCTTTTCACATTCAGCACCACTTACTATTTTTAGCAGGTTTTTGGGTCCTGCACTCCCGGATCCGTTTTGAGGCCTTAATGATCCAGGTGGATATTGGTGGCCACCCACCTATTCCATTTGAACCCCCACCATCAGTTTTTTCAATTTTTAAGTTGCAACACAACTTACTATTTATAGCAGTTTTTCAGGCCCTAAACTTCTGAAGCCGTTTTGAGGCCCTAAACGACGCCTTTTGGGAAAACGGGGAGTAACATGGGTTGTAGAACACTCAAAAGTTTTATTCCTCGGATAGATCTTTCTAACGAGCTATTGAGCGTGTCAAATGGAGATCGAATGCCAAAGTTACGTCCCCGGGAAGTTGAAACACCAATTTACCCAAACGGGGCCCACAGTTTTGGCGCTTCATCTCCTAGAGTTAGGTTTTTGGACATTTCAGTTTTTCCATTGTTTCTCAATAATAAATAGGCCCTCGAGCCTCATTGTAACATAGTTCAGAGGTCTGTAGCCACTACATCTCTTCTTAGAGATTCGCTACTAGCACCGTAACTATTTTATTTCCATTATGTTTGTAAGCATATTTCTGTTATTTGATATTAATGAAATGACGCATTATTTCCACTACATCTCTATGTTTATGGTTATTTCTATATTTTTTTGTGTTCCTGCATAAATCCAAATCATTAATTTTCTTGTTTTGGGTTAAATATGACCATGAATATTAATTAAACAGTGGTTTAATTAATTATCCTTTGAGTAAAATCAAACAATAAGGATTTATTCAATTATTCCTCATGGGGTTTCTTGTTTAGACCAGAAATAACTTAATAAACTATGGGTTATTAAATTATTTTTCATAGTGAGAGAAATTTTACTATGGTAAAATTGATCTTACATGGTGTTCTTTAGTCCATCTAATAGTAACCGGTTAGATGACCAAAAATTCATGTAACAGATTGCCCCCCAACATGCGAGCATTAGGAGCTAATCATATGACCAAAGCACGTTGTAAGAACGCAATCACTAGACACCGAAGGGGGAGTCAGAGAGAGAGAAATATAAGGTGGATTGAAGCGCGAGAGGATAGAGGTGAGAATTACAGGTGTCACAAGTCTCTTTTATGGGTGAGTACATGTTCTACATGAGGCAGGGGAGGCATAACTATGCTTGCCGAGATAACAAAGTACAAAGAATAATGATGCGTCCAACAAACATGGGACTGAACTATATAGTACATGCTGACATAAAAATCGGCCAGATAAAAACATGATAATGGATCCCACATACATATTGTGCCTGGGACAACAGCCAAGACTTATACAATAATATCTAAGTACAACCAAAGAGGCCCTGTAAAACAGGAAAGGGCTCTCAAAATCTGAATGATACATGCAAACTAAAATGATTTGCACGCGGTTGAGGCTGGAACCATAAAATATATGGAGCTGCATCCAAGGCTATAGTAGGGAGGTCGTCTAGGCATGTGGGGGGCTACTTGAAGGGCCACCCCCTTATGAGGTTTGAAACATCTCACACACACCTGAGAATCATTGGTACAATCTATTGTATCACTGAACCATTGAGTATACAGATCTAGATCATGCCATAAGGAGCTGGAACTGAGAAACAATCAATTCAAAGGGAAATAAAGGGTCCCTTTGCCTGATCTGAGGCACCTAACAAGAATGGAAGCTAGAACCAAGGTACACCTCCCTCTAGACATGTTTTCTGGAATGAATAAGCTGATGTCAACAAAAGGAGGTCTGTCATAGGTGAGGCAATGAGGAATCCTTAACTAAGGCACAAGGTATAATAGTAGAGAAACTGATAGAGTGACACCAAGGACGATGGTGGAATGGGGGGTACTCAGTAGCAGGCGGACGACATCCCTTATTAGAGCATAAAGAGCATGGATGACCTGGAAACTACTGACTCGACTCTCGAGTGAATAAGGGATAGTATGACTAAAGGCCAAAATGTGCGACATGAGAGAGGTACAAAGAAATGAAGGATGGAAGACTTTGGTAGGAGAAAAAGGGGACTCGAGATAGACTCCATTGATGTGATGATGACTCAACTTGGATGCTCTAACAAGGGTGACTTGATGATGCTACCACACATAATAGGCCTGGTGGGGACCATAAAAAAATGAGTACAAGATGGTTACTCATGAAAAAAATCGACACGAGCATCGACAAGTATGAAAGCAAGGTGATGCCCCATGTACAAGTGTCGCAAGTGAAGAAATTTGATTTTGGGGAGTGGTGAAGTGATGCTTCTTACAAAAACTGTGTCTGGGTGAAGTATAAAATCACCAAAAATGAAAGGATACCCATTTGAGAGATCAGTGAGAGCTTTCCAACGGTCTTGACGGTTTGTCAAACTGAGCTATGGTTTGGTCGCAGCTAGCAAAAGAAAAATATGGGGTTTCTCTTTTAATAAGGAATTTTCCCTCCAATTTGATTCATTTGCAAGTGTAGCTGTGGTGAATGTAGAGAAGAGAAAAGCCCTAAATCTTGTGGCAATCATAGCGGAAAAATCGACCGTTGGAATCGATATACGTCTATTGTAGGTAAGAGACCTAACCATACTCTTTTAAATCAGTGGATTAAAATTTCAGTTTAGGCACCTAGAGCTCAAGAACAGACCAGGTCTCACTTTTTGGGGTATGTTCTATGACCTGCATAGTAGGTACCGAGCAGGAAACTGTGACCTGTCCCAGGAAATGGCCTAAAAAGTGCTTTCTGACAGAGAAAAGGGGGTTTCAGTGTTGTTTTTTACTAAGAGCTGGGATTTTATGGTTATGATGCAGACTTTCCTTTATGTATGTTGGCAAACATGATGGTTTTGTGCAGGTATGGTGGAGTTGAGGATCAACTGAAGACAGAGAGACTTGGATGCATTATGTTATGAGATCCAAGGGGATCATGTAGCTTGCACTACATTGGCCAGGTTTGGGGTCCTCGAATTGTTGAGAACCCACTTATGAGGGCAGGAGAGTCCTTGATTTTCTAAGGATGACCTTAATGCTTCTTGGAAGGGTGGTCTTGATGAAGAATCAAGGTAAGAAAATAATACGAGAATGAGCTACTAGAGAAGGTGTAGAATCATCCCCACCCACCAAGTCAAATGGAGGGACCAAGTGGTACACATGGTATCACAAAAAGTAGAATATTTGAATATAGGGTATCAAACATCTACGATATATGGCTCGCCGGAGAGGCCGGTAGGTGAAACTATCCAAGGAATGGGAGGACAATCGACCATACCTAGATTGATGGGGTCTAGGCTGAGAATTATGGTAATCATATGAGAAGATGGCCAGGGGTGCCATCATGCCCTCAAGCATGGGATACTGCCCCCCAAGCATATTTGATGGAGGGGAATGATATGATATGCAGAGGTGGGAATGATGCCCTTAGCCAGAGGAGTTTATGGAGCACCATATATGGTATCACTATACCAAAGAGTGCTTTTGGAGATAACGAACTGGTGCTCACTGCAAAAATATAGAGGGTGGTCAACAATAATGTCTAAGGGACTGGGTTGTTGATGTAATATGAAGGAATGATGAGGGGGGTCATCCCTAGAGTGATCTGAAGTGATATAGGACTCTAGAGGTTCTTCTAAATGGGGAGGAATAATGGTACTAGAGTCAACATGGCCAGATGTACTAGGAGGGTTGAGGAGAATTGCTTCTCCTAGACTCTCAAATATGGGTGCCCCTTACCCAAACATTGGGTGTCAATTTAATGGCTACAAGGCGTATGTGGTTCGAATGAATGGTTTCGAGGTAAGGGGGGGTAGATAAAGTTAGGGATGGTAAATTCTTCCATAATTTCGTCATCGCAAAAGAAGATGGGGTGACTGGTGCAAGAAAGACCACGTGGTGCAGTGAAGCTACATGACTCATCATCATGAGAAAATATGTTCACATGTGCATCGTCACGGAGGGTAAACTGGATTTCTAAATAAAAATATATAAAAGTAAACTATAAAAATAGTAAAAATAAGTGAAGTTAACAAAATTAAAAAGGAATAAAATAAGAAAGAGTTGAACTAAGAAAACTATAAAAATAGTAAAAATAAGTAAAGTTAACAAAAAATAAAATAAAATAGAAAAAGAAAGAGTTCAATTAAGAGAAACATTAGATTAAGTAAAACTTAAAATAAAGAAATAAAATTTACATGTTGACACAGGGAATGTGTGCATGTGGTTCCCTTTCCATTGTTTGGTATATTTAATAGATGTTTATGAAGATGAGATTCATCATTCCTTCATCCATTCTCTTGAGAGAAAGGTATTGTGAGACAAAAGATTCTCTAGCAATAGTACGTTGATTGAGGCATCGGGGGTGGCCAACTGTAGAAATATTATGTGCAATTGAGCCTACGGTTGAGTGGAGAGTCGTCCCCAAAACTTTGTTGCGGTTAGCAGTATTCAAATAGTGTTCAACTCCAAAAGCAGAAGTAAGGAATATTGTCGCTACAAGTAAGTCATCTCTGCTCGGGTTCTTCTGAAAATTCTATGCTAATTAGTTGAATAGTTTTTGTATTGATTATTAATTGCATATTTACATAATTAGTTGCATGTTAAATTTTTGGGATTGTTATATATGGTATCAGATCAAGGTTAAAAATCTTGACACCTATAAATCTTTATCACACTTGCCATAGTATTATGATTTTTTGAATTCAATTGAATAAAATTAAAATAAAATCCCACCACATAAAATTTCATCTATTTGTAATTAATTAGTTTTTATTTCTCAAAGCAAAAAGTAATATATATTTGAAAAGTTAGTTTGAATGTATTTAAAAATAAATAAAAAGGTTACTTTTAAATATATCTATAGGAAAGAAGTAAAAATATATATATTTGAAAAGTTAGTTTGAATGTATTTAAAAATAAATAAAAAGGTTACTTTTAAATATATCTATAGGAAAGAAGTAAAAATATCTTAGTTTTGTGATGCATGTTTATATATAAATAGGACATATATTTTAAATATACATTTATTTAGTTATTTCACTATTATTATACATGCAATTTTATGTGGCAATAACTCCATTTATAGAAAACCAAAGGGCACAAGTATTTAATTGTTTTCGATCTATTTATGTTGATGCTGCAAAATCCAAGGAAGTCGCACTTTTAGCATCTGGAAGAGTTTCTGTATGTATTTGGGTATTTGGAGTTTTTCTCGCTGTTACCTGTAATCGCTGGGAAGTTATAATGAACATGTACTGTCATATATATCTTCTAATATATACAGTGTTTTTTTTCTTCTGAAAAAAAAACATCTAACTGGTGTTTACTCTATGGCCAAATCTCTGCAAGTTAAGCTGTATCATGAGCCTCAACTTACAAAGAGCCCAACATCTTTATCCACCCTCAATTCTAGAGATTATCTAATCAGAAATTGATGTCATTCTCCAGAATTTGATTAAAGATCATCTGATCAGACAATCACATAGGTCCGCCTAAGCCCATGGTTTGATATGCCATTGAAATTGTTGAGCTGGAGATCGCATATCTTGTGTTCCAATATTTGATATCTCGACCAATTTACGTATGCAATTCGTAGCAGGAATATTGGCCCAGCTTTAGATGGATTTAAAATAGTTAAATAGAAAATGAGCGATATGAACTTGCCCAATTGAACTAGGAGAAATCGCTGATAAAAATAGCGCATGGTTAGCTGCAATCCCGCCATTACAACATCATGAATATACCTCGGATCCCTCCATCCCAAACTTGTATTAGCAAGTTCATTGCACACTATCCCAATTCCTTACATATTGTATTTTGAGTTATAATGGATCACTAGTTAAGAAGGATTTGTATTATCTCCATATTAGTTAAAACAGAGCTTGTGATAGGGTTAAATTAACAGGATTTTTTTATGAACCATTCTACAACCGAGCATAGCAACTCAACTATGGCTCACCTTTAAAGCACTTCTTATTTTGGAAGTGTTTTAGGAAAATCCACAATCCCACCCAATGGCTCGTCCAAGATATCTGAACATATTCTTACAATAGAAAATCCCGAATTTTATTTTCGTTGGGGACCACGAATTAAAAGTGCATGGCTTGTCGTTAAGTTCGAAGGTTATATGGTACTTACCCAACAACTTTATGAATTTAACTAATTGTGAATTTAATGAGTAAACTAATCTCAGTTTTTTATAGTTTACTATCCAATTAAAATAATGCCAAGAAAAGTAAAAGTTGGTGAACCATACATTTTGTGTATATGTTTTGATTATAAGAGTGGTCAATTTTCAACAATATTTTGTTTAGAGTTCACATAATTGTAAGTAAATAACTTTATTTATTTATTTTTTTTTTTTTTTTTTTTTAATTCTGTAGTACCTAGCCATTTTATATTATAAGGGCAAGTTGCATCAAAATTTACATCTAAAATTGAGTGCCTCAACCTACCCGAAGGAAACCAGGTCTGTTGGCCATCTCAAGAAGTTATAAGCTAACAGAATCTATATTGTCTCTTATGCTTAGTAGCAGCTAACTTAACACGAATATGTCCATAGAAACTACATATGAAACTGAGAAGATATAATGTATCAAGATTCATTCAAAATTTAAAGCAAAACATGAGGCTAATGAAAACATGAGATCAAATATCAGTAGCTGGATCCTTGACATGAAATCCTGAAGGCTTGGCATCCTGTAGAAGATGGAGTTGTTGTTCAATATTTCCAATTTGGGCATTTCGCTGATGTTGGACCTTTGTCATTCCACATATCTCTTGCTTTAGAGATTGGAGTTCAAATAAAACTGATGAGTAGGATTGAATTTCTTTTTTCTGAAGGCTCTCTATGGCTCTTGCCAACACACACTTCAATTTCCAGTAGATTGTTGAAATAAGGAGACTCTACCCCTAGTATTACCCGGGTCCAGAATAAAATCCATTCTATCATGTTGCTCACTTATATCAGTTTCTGCTTTCTCTTAATCCTGTTTCCATTCTGCAATTGTTACTTTGATATCCTTAGGGGTAGTAGACTCATATGTATCAGCTAAATTTTCCATAGTATCCACAATAGATTTGCGCCATTGTTTACGAGATGGAGGAGTTCTAGCAGCACTTTGCCCAGCACTCTGCCCAGATTTTTTCCTAGCCATGAAATCTGGAAACAGAGATTTAGATAGGACATGAAAACAAGTTTGACAGAGACTCTCTAAAGATGTGAACTGGGTGAAGGCCAGAATATGCAGAAGATGAAGAGCTAATAGAGGATTAGAAGTAGAGCTATATAGCCAGTATGAAGAACAAAGGCTATAGGCGGAATTGAAAATATACAGCTAAATAAGAATCAAGTAAAACCAGAGAGAATTGAAACCGAATCTATTTAAGACTAAACCATTTTTTGAAGGCTGAGAGCGCAAATTAGACAACTTAGACAGGTTTACAGTTTTGCTGAAGATTGAAGCGTTAGAGACATATGAATTCAGATAATGAGAAAACAAAGATGCATAATAAGTAGATATCCTGAAACCCCCATTTTGAAAATCATTATGTCTATCATACTGAATAAAAAAATATTCATCAAGGCTTCTAAAACGAGGAATGACAGCTAAATTCGAAACAATGTCAATAACTTTGAGAAGATAAATAACCATAAAATCCATCGTGCAACTATATTTCATTTGTTGGGCACATAATTCGTATGTAAGAGAGCTCAAGAGAGAATACTTAACATACCAGAGAATCTTGTAGCACTGTAAGGAGCGCTGACCATAGCCAACCACAGCCAAACACAGCAACCAGAACAGGAGAGGAATAAGAAAATTAGTTTGGAGGTTACCTTTACATAGCAAAACTCGGTGCCAATAACCAAAATGACACCACCTTTCAGAGTTAATGCATGGAGGACAGGTGACAAAAGTCATCATTCCCATTGGAGGTGGGAGAATACTACCATAACAAGAGATCTGAAAGGATATAAAAGTTGGGAGTATATGCATAAATGCGAAGTACAAGATGTCTCGTTAGACTGACAGGCACCCCGATCAGGGATTATCTTGCTCAAGGATTAGTTACAGAGAATGAAGTTCAATATCCCATATTCTGTTGGAAGGGGTAATATCCAAAGGGCGATCAACATTATTACAACCCCAATTAGCAAGGTAATATGCAACCTGATTACCTTTCCTACCAATATGAGAAGAAATCATATATTGAATTTGATTAACTAGTAAACCAATTTCTTGTATTAAGGTTGTTGTTCTCCAGCTTTTACTGATTTTCTCCCACTTTGTTCCTTGCTGAATTTTCGATAAGGCTCCGTTAACCATAGTAGAATCTCCCTCTATAATTAAGCGCTGATAATTCTCCCTTATAGCTATAATGAGACCTTGCTTTAGTGCTATCAGCTCCGCTTCATTATTGGTGGTATGTCCCGAATCCACAGCATAAACTCTACAAGACACTCAGTTTGAGTTACGAGAGATTCCCCCAATTCCAGCTTGTCCTGGGTTGCCTTTTGAAGCGCAATCAAAATTCAGTTTGAGAAAACCAACTTGTGGAGACTTCCATTTATCATCTATCAGTTGCCTTAGAGGCCTAAATTTCCAAAGAGTAGGGGATAGCATATGAGGTTGTAAATTAAGACTTCTGAGAATTTGAGCTTCAATTCCTTCTACTTTCCAATCTTCCTCCATCCATTTTTCTATAAGTATTGTTTCTCTGATATTTTCAATAAGTTTTGCCTAGATAGTAGGAATGATGTGTTCCTCTCCGCGAAATATGCGGTGATTTCGTTCCTTCCAAATTCCCCAAAGTAAGAAGCCTATTGATAATTGCCAAGCCCTATTTAAGACATCACATTTGTAACTTCCTTTTCTCTAGGTGAGCAAAGTTGCATTTATACTGTTAGGATCTTTGTCAGTTTTTTTGAAGGTTTGTGCCAAGCTACTCCAGATAACCTCTACAGTTGGGCATGAATTGAGGATATGTTCTATTGTTTCATCTAACTGTTTGCACATGTAACATAAATATGGCCCATTCATTTCTCTTTTCTGTAAATTATCCCAAGTCAAAAATTTTTGATGACTGAGGAGCCAAAGAAAACATTCAACTTTAGGCCAATGTTTCACAGAGACCAAATTTTCTTCCAGATGGAGAATCCATTGGGATTATTACTCTGGGATTGAATGTTATAGGCTTCTTTGATAGTGAAAGTGCCATTAGTCTGGTATCCCCATCTTAAGGTATCACTGCCTGTATGAACTATGATTTTCCTTATTTGTAACTCCTTTTCTAGATTGTTCCATTGGATAGTGTCTGGTGCTCCTGGCCAATCTGTTCTTACCTTCCATTTCCGCCATTGACCTATCTAATGGGGAACCCAATAATGAATGATCAATCGATTGTGTGGGATATTTGTAAATATAAATAGTTCAGCAACATCAAGGCGAGAAAAAAGTTTTTCTTGCTACTGCCATGAATCCTCCCAGAAAAGTGTTATGCGACCTTCCTTTACTTCCCAGAAATTGTGTTGTCGGATGAGTAATCGATTTTCTTCAGCAAGATTCCATATAAGAGACCCTTTTGGAACAGAATCGATTTTTAATTTTCCCACAACTGATTGAAGCATGTCATATTTCTTTTCCAAAATTTTCTTCCATAAATCTTGTCCTCCTTGGAGCCATCACCACCACAATTTGGCTCCCATTACTTGATTTAATATAAATGGATCATGAAGCCCAAGGCCTCCTGCTGATTTAGACATGATTAATTTATCCCATGACATGAGAGCCCATTTCCTGGTTGCATGAATTCCCTGCCAAAGAAAATTCTTAAGCATATTAACCAATTGAGATGAAATACTCTTGGGAACAACTCGACTAGAAAGTTGATAAATGGGTATAGATTGGAGAACAGATTTCAGTAAAACCAATAGACTTGGTGCATTTAAGGCTCGAAAAGCCCAATTCTGCAGCTTCTTTTGTATTTTCGTGAGCAGTTCTCTCCAATATGCTATTCTTAAAGTGGTTGTACTTAAAATTAATCCTAAGTACTTCATAGGAAAGGAACCAATATTAAATCCCAGTAATCTTGCCAAGAAGACTTCAGATTTATGATTAACATTTAAAAAATGTACATTTTATTTATCTTTATTTACCAACATACCTGAAGCAGCCATAAAGTCATCTAAGATTTGTAAAATAGCTCTGATCTCTCGTACTGAAGCTTGACAGAATAACAAGATATCATCAACAAACTGTTGATGTGTCAGAGAAAGATGTGGTCCCCATAACTTTAGCCCTTTGATTTTGCCTTCTGCTAATCTAGATTTGATTAATCTTCCTAAGCCTTCTGTTGCAATAATAAAAATAAACGGAGACAGAGGGTCCCCCTGCCGAAGACCTCTAGAGCTATTAAATGGTTGAGAGGGAATCCCATTGAGCATGATTGAGAAATTTGGAGTTGAAATGAAGGAATAAATCCATTGCACCCATCTCTGATCAAAACCATAAGCTCTCAATATGGCTGTTAAATAAGGCCAATTTATTCTGTCATATGCTTTAGCTAGATCCAATTTTATCAGCATGCCTTTTGTTTTGGTTGATTTTAAAGAATGAATTTCTTCTTGAGCTATTACTATACCATCAATAATTTTCCTCCCAATCACAAATCTTGTTTGCTCCAGAGATATAAGAGAAGGAAGCAATGGTTTAAGCCTATTGACCATAATAGTAGAAGGAATTTTATAAATCACATTATAGAGGGCTATTGGATGAAAGCCTACTGGTCTTTCTGCATTTTCCTGTTTAGGTATGAGAGTAAGGAACATAGCATTAAGGGCAGGATAGACCTTACCATGCCTCCTTGATTCCTCAACCACCTCCTTAATATCCTGTCCCATAAAATTCCAAGTAGCTTTAAAAAATTCTGTTGTAAAACCATCCGGGCCAGGAGCTTTATTCCTAGGCAGATGCATCACTGCTTCTTCAACTTCTTCCAGAGTAACTTCTCTCAAAAGAGCTAAGTTTTGATCTCTGGTGATGACATGTGGAATATGTTGAGTTATTTTGTCAATAGCCTCTGTTTTATTTGGTTCTGGTTCCATTAGTAGATATTTGAAGTGATCAACCAGCTCTTTTTCCATATCCTCGTGATTAAATAATCTATTGCCATTCTGATCTTTTAAAGAGAAAATTTTATTATGTTGTCTTCTTTGAATCATTGATTTGTGGAAGAAACTAGTGTTTCGTTCCCCTTCTTTCAACCATTTTATGTGGGATTTTTGTTTCCATAGAATTTATTCTTGTTTTATGCACTCTTCAAGTTGACTTCGGGTGTTTCCTTCTTCTATAATCAAAGCCTCTGTTCATCCATTCATGATTATTTGCTACTGTAAATCTTTCATTTTCTCTTGTAAGCAAATCTTATCTTGATGAATATTGCCAAAACTTTCTTTGTTCCACCTTTTAATTTCTGATTTTAAATGTTTCAATCTGAGTTGAAAGGAGTGCATCTTATTCCATCTAGCAAGTTGTGTGGACTCCCACCAATGTTTCGCTTTATCCAGAAATTGAGGGTCTCGTAACCAAAAGAGTTCAAATCGAAAAGGTCTATTTTTAGGGCCATCTTTGACATCTATATCAATTCTGATTGGCCAATGATCTGAGCCCATTGTGGGGAGAATAGCAGCCTCATAATATACATCCAAACTGACAAGATCTTCGGAAGCTAAATAGCGATCTAGGCGGGAGGCTATTTGATGTCTTTTACCCCTTCTATTATTCCAAGTGTATTTCCCATTCACAATTGGAATGTGCACCAAATGAAGATCCATGAGGAGATCTCGAAACAAAGCCATCTCTGGATCCTCTCTTCTTATGCCTCCTTTTCTTTCATCTAAATTGAGAATCATATTAAAGTCACCACCCAAAATCCAATAACGTTTTTGATGCAACGAGCTAAGGGTTCTAATATGTTGAAGAAATTCCTCTCTCTCTCCCTAAATTGGAGGTCCATAGACTGCGGAGATAAGAATATTTTCCTACGAACCAATTTGACGGAATGTACCAGACATAATTCTAGGGAAATCTAACCATCCTTGAACCTGTATGTCAGTTGTATTCCACAAAATAGCTATTCCTCCTGTTGTTCCTCGAGCGTCAATTGCCATTACCTCATAATGAGGTGTGAAATTATGAAGAACATTATCTAAATTTTGTCCTGACATTTTAGTTTCCTGAAGTAACATAACTTGAGGTTTTTCAGATCTCAATCTCTCCTTTCAATATCTCTGCTTGCCTTTACTATTAAGGCCTCTAATATTCCAAGATAGGACTGTCATTGAGTAAATTTGGAAGTTCGTTGAAATATCGTTGTTAACGGTACAATTTTACCTGTATTTATCAACATTTATCCTACCAATTGGATGGATTCTTGCAAAGTTCGTCTTCCTCTTTTCTTAGGAGTATTCTGAGACGTGGGATTTTTTGCTGCTTTTTCTATAGTTTGAACTTCTTTATGCACTTGCACTGTCAAGTAAGTTTCAAAGGTGTCTTTATATAACTGCTTATGATCTTGTGGAATAAAGTGATCATTAACATTCCTCCATTCATTTAATAAATTTTTTAAGATCTTTTCCTCTGCACTTAATTCCTCCTTATTCTGCTCTACATCCATTGGTGTTTGTTTTGGTCCCAAGGATTCCTCTGATCCAGTATTATCCTCAATCACTTTTCTTTTGCCAGACTGATTTTTTCGATTAATATTTTCTTGAATTGGACCTCCCACAGTTTCTTCAATAATAATTGGTTCCATAGTTGACTATTCCCCTTCTTCTTGCAGTACCTCATATCGGTTTTTTGCCTGTGTCACTACATTTTTTTGTGAAGAAGTATTCTGTTGGAAGCCAGTGGATTTATTTGTTTTCTTTTTTCCTGTAATGGTTGTGAAACCCTCGTCCATTTCACGAGCTTGTTCTGAAGGTGGAGGGGGTCGTGTTGCAGACTCATCAGGTGTACAAATGCCCATATTCATGACAGCGGCGACACCTAAAAGGGATGTGTTCGTAATCCAGAAGTTGGGGCCAGAGTTTTCCTTCATACTCTAACTCTATCATTTCTGGAAGGGGCTCAGATATATTCATATATACACATATTCTTGCGAAAGAAGTATACCTGCCCCTTCGAGTTGTCTCTGCTATTTTAACAAAATTTCCTAATGAGTTTCCTATGCCCTCCAGAATTGAAGGTGCCCAGAAATCTAATGGGAGTCCAAACAGGCGAACCCAAACAGGTGCTGCAAGAAATTGTTCCTGATTTGGGTTGTAACATTCCTCCCATTGTCTGAGAAAAAGCCCTGCATTGCTATAAAAGTATGGACCCCCTTCAAATATACGTTCTTTGTCTAAAAGATTAGTAAATATTACTGTAAAAAAACCTTTGGCACCTAGTTTCAGATCAATGTGACCTTTAGGCTACCATTTTGAATGAATCCATTTTACTAAATCTTTTTCAGTTGGCCAAATACCTATGAACTTACAGATTAATGCGTGATCCTTCATATAACTGCTATATTCATTCAACTCTGCTGCAGGAATGGTGAATCGTGGTTTCTTGACTGCTCTTGGAAAGCATTTCCCTTTGGATTTAGCCTGCCAATCAGCGCCCAAAACTGGAGTGGATCTCGGAGTTCCTCCTCGTTGCTGCTGCAAAGGGGATTGCTTGCCAGTGATGACATTTCGATAGGAAGGGGTTGCTCCCCCTCCAAACGTGGCCGCCATTAAGAACCAAGGAAGACGACATGAGTTACGAGTTTGATACTATCAAAAAGATTCAAACCCTAGCCTGCGACTATAAACTTTTCTTGGAGTCGCGTTCTCTCTCATTCTTTTTTTTAACATCCACCAGAAAAACTTTCAACTTTATTTTGAATTTTGACTTTGTCATATTATTTTAAATATTAATAAAATTAAGATTTAAATTAAATTATGAATAATATAAGTTTATTATTATTTATAAAATAAAATGTAGACGTAGAGATATATGAATACAATAATTGTTTTTAAATTATGACTAAGTATTAAATATACCGAATCATTAAGATGTGAAATATGTAAATAGGTGGTTTAAAAGTATACTAAGTTAAACATTGTTGTATCTTACATATTGACTTATAAGTAGATTAATTTTACAATTAAATTTGATATTTAATTTTGGATGTGATAAGTTGGATATATATATATATATATATATATATATATATATATATATATATATATATATAATAAAATGTTTATTCTTTTAATTAAAATATAAAAGGTTGTACCTATTAGAAAGTATAGTTTGGTATATTTTCTTTAAAAAACATATGTATTTTATATTTTTAAAATTTTAAGTTTTATATTAATAAAAAATCATTAATATATAATTGTTTACCTAAAAGATGGAAAATGTACTTTTTGATTTTTATTTTACTAATGGATGTGTGAAAATGTGTCTCAAAATTATTAAGTTTGTTTTCGAACTATGACACTGATAATGCAAGGAAAGAAAATATGATCAGGATAATAACAATAGTAGGGAACATGATAAAATTAAAAGTAATAAATCCGTGGGTTCTTGTAAGATGAGAACCAAAAAGGAAAAATATAAATGGTGAAAATGAGTTGATATTGAAGTGATAGAATGAACTTGAAAATGTAAATTGATATAAAACTAGAGGATTTTAATTTTGATCTTGATGATTTAAGGAATGATTGTGCGACCAATAATATATTAATAATGAATTGCATTAAATTTTCTTAAGGAAGGAAGAATACATTACTAGGGATTAAGACTTAAGAGGATGAGGCTCATCTGAAGTTTAATGATGTACTTAAATGAGTACCTATTGTTTCAATTTCCTAGTTCGGAAAGAACAGGAAATGACTATTGAAAAGTAATTAGTATGTTGATGAAACATGACGCTAAAGTATTTATTAGAAAGCATAAATCCTAGAGGGATGTTGAATAATCTTAATTCATAGTTGGTATTCATTTTTATATAAGTAAACACAATTAATTCATGACAAGAATGCTTAGAGTGTATTATTGTTCTATATTGATAAGTATTGGGATGATTCTCATATTGTGATTGTTTCATGATATGATTGTATGATGATAATGATGCACATGTAGTTCTTATTCATTTAGTTTGATATGATAATGATATTGTATGTTCATGAATGATATGCATAGGGATTATGATGTTACAATATGATGTATATTGACATTTTGTTCATTTATTATGTGATTTCATGATTCACATATGTTGATGTTAAAACTTATGATGGTATTTCGTGATGTGAAGGATGTGGAATCGATACAGATTTTGTGACATGCATGAGCATGCAGTCCTTACTATTCAGAATGTGGTGATTAACAATGATGTTATGTTATCATGATGACATGCAAGAGTTGGCATGTGGATTATTTTCTATGATGTTATGATAATAACTAATGCATTGGATTCATGTTGAGATGTGGTGATTGACAGGAACTCCATAAATAGGTCGATAGGGCCGAATTATTTGATGATCTTGTGGGGGGCCATACCTGCTAGGGAGGATATGTAACACATATGGGTTGGGGACATACTCAATCAACACTACATATGACAATGGTTCCTTTGTCTTAGATAGCTCTTGATGTATAGCTCTTGAGGGGCTATGGGACCATTTTGAGGAGGCCAAGTGCCTGATATTATAGGCTAAGTGCTTGGTATTGGATTTGGATGTTGAAGTCTAGAAGGGATGTAAGGACTTCGATGCTTGGGGTTGTGCACCTTAGTGAGGGTGGAGGGAGTGGGCCAACCTTGCGAGATGCCTGGAGTACTACTACATGGAGTACTAAGTTGGGTGCTTGCCTTGGGGCAGATTAGGTCTGAGATGGATGCAAACCTTAGGGCTAGCCTTGGGTTATGGTATAAACCGATGAGGCTTATGCCTGGTTCCAAAAGTGGGAAAAAGGATAGATATTCCTTGAGATTTCCGAGGTGTTTTGGAAACTTTGAATGCCTGTTGGTTATACTAGTTCAGCAAAGGGTCTTGGGAAAATGTGAAGTAATAAATAAATGAATAAATAAAATATTAAATGATTCATTTTAACTTCGGGACGAAGTTCCTTAAATAACAGGAGTACGTAATGTCCCCTAATAACAATAAAAATAATAAATAATAAATAAATAATATAATATTATATTATTAAATAAATAGTAAATAAATAATAATTCAATAATAGAAAATACATAATAAATAATAAAGAGAATAATAATAATAAATAAATAAAATAGTAAATAATAAACTGGATTTCTAAATAAAAATATATAAAAGTAAACTATAAAAATAGTAAAAATAAGTGAAGTTAACAAAAGTAAAATGGAATAAAATAAGAAAGAGTTGAACTAAGAAAACTATAAAAACAGTAAAAATAAGTAAAGTTAACAAAAATAAAATGAAATAAAATAAGAAAGAGTTCAGTTAAAAGAAACATTAAATTAAGTAAAACTAAAATAAAGAAATAAAAGTTGCATGTTGATACAGGAAATGTGTGCATGCAGTTCCCTTTCCATTGTTTGGTCTATTTAACAAACATTTATGAAGATGAGATTCATCATTCCTTCATTCATTCTCTTGGGATAAAGATATTCTGAGACAAAGGATTCCCTGACAGTAGTACATTGATTGAAGGCTCCGGGGTGGCCAGTCGTAGAAATATTATGTGCAGTTGAGCCTACGATTGGGTGGAGATTCATCCCCAAAACTTTGTTGTGGTTAGCAGGATTCAAATAAAATTCAACTCCGAAAGCACAAGCAAGGAATATCGTCACTACAAGTAAGTTGTCTCCACTTAGTTGCATGTTGACACAGGGAATGTGAGCATGCAGTTCCATTTCCATTTTTTGGTCTATTTAATAGATGTTTATGAAGATGAAATTCATCATTCCTCCATCCATTCTCTTGGGAGAAAGGTATTATGAGACAAAGGATTCCCTGACAGTAGTACATTGATTAAGGGCTTGGGTGTGGCCAGTTGTAGAAATATTATGTGTAGCTGAGCCTACAATTGGGTGGAGAGTCATCCCCAAAAATTTGTTGTGGTTAACAGGATTCAAATAGTGTTGAACTCTGACAAGATAAGGAATATCGTCGCTACAAGTAATTCGTCTCTGCTCGGGTTTTTCTGAAAATTATATGCTAATTAGTTGAATAGTTTTTGTGTTGATTATTAATTGCATATTTACATAATTAGTTGCGTGTTAAATTTTTGAGGTTGTTATACGGAAAATTGGTCCCTACCCTTTCACATATCTACATATGTGTTGAATACAACTATTGGAACAATCCTGGGGAACCAAGAGGAAAATCATCGATATGTGATATACTTTATTGGTAAAAATATCTCTCACACTGAATTAAACTATAAATTACCAAAAAAAGAGTTTCTCATGGTGATTTATCCTTCTAATAAATTTCAACATTATATTACTAGATATCTTGTGATCTTACATATTGACCATGCCAACATTAAATATTTAATGGACTAATTAATTTCTAATGGTAGGGTAGCTAGATGCTTGTTTCTATTGCTAGAATTTGACATAACCATATTAAATAAACTAGGATTTTAAGATAATTTAGTGTTAATTTTTATTTCTAGGCTTAAAAAAAACAAGAACAAAACACCTATTGAATACTCCTTTACCGATGAACATTTTTTTGCAATATATTGCTAATGGTTTGCAGATATTTCTAACTCACTGCAATTTGTAGATATTTCCAACTACTTAGTTGTAGGAAAACTGACACCTCAGCTATATCCAAAAGAATGACAAAATCTCATCAAGAAAAGTTGGACAATTTCATGGATCGACATATTCCTCTTTTTTACAGGTCATGTCTCATTATCCAGCTATGTGTATAAGAGGATGGGATCTATGACATATTAAGTGATTTCCATGATGGCCCTTATGGGAGTCACTTTGTATATAGGAGGACCAAATATTAAGTACTCCATCAAGGGTACTTCTAGCCCATAATATTATGAGATTCCAAGTATTATGTAAGAATATGTGACCATTTTTAAAGCATGGGAATGCTAGTGTAACAAGTAATAGAAACTTTTGAGAAATGGACTCTTGAATTTATTGGAATTACCAACTCTCCTTCTTGAGAAACTCCTAAATATTGGTTTGTACATACTATGTTACAAAGAGGATGGAAGTGAGGGCACTTCTAGATGAAACATAGAAAGTAGTAGCATGTTTTCTCCATGAGTAAATATTTACCAGTTTCAAGATAACACAAGAGATCGTCCTCAATATAGGAACAAAATTTAATTCACGACTCAGTGAGAACCTCATGGAAACACACAAGGTTAAAAACATGGTAAAAATTCCATATCATCCATAGGCTAATAGATAGGTACAAGGAACAGGCAAGATCCTTGAGGAAATTATAAATTTTTTTTCCTAATTGCACCTCAAAGACTAAGAAGACAAAATTTATGAAACACTACAGACCTATCAGACAACATGGTGAACTAATACTAGATGCATTCCATATGATTTGGCATGTGGAACGAGCTTTTTTTACCAATGGAGATAGAAATATAGACCCTAAGGATAATAATGCAACTTGGTATGGACATATTCGAAGCACAACAACAAATACTGCTTAAGATCAATGAATTGGATAAATTTTGTTAGGATTCCTTGCATCAAGTGACCATGATATAGCATCATTAAATGTGATGTAATGAAAAATTCATAAATAAGAAGAGATTCAAAGTTGGATATTGGGAATTATTGTTCGATTCAAATTTTAAGGATTTCTGAGGAAAATTTTGCATCCACGAGCTTCGACCCTATGAGATTGACACAATATATGAAAATGGGGCCATCAAGCTTCATACCATCAATGAGGAAATAAATCCATTGATGGTGAATGGAAACCATCTTTAGTTATATCATAGAGCCATATCAAAAGAAGACTTCTTAAGGAATATTCGTGAAGGATGGTCCGGAAATGATGTGGAGATTGTCTATAAGGTGGAAAACCCATCTAGATGATTCATTCCTATATTTTTTTCCTTAACAACAATAATAATAAATCTTAGTTTTGAAAACCCATCAAAGGAACACTTGGGTGCATTGGATGTGGAAATCAACCCCATTGGTGCATGACATGTTAAATAAAAAATATAAAACAAATTAGAAAAATTAAAGTAAATAATTCATGAGTAGAAGGGAACTTCACAATTTCATGATGGGTATGTCGAGACCCTCCTATGCACATTAGTTGCAAGATCCTTGTACTCTTTTTTGAGCTACTAATAAATTATTCTCCAAGATTTATGGAAATGCAAAGAAGGATACAACTGTGTTGCTACAACACAGTTGTTGCAACAATTTCCACAAGATAGAACTAGAATGATTTCCACAACATGCTTGTTGAAACACCCTCTAAATTAATGGCCCACACGTCTATTTCGCAACAGAAATTCCAAATTTTTAAACAATATGACCTAATGATTGTTGCTAAAATATAGCTTGGAGTAGTTGTGACATTTTTTTGAAATAGTGTTGCAAAACCCCTTCCAACAAGGAATAAAACTTATTTGTAGACAATATGAAATCATAAAGATATATTGGATGTAACAACCTACCACCACCAACCTAGAGAAGGATGACCACTCATGGTAAGTAGTGTAAGGCAAGTCTTTCTTTTTCATAATGAATGACATTAATGGACATAATTTCCTCTTACCTCGACAATGTTTCATGCATCACTTTCCATAAGACTCCACCGCTACCATAAGCCTATGATGTTATGTGCACTATGAAACCATGACTACCTTACCTTAATTAGAAGTCCCCATGGAACTATTCATTCAAACTTGTAGCTAGTAGATTGTTTAAACTTTGAGTTATAATGATGGGAGGTTCATTGAATTGAAGAAATCCAACATAGACCCTCTTGTTGTAGGCTTACCAAAATATTTAAACAATGTTTTAGGCGTCCCGATGGATTTAATACGTCGAGCAATCACAGGGTTATGATGATGGCAGTTCCTTGGAATTTGCACTCAATTTCTAGCATGAGAGGTCTACGGTAGGGGCGGGGGGGGGGGGGAATGGTCCTAATTGATTAAGAAACCATATTTATGGTTTCTAGGCTACCGAAAATTGAATATTAATGTTGTTTCATGAAATATCCAAAGAAAAAACTTATGGAGTATTTTCTCAAACTAGGAAAGGGTTTCAGTGAAGAATGGAAGTTTATTTAGTATGAAGTCTCTGTCAACACCTTGGGTAGATGTGGAGCTCAATGTTCAAAAGTACTTGACATGTGAGGGAGGCCACAGGGTTGACTTGGCACCATTTGAGTTTGTTTTACCACCTAAGGTATCAACAATTGGTAAACATACCTTTCTTCCTCTGTGTTAGAACTCTGTAATTTCCCAAGCCTGGGAAGGAAATCCAGAAGTAACCAAAAAACCACTTGTAAAGATGAGATCTAGCCCTTCCAACTTCATAGAGGGATCTCTCTTTATGATTTATATTTGTTGATCAAAGGTATTAGGCTAGTTATTAAGTTCAGAGGTTGATTTTTTAAATATTTGGTTGAAACTTCAAGAATAAGCCATTGGGAAATGGAGTCATAAACCTTAAGTAAATCAAGTGAAAAAATAACAGATGTAGCGTAGCAGGGCAAGGTAGGCATACTAATGGATCTTTGGATCTTTGTGGAGTGAATTGGAAGAAAATATTTAGATTCAATTAAACATAGAGCATTTAAAAATGGATTATATATTTAATTTCAGTTTGAAAACACAAATATTGTTTATAAGCTAGAGCATAGTGTAATTAACAAATTTAGCCCTAAATTTTTATTTAAACAATACATATAAGAAAAACATATGGAAAGACATAGAAAAAATAATTTCACATTAATAAGAACATCACCAATTCATCTGATAGAGGAATCCTGGAAAAAATTTCTATATTACTGAAAATGATCACATTTAGCTCAGTGAACAACTTTAAAATAAAAATCTTTCTTCATACAAGTTCCAACCCATTGTACTTTGAATAATGAAGTATTTATACAATTATCAATTAAATATTTTGATTTAAAATATCAATATTTATAACAAAATATCTCAAAAAATATTTATAAAAATACTACAAAAATATAGGACAATTAAAACTACTGAAGCTAGTGCCACTATCTTCGAGGATTTTCGGTGATGACTAGGCTTGAAAAACCAATCATCTGGTGTTGAAGATGTAAAATTGCCTTGTACTCCAAATTTTGAGAGAAATTATACCATCTATTCTCATCTGGGATGGATAATTTAACTAACTTCCTATAAGTTTCATCCACCTCAGTATATTTTTGGAAAGTTGATCTAACTACGAACATATACTTTATTTCATGTTTGATAAGAAATTCAACTCCCAAACCCTCCATGAAGGCTTTTCTTGTGATGGTTCCTTTGATTGTGGAAAAAGTTGACTTATCCTTGGCTATGGTGTACAATTTCTATTGATAATCCTCCATCTTGACTCACTTATCTCTAATTTATTTCAAACCTTGCAATCCCTTTTGATGCAACACATTTATTTTTTTGTGAAATTTCTGGATGTTGGCATCCAAGTTATGGAATTTATTTTCTAATTGAAACATAAAATTATTTTTGGTAAGGACTCTTCCGACTTCAAGGATGGTTTCTATTCTATCTACAATCTCAAATTCCTCTAGTTTATCCTTATTTTTTTTTAATTTAAAACCTTTATTCAATGTATTGGCTTCACATAGCTTCTGTGCTAAAATAGCTTTCACCTTTTCAATGATCTACATTGATCTTTGTACTAGTTCCTCCTATTGAAAACTTATCTCAAAAGAGGGTCAGATTTTAGTGATAGCTTCATTTATTTCAAGCCATATGTTCTCCTTATCCTACGCAAGTGTTTGATCCATAACAAACTCATTTTCTAGTTGTTCATTTCTCTAGGTCAGTCTGTGACTCTTTTGAAGCTATGCTACATATGTATTGTCAATTTTTAATTTATGTCCCTAAATGTTTTTAAGTTTTGTTTTCAACTTTTCAATTTCCTACCCTTTGATGGACAGGTCTTTCATGGCCTTGGCTAATTCTCCTTATGCATATTTATACTGTACCCATGTTGTGATGGTTGATGAAGTGGATGCTTCTACTATCGATGTATCTTCATTGGGAATTGTACCTGCAATAGAAACTGTTGTGAGTGGAATGACTATTAGCTGAGAGGATTGTTCCTTTTCCTTTAACAAATTCTCCATTTCAACCTCTATTTGTTTAATTTGACTATTTTGTTCAATGATGATCTTGAACATATCTTCTTTTTCATTCTTTAAGTGTCCAACTTATTTTTCTTGAGGATCTTCAGTTGATGGAAGCTTGAGTTGCCTCCTTAATGCTACAATGTCTGCATTCTTTCTTTTAACAATTTATTCAACAGCCTTTACATATTTAGGATCATATCCTAGTTTTATCACTAGATCCTCCAAAGATTTAATGTTTGTGTCTTTAGCCAAAGAGGATATCTTCTCAAGTTTTAAGTGAGACTGGATGTTGTTAAGCGAAGCTTGTAATTTGTAAGTTTTCATTGAAGTGTTTGTCAAAGTTGAATATAACATCTCATCTATTTTTTTGTGCATGTCCATTTTATTAATGGGATGAGTTTGATCAACATCGAAGGAAAAGATAGGCTTCTTGTAGTCATCTGCAGTTTTGGGAAAAGGAATTGTTGCTTGGAGGAAAGCAATATGCATCTTTCCTTTCTCTATGTCAAAGGAAGAGAGAAGCATATGTTGTGAGGTTGTTTTCTGTTTCCAAAATTGTGTATACATTGTAGAATTTAGCATCTCATTTTTCTTCTTAATCTCTTTGTACTTGGAAAATATAGTTGGTTCAGCCTGGTCATGAACCAATTCTGATGTCTTAGATGTGTCTAAAGGCTCTTGGGAGACTGAGGAGGATGGAGATAATTTAAAAATGTCTTCATATCTTGGGAAAATAGAAGCACATGAACATGTAAGAACTATATTAGATTGTATATCATCTTCATGCATAAAATCTGATGCTAGATTGTTCTTCTGCTTCTTCTTACAGATTTGGAATTATTTCGCTATAATCTCTGTGACTGAAGGGGAAAAATATTTCCTTTGCCTCTTGTCCTGTTTCTCTTTTGGTTATGGATTCTATGAAATTGTTGTAGATATCACCTCCTCTCTTTCTTCCTATATAGTATTCTCCTCCCATTGATCTTGATTCATAAAATTTTCTATCTGAGGCCTTGGAGTGTGAGTATAAGGAGTATTCTTATGTTTTACTATGAGTTTTGAAATGATGCCAAAGGGTACATATCACCAGTTGAAGCTAAGTTAACACTTTTACCGATCAAATAGGTAACCTGACCTCAAAACGGGAATTCTAGCCCCAAAAGTCTCAAAAAACATGAAAAACACCCCCCAAAAAAAAGTGTGTCTTCCAGAACGCACTTGGTTTTTTTTTAAGGTCAAATTTCAACATTTTATAAAATTATGGTAAAAACAAAATTGTTTCTTGAAAAAAGGATTGAAAAAACACCCCAAAAACAAAAGTGTAACATTCTGCATTTTGTCGTTTTTTAAGGTCAAATTTCAACATTTTATAAAATTATGGTAAAAACAAAATTGTTTCTTGAAAAAAGGATTGAAAAACACCCTCAAAACAAAACAAGTTGATGCTGGAATAACAAAAAAAAAATTGTGTCATACTTTTGGCATTTTTAAAAATAGAAATAACATTTTTTAATTTTTAAAATTCAAACATTAAAAAAAAACCTAAAATTTAAGAAAAAAAAATAAATTTAAAAAATAAAAACATTTAAAAGCTTAAAATTTAAAAATATATGAAGATAAAAAAAATAAAAATAAAAACAAAGTAAAAATTTTAATTCAATCATTAAAAAAAACCTAAAATTTAAGGAAAAAAAATTTAAAAAATAAACAAAAAAAATTTAAGATTAAAATTTAAAAAAATATAGAAATTAAAAAATAAAAATAAAAACAAAATAAAAATATTAAATTTAAAAAAAAAAAAAAACAAGTTAAAAAAAGAAGGAAATTATAAAAAAAAAAATATAGAAATTAAATTTAAAAAAGAAAAAGAAAACGCTTATTAAATTTAAAAAAAGAAAAAAAAATAATTAAATTTAAGGAAATATATTAAATTTTAATAAATTTAAAAATTAAAAATTAAAAAAATAACACTATTCAAATTAAAAGGAAAAGAAAAAGAAAAATTAATTAAAAATAAAAAATGAAAATATTAAATTTAAAACAATATATATTAAAAAAACAAATAAACTATAAAAAATAAATTAAATTTAAATTATAAAAAATAAAACATATATATGAACTTCAATTAAAATAGGTATATACATCAAATTTTATTAAATTAAAAAAGAAGAAGTTAATATTAAAATAACAAATTAAATTTAAAAACGAAAATATTAAATTTTAATAAATAAATGAATAAACAAATAAATTTTGAAAGAAAAAATAAATTTTAAATATAACAGAAAAAAAAAATATTGTTAAACGAAAAACTTTAAAAACTTTAAAAATCAATTAAAAATGGAAAATTGAAAAAAAAGAAAAAAAAAATTAAATAAAAAAAAATTTAAAAAAATTAAGTTTCATTAAAAAAAAAAAATCTAATTTTAAATACACAATTTTAATTGAAATAAAAAATATAAAAATTTTATGTAATTAACAAAAAAAAAAAAAAATTAAAAAGTAAAACATTTAAAAAATATATATAAAATTTATTGAATTTTATAAAATTATACTAAAACACTAAACGTAAAAGCTAATAACAAAGAAAAATTATGAAATTTAAAAAAAAAAAATCAATTAAATAAAAAAAATGGGCAAAATTTAATAAAAATTATTAAAATAATAATAATAATAATAAATTTAAAACAAAAAAAAATAATAAAATTAAAAAAAATAAAAACAAAACGAATTTTATTTTAAATAATTAAAAAAAAATTAATATTTTGAAATTAAAAAAAAAAAAAAATCAATTAAAAAAACAAGTGGTGGTGGTGGGGGCGCGGCCCGCCTGCTGGGCGCTGGGGGCCGGCCGGGCGGCGCCACGGGGGCGGCCCAGCTATCCTCCCGGCCTCCGACGGGCAGAGGGCCGATTATTTTTTTTTTTAAATTGATTTTTTTTATTTTTTATTTTTTTAATTGATTTTTTTTAATTTTTATTTTTTAATTTCAAAAATTTTTTATTTTTTTTTATTTAATATTTTTATTTAAAATAAAATTCGTTTTTTTTTTTTTAATATATATATACATCTATTTTTTATTTGATTTTATTTGATTTTATTTGATTTTATTTTATTTTTAATATTTTTATTTTAATTTGATTTTTTTTTTAAATTTGAATTTCAAAAAATTTAAAATTATTTTTTTAATTTAATTTTTTTTATTTTAAATTCAATTTGTTTAATTTTTTTTTATATTTAATATTATAGAATAATTATTTTTTTAAATTTAAAATTTAAAATTTATTTATTAAAATGTTTAAATTTTAATTTAATTTAATTGTTTTTCTTAATTTTTTCGTTTATTTAGTTTTTCATTTTTAAAATCTATAAATGGTTTCATTTATTAAAATTTAAAAAAAAAAAAAAACACTAAATTTATGTATATTTGTTTTTTAATTATTTGCACGTGGTTTTTTTCATTTTTTTTGTTTTTTAATGATAGGTTTTTTTTTTTTTTTTTAATTTTCTTTTTCTTTTTCAATTTTAATTGTTTTTTTTTAATTTGTTTTTCTGTAAATTTTAAAATTTGTATTTTTTTCCTTATTATTATTATTTTTTTTAATTTAAATTTTTAAATTTAATTTTTTTTCTTTTTTTTTTCTAAGTTGTAATTTTGTAATTTTAATTATTTTAATTTTTTTTTTAAAATATATATATATATTTTAATATATATATATATATATTTTAATATATTGTTTTTTTTGTTGCTAGAAAAAAATGCTTTATTTTTTTTTTTTTTTTTTTGGTCTATTTTTTTTTTTTTTCTTTAAATTATGTGTTTTTTTTTCAAATTTTGTCATTTCCTTTTCATATAATTTTCAAATATTTTTGTTTTATTTATTTATTTTTGTTTAAATTTTTATTTTTACAAGATATTTTTGTTTTTTTTTAACATTTTTATTGGTTTTTTTATTGTTTTTATATATATTTTTTTATCTAAGTTTTGTGTTTTATTACCAACATGAAAATCACCACTCTAAAAAAAAAGGTTGATGCAGCATCAATACGTTTCAAAATTAGCATGAAAATCACTGCTCTAAAAAAAAAAGGTTGATACAGCATCAATACGTTTCAAAATTAGCATGAAAATCACTGCTCTAAAAAAAAAAGGTTGATGCAGCATCAATACGTTTCAAAATTAGCATGAAAATCACTGCTCTAACAAAAAAAGTTGATGCTGCATCAATACATTTCAAAATTAGCATGAAAATCACTAACATTTTAAAACAAATATTCATACTTCATAAATAAAAATTTTAGAGTGTCAAAAATGTGCACCAAAAAAAAAAATGGTGATTCTGCATCACCACTTTTCAAAATCGGGTGCTTTTTATGCTACCAAAAAAAAGTAGGTAACATTGTGGTTACCTATTTCATCGGTAACATTGTTAGTTTGAATTTCATTTGCATTAGGAGAAAATTAGATTCCTTGTCTTCTTCCCTATTGTTGCAAATAAAGGGTCCAACCTGGGTCTTGATTTTAAATTTGGACTTCTTCTTTGTTGGAACAAAATGGAAATCATCCATATTAATCATATCTCTGATATACTCTAATGAAAAGATCCTCATAGGGACAAAGTTAGGTAACATGAGGCAGTTCACATCCATACACTCTGATTTCAATGTAGTTGTGGTACAGGTACCATTCAACTGTCTTAGTCTGCTCATTGAGATGCAAAAATCTCTTTATCTCTAGCCCTATTCTTGGTTCAACATCACTATTCAATAGGCAAGAATTTGTATATAAGAATTGGTCTTCATATTCATTGTAGGTAAATTAATTAGTATGTTACCTTACCAAGGAATTCCAATGAATTACATATTGGGCATTTCCTTACTCATTCAATTTTTGTAATGTAAACTGAAACTAGCTTGCATGATGGAATAAAAATAAATACACTAAAATTGAAGCATACTTGAATCTCCCTTATGTGGAAAAATTTAGGAATTGTTCATCAATGACATTTGCTAAGAATTCACTGTAGTTGACAATAATTGAGGGATTTTCATCCTTTGAGAAAACTGACAAAAATCCCATGATGCCTTCATCAACCCACTAATTGAATTTATAGCCTAGTAAACAATAAACTACGATGATGATTTGCTTTGTCATTTCACGGAACATGGAGGATGGATAAGGAAGAATTTTCTTAGGTAATTGGGCATCCTCAGGTAATAAAATCTCAAAAATATTGGCTATGTTAGGGTAGGTAAGTTCTTGTAGAGATCCATGAGGGACTCTTCTGAGAAGGTTTCAAAGAGCCAATATTTCGAATTTGTAACATTTGATTTATTGACTCAAGAATTTGTAACATTTTATTTATTGACTGAGGGTTTATGGTGAAAATAATGCCACCATTTTGGGCTACAATTTCCCTCTAACTAGGGATATATCTAGAATTTCACCATGCCAAAAACTCAGGAAAGTGACGGGTTTCGAGAAAGGTGAATTGGGATAGGAAGGAGTCCCACAAAATCAATTAATCATTGTGATCAATGAAGTTTTGTTTTAACCATTTGTGAAGTTCATAAAGATTGAACTCACAACTGGTTTGAAGAATTTTATATTCCTAATATACAAGGGGTAGGTGGTTTACGTCTATGACAAGAGATAGCATGGGATTTTCATTTGTTTTCTTAGATTTTCCTTTAGGGGCCATGATGAAAAAGAAAATAAAAAAATCAGCTGCAATTACCAAGGAATTAGATCAACTGAAGGTTGGTTGCTCGATAATTATGGTTGTGACAGGTGAGCTTGATGATTGGGGTCGTGATGACAAGTTCAGCTGCTGACTGGTTCACTGTGACAAATTTTCCTTCTCAATACTTTAGAACAGTATGTAGGAGGGGCCACCAGAACAGGAAAATGGTCAATTTATACAAAAATGGATTATTGTTGTGGTTTTAGACGTTAATAGAGCAGATAAGTTAATTAGAGTAATAGATAGGCCACGTGGCGGGACTAGGTTGGATGAGGAGTGGGAAGGATGTAATGGTAGAGGGGGCGGGGCTGAGTGGGACATATTACGTGGCGATAGGGAAGTGGGGGTAAGTGGATACATGGTAGAAGATGGATGGAGTGGGGGGAACAAAGTTAGCGGTTAATTTTTGGTGGGAGAGAAATAATGGATTTCAGAGGAGGGTGGGACAGTAAATGGTTTTAGGTGGGGGGGTGCGAAAAGGGTGAGAGGGCACCATGTAGTGAAAAGAGGGAAAGGGAAACCTGCGTTTTGGACCCCCCCCCCCCCCCCCCCACCATGTGATTAATTGTCAGAGGGGCTGGGGGGTTCCGAAATCGATGGTTTTTCATTGATTCAGGTGGGTTAGATCGTCACCATTAGATTATGCACACTCTTTATTACATAATGACAAAATGTCGTTTCAAAAAAGCTTTATTATGTGATGACAAAACGTCATTTCAAAAAATATTTATTACAACTCAATGAATCATGTTTAAATGGTGTGATTAAACTAATTAAAATAACTTTGTTTTAAAAAAACTAATTTAAACTCACTTTATCCAACTAACATAAATGTGCTTAAATGGTGCTATTAATTATTTAAACCTATTTACTTATTTCTGATGTGGCATTTAGACTAGTTGCACATTATTTTTTTATTTTTTATTTTTCCAAAGGTATTTCATCATTTTTGAAGTGGCGTTTGAACTGGCTTACTTAATGGGGGTTTTTCATTACTTTTTCATATTTTTATTTCTTTTAAATTCTCCCACAAATATATATATATATATATATATATATATATATATATATATATATATATATATATATATATATGTATGTATGTATGTATGTATGTATGTATGTATGTATGTATGTATGTATGTATGTATGTATGTATGTATGTCCTGTTTTTTTTCTCTATTTTTATTTTCTTGAAAATAATTTTTAGAATGAAATATTATTTACAATATCTTACATACAAAACAACAGGTAATCAACAATTTATCCTATAAAATATAGGACCCTGACAATGGCTCCAATGTGGATGGCATCCTCCTTGTGAGGTGTCAATAACTTTGTAGACCAGTAGCCTTTATTCATTGGGCATGGAGTCCTTGTTCTATAGCTGAATTGATTCACTGTTGTTATTATAAATATGGCAAAAACTCATCATAAGCTTAGGGCCTTGTCTTCGAGCTTCAATTTTTTATGTTAGCCACCCACACTTGCAGTATAAGAATAAAATGATATCCACAATGATCTGAATGAAATCTTATCTATTCTTGAGAAAAATAGTGCTTGAGCAGTCTTCCATTCATAGGTCCACCTGGATGTCCTTCTCCATTCAAGTCTTTCAAAAATAATGCGTTATTACCTTGGTAGGCTTCAATTTTGTAGTGTCCTTTCCACAGAGTATCAAATTTACCATGCTTGCATTTGCCTTCATTTCTAGCATCCCACTTCAAAACTATATCATTCAATTTAAAATCATCTGCTTTAGTCCTTCTGTCATAAGTCTTCTTGATTTTGTCCTGAATTACTTGAGTTTTTTTTAAGACCTCCTCCCTAGATTGCTGCAGTTGTATGGTTTGATTTATCCTTCTTTATAATTCATTTTCCTCTACTTGTGATTCCCGCAACAATTTTAGCACAAGAATTCCCAGGGAGGTACGAAAAATTGTATCCACTCCATATACCAATTGGAAAGGAGACATTCCAATAGATTTATTAGTTCTAATTATGTCATCCCATAGGAAATTAATCAAATTATTATGCCAAGATTTTTTATTTTCCTGCAATGGTTTCTTTATGATGTTGACTAAACTCATATTAGAAGACTTGACTAACCCATTCCCTTGTGGATAATAAGCAGTAGAATGTCCTAATTTTATGTTATATTTGTGAAAAAAATTCAATCATTCTCTTTTATTTGAAAGCAACAACATTTTCAGTAATGATATTATTTGGACAACCAAATCTGGAAAGAATATTACCTTCTAAAAACTGAATGATGACAATGTTTGTAGCTTGTATGGTTGGAATAGCCTCAATCAACTTGGTGAAGAATTTAGTGACTGTCGAAATCCATTTATGTTCAGTGGAAGAGCTTGGATGGATTTCTCCAATAAAATATAGTCCCCATTGTTGGAAAGGAACCTCAACTTAAATTGGTTTCAATGGCAAGGGGAAAAGTTTTGTCTTGCCTTCAAATATTTGGCATTGATGGCATGTGGTAAATTTATTATGAAAATTTGTAAATAGGGTAGGCCAGTAAAAACTAGCCCTTGGGATTTTGTTGGCTATGGTTTTCCAGTATAAATTTCCTCCACAATCCCCTTGATGGAATTCTTGCATGAATTGTTTTGCTTCATCCTTCATTAAAAAATTTAGCTAAATTCCTCCAACATCTTTCCAATACACATTCTGATCTAAAATACAAAAATTCATAGATTTTAACTTGAGAAATCTAGATTCTGTCTTAGTTAAACTAGGAGGATCTTGCAAATTATATAATACAAAAATAATATCTGCATACCAATGAGAGTTAGAATTTTTTTTTGATACCCGTGGAGTTTCCTGCTCTTCCTGTTCATCAAGTGTAGCTATAAAATTTATGTCTAGTGCATGGAAATTGGACTCAACCATTAGTTTTGTCAATCCTTGACCTTTGATGAGATTAGTGGGTTTTATCTCAATGTCATATTCTAGAATAATTGCAATCCATTTTCCTCTTTTCCCATCTTGATCAGTTTGTGTAAGGATATCTTTTACCACAGTATTTGGGACAAATGCAATGATATGGGAATGTAGAATGTAAACTTTGAAATCTTTGATTTATTTTACTAAAGAAAAGGATTGTTTCTCGATGAGATTGTATTTTAATGAGGCATCTCTCAAATATTTTTTGAAGAAAGAAATAACTTGTTCATATCCTTCATTGTTTTTCTGCAACAAAACTGCTGCAATGGTGTGTTCAGATGCAAAAGAAAAAATCATGAAATCCTTTGTAAATTTAGGGCTAATTAACACAGGAGCTCGTGTCAATTCTTGTTTTAATTCATCAAATGATTTTTTTGCTTCTAGGTTCCAATTTACTTCAGTTTCTCTTCTCAGCATATTAGTTATAGCCCTTAGAATCTCAGCTAAATTGGGCATAAATCTGCTTAGAAATTTATCCTACCAATGAAAGATTGCACTTCTTTTTTGCTTCTTGGAGGATGAATTTTCATAATTGCTTCAATCCTACTAGGATCGATTTTAATACCATATTTTGAAATTATATTACCTATAATTTTTCCTTCTTCTAAACCAAACAGATATTTCTTTGGATTCAAATATATGCTATATTTCTTACATCTTTCAAAAACAATTTTCAAGTGATGTAAATGATCCTCATAAACTTTGGAGAAAAATATTATGTCATCTAAATACATCACAATGAATTTGTCTCTTTCATTTGCAAGAACTATATCTATTTCTCTTTGAAAATTATCCCCTGCATTCATCAATCCAAAAGGAATTCTAGCATACATAAAAGTTCCCCAAGGTGTTGTAAAATTTTTATTATCTTGATCATCAAGATGTACTAAAATCTTGTCATAACCATAAAAACCATCCAACAATGAAATCCTACTTGATCCAACTACCCTTTGAAGTATATGGTACATATTTGGTAAGGGGTAGTTATATTTGAGAGAATTTATTCTGGTTTCTAAAATCCACACACAACCTTATTTCACCAAACTTTTTCCTCACTGGTACCTAATTTGACACTCATTTAGAGAATCTAAGTGGTACTATAATCTTTGCATCAAACAATTATTTAACCTATTTCTCTATCAAAGGAATTATAATAGGATTAACTCTCCTCAAGTTTTTCTTAAAAGGTTTTTGATCCTCCTTGATGGGTATGGTATGTTGAAATATGGCTTCGTCATAAACCTTTAAATCTTGATATCCCCATGTAAAGACATATGTATATTTTTTAAACAAATATATGTATTTTTGTTTTTCTTCAGGAGGTAATGATTTGGAGAGCTTAAAAATTTTAATATTTTCTTCAGTATCTATATTGCAATCCTCTACTTCGGATCTAGTTGGTTGAATTGAAGGTTTTTTTCTACATCATTAAAATCAAACAATTCTTCAAATGGTACAAGACCCCTTGGAATTTTATTATTCTTTAATTGCAATATTTCATATTTCTCAAAGTTTTCATTAGTTTGATTGAAAATTATTCCCTCTTCATTTTATTCACTTTCTAGTCCTATGTTAATGTTCAAATTTTCAAACTCCTCCTTTAGCTGCAGGAAATTCTTGATTTGTTTATCATTATCAAAAAATTTCTAGTATCTGATATTGTCAGGAATAACAGGTTTATGTTTGACATCAATTTCTAGTTTTTTTCTTGCTTTAAAAGTAATTTTGCAATTACTTATAGAAGTAGCTAATGCATCAGCCAAAAAATTTTGATCTCTAGGAATTAATGATAGCTGGTATTCTGGAAAACATTGCAAAAAATATAAAATAACATTTCTATATGCTCTCATTCTAGGATGTTTAGCTAAAATTTCACCTTTGTTTTTTTTTTATGATCAATTCAGAATATCCATGAATGTAAATCTTCATTGCTCCCATTTGATTTAATTTTTGCAATCCTAATAACAAAGCTTCATACTCAAGTACATTATTTGTGCACTCAAAATTTAGTTTGTAAGAATATTTCTTTATTGTACCTGAATATGTATCAGAGTTCCATACTCTAATACCAGTCCCTTCTTTACTTACTACACCATCAAAATCCATGTTCCAAAACCCATCTTGTTTTACTTGTTCTTGACTTTACATTTTTTCTTCTTTAACATCATTCTCTCTTGGTTTGATGACTACAACCTGATCTTATTTTTCCAAAAAACTATCATTGTGCAAGATAAAGGAATCCATATTTGAATGCACAGAGTAGACATGATAAATTTTGGGTTTATCCTGGATACTCACCATATATTTCATTAAGGCCCCCCTATACAATCTTCTTTGTTGGCCAAAAACATGATTTTTACATATTCCATATTTAATTGTAATGTACCCTCTAATTTTTCCCCTCATGATATTGGAAAGAGCATGTCATACTTAGGAGGAATATCATCCACAACAATATCCATCACTAAACTTTTGGCTAGGATTTGAGTGAGAGTAACACACAAATATTTGATTAATCCCAAGAATTTTACTCTATTACAATCAAAGGAGTAAAGGTATTTATAAGGTATTGTTATATCTAAACCCAGTTTTTCCATGATTGATTTTGGCATAAGATTGTGTGAGGCACCTCAATCTAACATGGCATTATGTAGAATAAATTCATGGATGTTAAGACTAACATAAAATGGAGGAACACGTCCATCTTATGGAATACCATGTACTTCAGGTTTGAATAGTAATTTGGGTTGATCATCAGTTACATCAACAATGTCAGTTCCTTCCTCAATTTGTAGTGCCTTTACAACTTGACTTCTATAGACATCCTTTTTTACTAATTAAATCAATGGAACTAGGATTTTTACTTTTGAAAGCTCATTTTCAATATCGAAAGTGGTTTGATACTTTTCAACTTCCTTAATACTTACCTCTTTGTTTTTAGGAGTTTCTTTCTTAGGGTTTTCTTTCTATTTGACTTCCTTTGTTTGACTAGTAGAAGGTATATTAGTGGGTGACTTTTTAGGAGGCTTTGTTGTTGTCTTTTTTCTTCTTAGGTTGTATTGACTATGTACTTCCATAATAGAATTTTTATATCCTTGTTGATAATCAGATGATTTTGTAGGCATATCCTTTGGTAATGAAGATTGAAACATGTCTTTTTCTTCCTTTGTTAGAAAAACAAGATATGTTTCACCTTCTCCAAAAGTATTTATTTGATCTTCTTCTAGTTCTTGCATAGTTTCTCATTCTTCTTCAACAAAATTTTCTTGAAAAGGGGGTTTTATATGTTGCTGATCAACTTGAACTCTTTTTTCTCTTTGTTTAATCTGAGGTTGTTATCTTCTAAAATTTGGATTTCGAATTTGAGGTCCTCCTTGAGGTTCCCTAGGAGGCCTCCTATCTGCCACAATCATTGTCTCCATCAATTTTTCCATAGTTTTGACTATATTTTCTAGTTTTAAGTATGATGAAGAAGAAGAAGGTTCTTCTTTGATAGTGACCCTTCTTTCAGTTCTGAACTTAGCTCTTTTGGCTAATAAATTAGCCTCTACACTAACAAAATTTCTTTGCATATCTTCAAGTATGGTTGGGTTTATTTCTGTCAACTGATAAGCCATATCAACATCAAATCCTTCTGGAAAAAGGATTAGGTCCAATCTAGGTGGGGGTTTTATTGCAGCTAGGATAGAGTTGTAAATATTTTTAAATCTAGTGCAGTAATCCTCGACACTTTCATTTGGGTCCCTTTTTAAACCTTCATATTCTGCAATAAATTGGAGGGGGTTCTTTTTAACTTCCCATCTAGTAAGAAAAATTTGATGGGACTATTGAATATCTTCAATACTTCCAGCTGGTAATGCTCTATACCATTTCCTTACTTCTCCCATTAAACTTTGTGCAAACAGCCTCATTTTCACATCATAAAAATCTAATTCTTCTAGATAAAAGAAGTCATTTATTCTATCAATGTGTTGTTGTGCTATTATAGGACCTGTGCCATCAAATTTTGGTATTATATGTGCATATTTTTGTGGCATCTCATGTAATGGTGCTTGCAATGCCAAAGCGTCATATCATCCTGCCATGAGTATAATATGAGTTGTGGATGATGTTACAAGATTGGTTGATGAAGAAAGTGGAGGGGTTGTAGAAGAAGATGGGAATCTTGTAGTATGTACAATTGGTATGTTAGGAATAAGAGTTGAAGATGAAAAAGGGGTGTATGAAAATGGAGTGGTAGATGAAGGTGGAATAAATGTAGGAATTGGCAATGAAGAAGAGGTAATAACAATAGAGTGTTGATCAACACCTTCAATGATTCTATTTAATATTTTAACTAGATCTTCAATTTTTTCAAACTGCTTTAAATTATTTTTATAAGATTGTGAAGCATGTGAATTTTGGAATGTACGAAAAGGTTTCAATTGATCTTCATCCAAAATAGTTTCAGGTGTAAAAATTTCTGATTTAGATCTGAAAATACTCTTCTCAAACTATAATTCAAACTGAATATCTTCGATTGCTACAAAACTTTCTCACAAAGAATGTTTTCTTGATAAGAAGCTATTACTAGCTTTACTTTCTGTGGGATTCTTTTTCCTTAACAACTTTTCAAGATCTTTAACATATTTTGGAGGTTTCAAATCTAGATTAGATTTGGTATATAGCCTTTTGGGAGCCAATCTTCTTATTAGACTATCCTTAATATAATGGTATTCACAAACAGGAATATACAAGTCTTGGTGAGGGATGTCCAGCCTTTATATTTCTATTTCACTATCACTTAAAAGGAAATAGTAATTAGGGACTTTGGAATTAGATTTATCAAGTAAAAACCATTTTTATGAGGCTCGTTACCCAATATGGTCACCACTATGTTAGCACTCCGTAATTTCCCAAGGTTGGGAAGGAAATCCGAAGGTAACCACAAAACCACTTATAAAGCTGGGATTTAGCCTTTCCTACTTCAAAGAGGGATATATCTTTATGATTTATATTTGTTTATCAAATTTATTATGCTATTTATTGAGTTCATAGGTTTATTTTTGAAATATTTGGTTGAAACTTCAAGAAGAAGTCATTGGGAAATGGAGTCATAAACCTTAAGTAAATCAAGTGCAAAAATAATAGATGAAGTGTAGTAGGGAAAGGTAGGTAGACTATTGGATCTTTGGAGATTTTTTGAGTGAATTGAAGGAAAATATTTAGATTCAATTAAACATAGAGAATCTAAAAATGAATTATTTTTCAATTTCAGTTTCAAAACAAAGATATTGTTTATAATCCATAGCATAGTGTAATTAAAAAAATGTAGCCCTTGATTTTCTTTAAACAATATAGATAACAAAAATATGGAAATTCAGAGAAATAACAATTTGATATTAAGAATAACATCACCAATTCATCTAACACAGGAATCCTGGAACAACTTTATGTATTACTGAAAATGATCACCTTTACCTTAGTGAACAACTTAACATAAAAAAACCTTCTTTATTCATACAAGTTCCAATCCATTATACTTAAAATTATGAAGTGTTTATACAATTATTAAAAAAATATCTTTATTTAAAATATCAAGATTTATTACAAAATATCTTAATTTTTTTTTATAAAAATAGTAGAAAAATATAGGACAATTAAAATTGTTAAAGCTTTTCACACTATCTTCGAGGATTGCTAGTAATGACTAGGCCTGACAAACTATTGCTCTATTGCTGAAGATGTAAAACTACTTTTTACTCAAAATTTTGACACAAATTATCCCATCTATTCTCATATGGGATGGAGAATTTAACTAACTTCATGTAAGTTTCATCCACGGTATATTTATGGAAAGTTGGTTTGATTACGAACAATTTTTTTATTTCATGTTTGATAAACAAGTTGAATCCCAAATCCTCCATGAAGGCTTTTCATGTGATGGTTCATTTGATGGTGGAAAAAATTGACTTATCCTTGGCTATGGTGTACAATTTTTGCTGATAATCCTCCAACCTGACTAACTTATCTCCAATTCCATTCAAACCTGAAAATCCCTTTTGATGCAACACATTGAATTTTCTGTGCAATTTCTAGATGTTGGCCTCCAAGTTATGGAATTTATTTTCTAATTGAAACATGAGATTATTTTTGGTAAGGACTATTTTGACTTCAAGTATGGTTTATGTTGTATCTACAATCTCAAATTCCTCTAGTTCATCATTAGTTTTTGAATTTACAACCTTTATCAATGTAATGGCTTCACCTGGCTTCTGTCGTAAATCGATTTTCACCTTTTCAACGATCTCCTTTGATCTTTGTACTAGTTACTCTTGATAAAAAATTATGTCAATAGAGGGCCAGATTTTAGAGATAGCTTAATTTATTTCAACCCATATGTTCTCCTTATCCTGTGAAAGTGTTTGATCCATAGCAAACTCATTTTCTAGCTATTCAATTCTCTAGGTCAGTCTATGACTCTTTTGAAGCTATTCTACATATGTATTGTTAATTTTTTATTTATGTTCCTGAATGTTTTTAAGTTGAGCTTTCAACTTTTCAATTTCTTCCACTCTCATAGATAGGTCTTCCATGGCCTTGATTAATCCTTCTGGTGCATATTTATACTATACCCTTGTTATGATGGCTGTTAAAGTGGATGCTTCTACGATCGATGTACCCGCAATGGGAATTGCACCTACAATAGGAACTGTTGTGAGTGGAATGAATGTTAGCTGAGAGGATTGTTCCTTTTCCCTTATCGACTTCTCCATCTCAACCTCCATTTGCTTAACTTGACTATTTTGTTCAATGATTATCTTGAACATATCTTCTTTTTCTTTCTCCAAGTGTCCAAATTCTTTTGTTTGAGGATATTCGGTGGATGGAAGCTTGATTTTCTTCCTTAATGTTGCAATGTCTACATTCTTTCTTTTAACAATTTCTTCAGCAACCTTTACATATTTAGGACCATATCCCAATTTTATCACTGGATCCTCCAAATATTTAATTTTTTTTGTCTTTAGCCAAAGAGGATATCTTCTCAAGTTTTAAATCAGACTAGATGTTATTGACTAAAGCTTATAATTTTGAAGTTGTCATTGCAGTGTTTGTCAAATATGAATATATCATCTCACCTATTTGTTTGTGCATGTCCATTTTATCAATGGGATGAATTTGATCATCATCTAAGGAAAATATAGGCTTCTTGTAGTCATCTACAATTTCGGGAAAAGGAACTCCTACTTGGAGGAAAGAATTCTGCATTTGTCCTTTCTTTGTGTCAAAGGCTGAGAGAAGCTTATGCTGTGAGGTTGATGTATGTTTCCAAAATTGTGTATAATTTGTAGCCTTTAGCATCTCATTTTTCTTCTTAATCTCTTTGTACTTGGAAAATTTATTTGGTTCATCCTTGTCATGAACCAATTATGTTGTCTGAGATGTGTCTAGAGGCTCTTGGGAGACCGAGGAGGATGGAGATCCTTTAAAAATTTCTTCAACTCTTGGGAAAAAAAAAGCACAAGAACATGTTAGTACTATAGTAGACTCTACATAATCTTCATGCATAAAATATGATGCTAGATTGATCTTCTTCTTCTTCTTATAGATTTGGAATTATTTCGCTCCAATCTATGTGACTAAAGGGGAAACACCTTGGCTTCGCCTCTTGTTCGGTTTCTCTTTTGGTTATAGATTCTGTGAAATTTTTGTCGATATCACCTGCTCTTCTACTTCTGGCAAAGTATTCTCCTCCCATTGATATTTATTCATAAAATTTTTTATCTCAATCCTTGGAGTATGAGTATAAGGAGTAGTTTTTTGTTCTACTATGAGTTTTGATATTATGCCAAAGGGGTCATATGACCATGTGAATTTGAGTTTTAATATCATTTTCTTTAGGAGAAAACCAGCTTCCTTTCCTACTGCCCTGGTGTTGCAAATAAAGGGTCCAACCTGTGTCTCTATTTTAAATTAAGACTTCTTATTTTCTGCAACAAAATGTAGATCATCCATATTAATCATATGTCTAATATACTCTAATGAAAAGATACTCATAGGGATAAAATTAGGTAACCTATATGGAGGTAGTTCACATCCATACACCCTGATTTCAATGTAGTTTTGGTGCATGTACCGTCACTTGTCTTAGTATACTCACTAAGATGCAAAAATCTCTTTATCTCTAGCCCTATTCTTGGTTCAACATCACTATTCAATAGGCAAGAAGTTGTATGTAAGAATTGGTCAACATAGTCACTATAGGTAAATTCATTGGTATCCTCCCTTACCAAGGAAGTCCAATGAATTATAGATTGGGAATCTCCTTTCTCATTCAATTTTTGTAATGTAAACTAAAATTGGTATGTATGATGGAGTAAAAATAAATACACTAAAACTGAAGCATACTTGAAAATCCCTTCTATGGAAAAATTTAGGAATTTTTCATGAATGAAATTTTCTAAGAACTCACTCTAGTTGAAGATAATTGATGGTTGGTCATCCTTTGAAAAAATTTACAAAAATACCATGATGGCTTCATCAACCCACTAATCGGATTTATAGCCTAGTAAACAAGAAACTGTGGATATGATTGGATTTTTCATTTCATGGAACATGGAGGATGGATAAGGAGGGATTTTCTTTGGTAATTGGGCATCCGTAGGTAAGAAAATCTCAAAAAATTTGGCTCTGTTAGGGAAGGTAAGGTTCTTGTAAAGATCCATGATAGACTCTTCCGAGAGTGGTCTCAGAGAGTCAATATTTAGAATTTGTAACATTTTATTTATTGAATCAGGGTTATGGTGAAAAAAATATCACCATTTTGGGCTACAATTTCCCTTTGACTAGGGATATATCTAGAATGACACCGTGCCACAAACTCAATAAAGTGATGGTTTTGGGGAAAGATGAATTGGGATAGAAAGGAGTGCAACAAACCCAATTCATCACTATGATCAATGAAGCTTTGTTTTAACCATTTGTGAAGTTCATAAAGATCGAACTCACAACTAATTTCAAAAATTTTATATTCTTGATATACCAGGGTAGGTGATTTAGGTCTATGATAGGAGGTAGCATGGGATTTTCATTTCTTTTATTAGATTTTCCTTTAGGGGCCATGATGAAAAAGAAAAAAAACATAACTACTACAATTACCCGGGAATTATATCAATTGAAGGTTGTCTTCTTGATAATTGTAGTTGTGACAGGTGAGCTTGATGACTAGACGTTGTACATGATCTTGCTTTGGTAATTGGGGTCGTGATGACAGGTTCAGCTGCTAACTGATTCACTATGAAAAAATTTCCTTCTCAATACTTTATAATACTATGCAGGAGGGGCCACCATAACGGAACAATGGTCTATTTATACATAAATGGTTTATCATTGGGATTTTAGACGTTAATGGAGGGGATCCGTTGATTAGAGTAAGTGATAGGCCATGTTTCGGGACTAGGTTGGATGAGGAGTGGGAAGGATGTAACGGTGGAAGAAGCGGGGCTGAGCATGACATATTACGTGGTGGTAGAGGAGTGGAGGTAAGGTGATATGTGGCAGAATAGGGATGGATTGGGGGCAACAAGTTAAAGGTTAATTTTTGGCAGTAGAGAAATAGTGGATTGGAGAGGGGGTGGGGCAGTAAATGGTTTTAGGTGGGGCAGTGTGAAAAGTGTGAGAGGGTGCCATGTAGTGAAAAATGGGAAATGGAAAACTCACTTTTCAAACCCCGCCCCAGTGGTTAACTGTTGGAAGGGCTGGGGGGTTCTGAACTTGATGGCCCTCCGTTGATTCGGGCAAGTTAGATCATCATCATTGGATTGTTGCATGCTCTTTATTACATAATGACAAAATGTCGTTTCAAAGAAAATTTATTACAACTCAATTAATCGAGTTTAAATGGTGCGATTAAAATAATTAATATAACTTTGTTTAAAAAAAACTAATGTAAACTCACTTTACCCAAATAAACTAACTGTGCTTAAATGGTGCGATTAATTATTTAAACCTATTTATTTATTTATAAAGCCTGTGTTTGATGACCCATAAGAAGTAAGGAATGTACATGAGTAGATCCAATTAAAGGAGATATTAATGTGTTGTGCCATAAGCAAGAAGAAAAGGAAGAGGTAATCACAACAACGAGGAAGGAAATTTCCCTATTATTGATGTATATTGTAACCTGAAGCGTGCATATAGGTTAGAGTTTAAGGGATTCTAGAGAAAATTTATGAAACTGGGATGATGAAGAAAGCCCTATGGAGGTCCCTTGGATGAAGTTTGATCCAAGAGGAGACCCTTATGAGATCCAAATATACTATAAGTCCCACAAAAGGTCGACTGGGCTCGAACCAGTTTATAAATAATGAATAAACCTGGCTTCACGATCTATTCACAACCTTAAATTAAGATTCCTTATGAGGCATTGAAATATCTGAATGGAGGTACAACTTCACCTTCCTTCCATAGTAGCATTCATTTCTGACTATGGGGGGGATGTGGAAACCAATGAGTGGAAGAAAGGGCATAACCATTCCATTTACCACTGATAAATAACCAGAGTTAACCATTTTTGTTAGACTAAAATAATTGCTAATTAATCCCTAAGTTACTAGAAGAGAAAGCATTCTTTCTGGCTTTCTTGCCCTCTCTTAATGGGGGATAAATTCCATATATATCCACTACAACGGACTATGAAACTAGAAATGATAAGGTTGCTACTAGGTAACGAATAGAGGGAACTCAATTGGGATTTGCTTACTCTGACTCGGGTCAATCCCCTAGAATGTATGTGTTGAGTCAATAGGGGAAAGTCTGTTGGAAGCAAAGTATACGGGCTATCCTTGCGCTGTCTTTCCTATTTTTCTTAAAAAAGAGTAACATTTGATGAAAGAAGAGTAACTGTTATAAAAGTTATAAAACAATAAGGTCCCAAAGATCAACCATTGCAGCCAAATCGACCAAGTTCACCAACACCTTCGACACTAGAACATTACAAAGAAACTTTATTAAAACTCAATTAATCACGTTTAAATGGTGTGATTAAACTAATTAAAATAAGTTTGTTTAGAAAAAAATTAATGTAAACTCACTTTACCCAATTAAACTAATTGCGCTTAAATGGCGCGATTAATTATTTAAACCTATTTATTTATTTCTAATGTGCAATTTAGACAAGTTGCACATTATTTTTTATTTTTTGATTTTTTCCAAAGGTATTTCATCATTTTTGAAGTGGTGTTTGAACTGGCTCGCTTAATAAGGTTATTTTCATTAATTTTTCATATTTTTTATTTCTTTCATTTTTTCCACAAATATATATTTTTTATGTCCCCTTTTCTTTTCTATTTTTCTTTTCTTGGAAATAAATTGCAGAATGAAATATTATTTACAATAACTTACATAAAAATCAACAAATAATCAACAATTTATCCTATAAAATATAGCACCCTAACACTTTGGAAGACACTCCAAAAAATGATCACCAACGTTCAAAAGTCTAGTATGTCGAAGGAAGCCCTTTCACATCATTGTTTTATCAAGCTACTAGTGGAGAATGCACTCGAGATAGAAATATTCACTTGGAAATAGGTTATGATAGGACCAAAATTAGAAGCAAAAACAAAAGTAATAGTTGTTATAACTCCACCAAAATCTGTAGCTACTAAAACCCTTGAGGAGGCAACCACTATAACTCCCAAAGAAAGAGTAGTTAGCTATTTTAAGCCACAAGAAGAAGAAGAAGTTATGGGAGACCATAACAGTGATCTAGAGATCAATAGAAGTCGACATCCAATGAGGATATTGAGGCAAAAGAAAAAAATACCTACACATGTGGTCATGCCAAGAAAGAATAGAACAAGTACTAGAATAAGGAAGAGTCAAGTTGTTGTCTACAAAGGAAGCAACATCCCCTACTACAATGCAAGAACTTGCAAGGATGGAAGAAGAATTAGAGATACGTTTTACAGAAAATATATATTTAGAAGAGGTGGAAACCCCTGGTACAAGACAAAACTAGTAGGGGTAGAAGAGGAAGAAGAGGTACCTACTACATCACCAATGGAAGAGGAAGAGGTACTTGTTGCAACATAGGTTTAATAAGAAGAAACCCTTGCTACAACAAAATAACCAGTGGGGTAAATTGTAACTTTAGACTTTCTTGAACCACCAGAACTAGTAGGGATGGATGAAGGAGAAAAGAAAACCCTTATTGTAGCATAAGAACCAAAAAAGGAAAACTTATAAGAAGATTTTACCATTGTGGTACCTGTTTCATTACCCCAAATTTTGTAGTGTGATTAAGAACATTTAATGTTGGGGCATTAGCATTGATGTTATGATTTCAAACTATGTTAAATGATGTAATGTTTATTTTTATTAATAAAAAAATATTATATTTGAAGAAAGGGTACCACCAACAAATTATAATGCCTTGGGGACAGGGAAAAATTTAATTAAGAGGAAAAATATACCTTGGGTGAAATTTTCCCTTTGATGTGATGGTTAGTCTTCCCAAGAAGCTCAAAGTATGGGAAGATGAAGCATCAAGATGTGATTATACAAATAATATGGAGGAGCAATCAATGGGGTTCTTCTTCTTGGTTCTTAAGCTTCTATCTTTTCTCTCTTCTATTACTGTCTCAGACATATCTCTCTCACACTAAGAATATTCAAAGTGGAAAAATGATTGATGATAGAACTGTAGGTTTTAACCATGTACAAAAATTATCTGCAAACAAATATTAAAAATAGAAAATAAAAAATAGCAAGAGAATAAAACATAAAACATATATACACAGATATTTCCCCCTAGATCCAAAATTGGGACTACCAGCTTGATTTTTCATTATATTCCTTTCAGTGTTACAACACACATATATATACATGCCGAAGAATTCACAAACCCCAATCCATTAACCCTGGATTAGAACATAATTGTAGTTCCCTTGACCAGTTCTACAAAATACCAGGGGCTGAAAACCATCATGCCCCAAAACCATGTGTAAACCCACGCACAAAACCATGGGCGAGTCTGCCCACCGAAAAATAGTTTCCATTTTTTTTTTTTTTTTTTTTTTTTTTTTTTTTTTTTTTTTTTTTTTTTTTTTTTTTTTTTTTTTTTTTTTTTTTTTTTTTTTTTCCGGGGAGCTACCCTGGACCCCGACAGGGGGGCTACCTCACCCCCTGTGACCCTCTTGTTGCACCTACCACAACGTATAGAGGGAGCTATCGCCCCCACAACCTACCCAATTGTGCGACTAATCGTGGCAAGAATATAACACATACCCAACATTATCCCACCTGTTTTTTTCTTTCCACAGGGGGCCAAAAGAGAGCTTAGTCATTAGTCCAGCTCTGCAACACCCATTATTTCTCTATACCAAGAGAAATTCTCAGTTCTCACAGAATTTTTCAATGCATCTGCAACATTCTTCAAAGTGTCCACCTTTACCAGCAACACCCTTTTATCCTCAACCATATCTCTCACAAAGTGATATTAAACATCAATTTACTTTGTCTTTAAATGATAAGCAGAGTTATTAGCCAAGAAAATTGCACTTTGGCTATCAAAGTCTATCCTGCTGCACCAACCCCATACTTGAACACAATCTCTGCAACCAAAATGTTTCCTTTCTTTCATGAGTGGTTGCCATGTATTATGCCTTTGTAGTTGAAAAATCCACTACAGACTGTCTTTTACTCATCCAACTGATTGCACCTCCAAATAGGCTAAACACATACCCACTTGTAGATCTTCTTTGGTTCAGATCTATAGCCCAGTTTGTATCAACAAAACCATGAATGTCCAAAACTCTATCCAATCCTAGCCTTCCCTAGTAGCACAAACCATAATCACTAGTACCACACAAATATCTAAAAACCTGCTTCATTGTTGTCCAAAGCTCCTTCCCTGGTTTTGACATAAACCTGCTCAATACTCCCATTGCATGTGAAATGTCTGCTCTAGTACAAACCATTTCATACATTAGGCTACCCAATACACTTGCATATGAAACATGAGACATATCCTCCTCTTCTTTGTGTGTCTTGGGACACCGTTCAGCAGACAACTTTACACCTACAGGAATAGGAACCTTCACCGGTTTACTATCATGCATATTGAACCTCTGCAACATACTCTCGACATACTTCCTTTGGTTAACCAGAGCTTCCTCTTTTCCCGATGTCTCTTAATTTCCATGCCCAAAATATAGTTTGCAACACCAATGTCCTTCATGTCAAATTTGGAGAACACTTGGGTCTTCAAATATTGGATAATTTCTTTGTCATTTCCAATCAACAACATATCATCCACATATAAGACCAAATAAATAACATAGTCACCAATTAATTTAAAATAAACACAGTGATCCTCTTTGCTTCTGGTGAATCCAAGTCCCTATATATAGGTATAAAATCGCTGATACCACATCCTTGGTGACTATTTTAACCCATACAAAGTTTTTTTTAATCTGCATACAAGTTATTTCTTACCCTTCACCATAAATCCTTTAGGTTGCTTCATGTAGATCTCCTCTTCCAGATCCCCATGAAGAAATGTTCTCTTCACATCCATCTATTCTACCTCAAAATCAAATGCAGCAGCAACAGATAAAAGTAATCTAATAGAAGTAGCATTGGCAACAAGAGAAAAATCTCACCAAAATCAATTCCCGGCACCTGGGAATAACCTTTTTCTACCAAACAAGATTTATATTTCTCCACCTTGCCTTCTACATTCATCTTCTTTTTAAACACCCAATTACTCTCGATGGGCTTCCTTTCAGCCCACAACTCCACCAGATCCCATGCCTCATTTTTGTGCAAGGATGCCATTTCATCAACCATGGCCTCCTTCCATCCTATGAATTCACTGCCTCCCTAACATTTCTGGGATCATCATCAGTGACAGTTAAAGAAATTTTTTAACAAAAAGCAGTTGGACTATACCTTTCTGGTTGTCTTATTTCCTGAACTGATCTTCTCACAACTAGAGTTTGTGGCTCTTCCTCTTCTGAATCTTATTTTGTTGTAGAGTTTGATTCATCCTCCTTTAGCTCAAACTATATATTCTTAGGTTCCTCTGGTAGGACTTCATGTTTAACAACAGCTTTCACCTCTTTAAACACCACATCTCGGTTGTACACAACCTTCCTTGTTTATGGGTTCCAAATCTTGTAACCTTTTAAACCATCCTTATACCCAATAAAGATGCACCTTTCATATTTATTATCCAACTTGGTCCTTTTCTCTTTTGGAACATGTACATATGCATCACATCAAAATATCCTTAGATGTGAAAGAGAGGGTTTCTTACCAGCCCATACCTTATGTGGAGTCTTATCCTCCAACGCTGGTGAAGCTGATCTGTTAACCAGGTAACCTACAGTCTCCACTGCCTCTGCCTAGAATTCCTGTCCTAACCTGGTACCACTAAGCATGCTTCTTTCCTTTTCCATCAGTGTGTGTATGGAGTATTATTTTGTCGTTTTATACCACACTTATAGAACTCTTCAAATTCCTTCTTGCAGAACTCTCCACCATTATCTATCCTCATCACCTTTATCTTCTTCTCTGTCTAATTTTCCACCAGAGCCTTAAATTATTTAAATCTATCAAAGAATTCAGATTTTTTCCTCAAGAAATATATCCATGTATTCCTTGAGAAGTCATCTATGAATGAAATATAGTACACAGACTTACCCAGTGATGGAACCAATACAAGTCCAAACACATCAATGTGCACAAGCTCCAATATCTTGTTCGTCCTCTTATTACCAGAAGGAAAACTCACCCAATTCTGCTTCCCATATACATAATGTTCACAGAAATCGAAATCCAGAGAGAAATTGGACATAATTTCTACCATACGATTACCATGCAGTATCTGAAGGCCCTTCTCTCCAATATGTCCAAGCCTTTGATGCCATAGCATGGTCTTTTCTCCAGAGGCCACTAGGCTTTTCACTCCACTTTCAGGAATCACAGAATAGTTGCACCCATCAATAACAGTGCTACCCTGAAGCTTTTACAAAGTTCCAATCTGAACTCCCCGAATTAATACCATTGCTCCCCGAACCATCTTGCAGGTATCTTTCTCGAACATTGTTTTTACACTTGCATCATCCATCTTGCTTACAGAAATCAGATTTTTGGCCAATGAAGGAATATGAAAAACACCAGGAAGTGTTCTAATCCTGCCACCTTACAGCTTTAGCTTGAATTTTCCACGTCTGACGATTCTAGCCTTCCAATCATTCCCTAAGAAGACATCACCTCCATCATAATTCACATACTCGTAGAACCACTCCATATGGGGAGTGAAGCGAAAGGATGCACCTGAGTCAATCAACCATGCCTCATGATATACATGTGTATTTGAATAACAAGCCAAATACACATCCCCACCTTCATTTGAGGTGTTTTTTGCCTTTGCAGAATGAGCATCATCAAATCCCTTTCCTTTCTTAGGAGCTTTAGATCTGTAGTCCTTTTTGTAGTGCCTTTCCTTTCCACATTTCCAACACACCTTTACAAACTTTCCTAGAGATTTAGATCTCCCTCTAGATTTAGATCTCCCACTTGAAACCATATTTTTATTTATGTTTTGGGACCTTCCTCTTACAGACAAGGAATCTCCATTCTGGCCCTCCATATTTCTCTGTATCATTTCCTCTAACAGTAAGGCTGAGAAAATTTCATCGAAATTCAAGGTATTTGTATTTATACCTATTACAATAACCAGACTGTCCCACGAATCTGGTAGAGAACACAGAAAACTGATGCACTTATCTTGATCTAAGATTTTAAAATCAACATATGACAAATGACTTACCACAGTATTGAAGGCATTTAGATGCTCTAACATTGAGTCTCCATCCTTCATCCTCAGGGTATACAACTTTTTCCGCAGGAACAATTTATTCACCAAAGACTTAGATTGGTACATAGTCCCTAGCTTGTCCCATAAAGTCTTCATCGTAGCTTCCCCAGATAAATTCAACAGTTTTGAATTTGAGATACACAACCATATTGTGCTATTTTCCTTCCGATCCAAATTCTTCTAGTCTTCATCTGACATTGTTGTTGGTTTAGTACCCAAATCTACTGCGATCCACTGATATTTATCCACCAGGAGATCCTCCATCTTGAGCTTCCACAACTCAAAATATGACCATTAAATTTCTTGATCTCTATCTTTCCATTACTCGCCATCTTCGTTCATCGCAAGAATTGATCTTGTAGATCTCCCACTGAACAAGATCTACCACAGGCCCGAGCAAAAATCCCCTCAGCAACAAAGGCATCCCCTTGAATCCGAAACAACTTTGATACCATATGTATGTTTTAACCCTGTACATAAACTATATGCAAAAAAATTCTTAAAGAAATAAAATAAACAATATCGAGAGCATAAAACATAAAACAGATATATACAGATATTTTTCCCCTCAATCCAAAAACTGGGACTACCAACTTGATTTTTCATTATATTCCTTTTAGTGTTACAACACATATATATACATGTCGAAGAATTCATAAACGCCAATCCATTAACCATGGATTAGAACATAACCGTAGTTACCTTGACCGGATCTAAAAAATACCAGGGGCTAAAAACCATCATGCCCTAAAACCATGTGCAAACCCATGCACAAAACCATGGGCCGGTCCACCCACCAAAATATAGGGTCCAAAAAAAACCCCCCTGTGACCCCTTGCGCGTGTGACTAATCGTGGAAAGAATATAACACATACCCAACAAGAAACCTCAAATTTTTAGGCCTTATGATTATTTAACAATTGTGAGTGACAACATATGTGGTAATAAATGAATGTGTTGCAACATGTTTTATTTGGACTAGCTGGCTTTAAGGAATGGAAAATGGTTCAAGTTGTGTGTGGCACATAGAGCACTATAGAGGGGATGGTTGAGGGACTACAAAGATTAGAGAAGTACTCCATTTTGTTGTGAATACCTGCATTTTCATTTGTGAATTTTTATGGGCCTTATCAAGAATGGAAAAGATGAACATTGAGATTCATTCTTGTGTGTGTAGGAGACTGGTCTTCATCCTTTGTGTTAAATCTATTCTTGAAACTATGTGCTAAACCATGAGTTAATGTTTTCCCTCCAAGGCATCAATATTTGGCTCGAGTTTGGCCAACTATGAGAAAGAATGTTGAATAGCTAAGCTTACGGTTGGGTGGATAATGGCTCACCCTTTTCTAGTTCCATATTGCAAAATATTTGACTCAAGATAAGTATTTCTTATGCATGATTATTTAATTGCTCTTTTCAACAATCTTACATGTACATGTGTTTACCCTTCAATAAATTTATCATGCCTATAGTCATTATAATGTTTGGTTGTATATTTTTATATACATATTAAATTTTTTAATAGCATTGGTTGAGAAAGATATGATTCCTAAATTTTTTAAATAGGTCATGTTGGCATTTCCACTATAATATTTCTTTTGGGATGTTCCAAAAGCTAAGATTTGGAACATAGTGAGGGAAATATTATTGATCCTCTAGTCTAATTCCTACATCTTGGATTAGGAAATTTTTTGAAATATGATGAGATGAATTTGGGATTCCTAAATTCATATTTAAACATGTCACGTTGGAGCTTCCTCTGTAAATTTTCTTTTGGGAGGTTCCAGAAGTTGAAAAGTGGACCATAATAATGTAGTGACACTACAGAGAATGCATCGACACATAAAATGCATAGAGAGTTATGGAAAGCAAAGGATAGACCTTAATTTCAACTATCCTATGATTTGGTTTCCTTCCCCAAGATATGACAGAAACTACAACATAACTAGGAAGGAATAGTTTTCTAGTTGGAGGGAGATTAAAAGGAGAAAAGGCTACTCTCATGCCCATGAAGCAAGCGAAGTTGACTATGGCATTAGTTATGTCCATGAGAGGGACACCATCTTAAGAAATAAGTAACTACATGTTTTCATAGGGAAATGCAATGGTATCGACTGGTGGAAGATGCCAGGTGCCCAAATTGGTGTCATTGTAATGGCCATCCAGCACATTTTTTACTACCATCTTCCATTTTCATACTACATTATTACCTATTTTATCCATTTAGATTCATTTTTTAGATAAATCAAGGGGCTTTCCTAGCATGCTACAATGTTCCTTTTCCAAATTAAGTAAAACTAACAATGCCAATGACAACTAGAACAACATGCTTTACTATATTACTGGACCAATGCCAAGGGATGTTGGAATGCAGTGGTACAAAACAAGGATGTCCTTATCCATACCCTACTCCCCAGATGAATGGATTAAGTAATCCCAATAAAGTACCACCATACACTATTTTAACTTTCATCATCTGATAAAGTCAAAATAGCATGTGACCCCTCCTTCTTTTGGGGATTTCACATACGTTCTGAATTTGTAGTGTACAAATTTTCTTTGCTTCGAAGTTTCCCATGATATTTTCTTTTTATTATTTCTATTTGAACTCAGTATGATTCTTAAGGTGAAAATTTATCTTTCCCCTTAATTAAGAGCTATTTTTGTTGTTATAAATTCACCAGAACATTTCCAAGTCTCTCTTTCATATCACTCAAGATTTTTCTTTCTATGGGATAAATGGTTGCTTGTGCAAGTACTACCATCCGTTCAATATCACATGATTGACTTGAACTCGTGATAATGTGAGCATGTTTATGAATTTGATTACTTTGTAGGACTTGGACAATTAAAGAATGTGGATAGATTCTGCACTTCTGAGGATAATGTAGGAATATAGAAAATATTTGAAAGAAGGATTAAAACAAACACTATTCAATCAATATCTTATTAGAGTATAAATCCACGAAGTTTAGCTGGAAGGATTTGAGCAATCATAAGTGAAGTTCAATTATAAAATAATTTATGTTCCCAATCATATTTAGATGTGTTAATATGTTCCCAAACATGCTCAATTACTAGTCCTTTTCCAAGGGGCTAAATGAATACTTGTTGAATTCTAAAACTTGAATTTTAAGCCACATATAGTGCTATTTTCCACTCTTTCTTTTCAATTTTTTTTTTTCCTTTCTTACTACTTATTTTTTACTCATCATTTATTAAATGTTTTATGTTTTAGTTGCATTATGGTCTCAATATTACCTTTATTTCCTAATATTAGTTGTATAATCAGATCTAATTCAATTTTTTTTTATAAATATGGATGCAAGATTTGTTTAGAAATCTTTATTCTCTTGAAGGAAACTTACATTTTTTATTTATGTGCTTTAAAACCCTTGATTGTGGTTGATTGTGTAACTATTCTCTCACTTTGGTAGCATCATGCACAAAAAACATGCTTGGAGTAGCCTACATGTATTTCCCACTTTATAGGTTGAACTGAAGATATTTAAACTATCTTCAAGAAACTAACTAGTGGATAACTAGTTTCCTCCTTTCACTGATTTAAAATTCTCCCTACATACAAGCACTAATTATCTTCATTTGTTTGATTTGAGCTTGCATATTTCTTTCTCTACTTTGAATTATTTTCTTTTTTATTTTTATTTCTCTTCCATGAATGGCTTGTTGCATCCTATTAAAAAAAAACATAGTTTTTCTAATGCTCTAATTACTTTAATGTCATGGAAAATAGTTTTTCAATGATGGTTGCCAAAATTAGCGTCTTTTTAACACACTTCCAACATCTTTTTAGTAACTTTTACCATTTTCATACCACCCCATTATATTTTTTACCCATACAAATTAATTTTTTATCAAAGTACAATTATCTTCTTATTATGCCACTTTAATGTTTGTTATCTTGTATTTAGGAAGGAATTTTCCTTTTTATGCTAACTTATGAGAATCCATGAGAATCACTTTAGGAATGTTTATGCAGATACTCTTGAAGCAACAATAAAGAATAGTTTTTGCAACACCATTATGTGTTTTTTCAATACTTTCAAGTTGTAGAAACACCCCTATATGACTGGAATATCCTAGGTACACCTTTGTTGTAACACGATCAAGATGCAAGTGTTGCAACTCACATTGTTGAAACATGACTAAAGGGCAGGTTCTGCAACTCTAGTTGCTACAACATGAATAGAGTAAAATATTTCAACACATAATCACAATATGATAAAGTGTAGTGATGCAAATCCATTACTGCAACATGAAAAAACACAACATTGCAACTCCATTATTGTAACACAACATGGTAAGCCCTATAAAACCGATGTTGCAACACCTTGGCAGTTGACCATTGATTATAACTACATCAAATAAAGGAAAACCAATATATTGCACCACCAACCAACCTCTAGTCACACAGTAGTCATCAACATATTTTAGATTGACCATTTGACCACCTAATGAAAGAAGTGACAAGAGGTAGTTGGTTTCCTAACAGGAAAGGCTAGCCTAACTAGAATATTGACCTAGTTTCCACATGTCCCAATAGTTGAATGAGTTAACGCATGCCTGGTTTTTCTACTCTTTTGTGAAATTATTGTAACTAAGAAGGTATAGCCTGAGAATTTAAAGATTCTCATGGTTGTCCCTCGATCTCTTAATCAAATTAAACCAACATTATTGTGTATCAAATAACCGTGATCTACTTGAGCTATAAGAAGATGAAGTAATTATAATTTGTATTTTAAATTTATACTAATACAAAATTCATGGTTTTGTTCCATTTTTATTCTACTATGTGTGAATGGTGTGCTACTAAATTAGGTTTTCTACTACTTTCATAAATAATGCCTTACCTAAGGAGGTAGAACCCTCTCCTTAGTTAGGTACTACTTATAACCATATAGATTAGCTTTTGGTAGACCTATCCAACACCCTTTTTAGTACCTTTTTCAATTTTCATACCATTACCTCTTTTTCCCATACAGATGCATTTTTATCAAGGTAAGATTATCTTCTAATTATGTCACATTAAATTTCATTCTTATGTCACTTAGGAAGGAATTTTCCTTTTTTATATTAACATGTGAGAATTCATGAGAATCACTTTAGGCAAGTTCAGGGAGATACTCTTAAAGAAAAAATAAAAGATAGTTTTTGTAACACCCTTTTGTTTTGTTGCAACCTATTGGTCATTCTTATGTATATAGGAAGGAATTTTCCTTTTTTATGCTAATATGTGGGAATCCATGAGAATCACTTCATGTAGGTTCAAGTAGATACTCTTGAAGCAATAGTAAAGGATAGTTTTACAATGCCCTTTTCTATTGTTGCAACAACACCTCTATATCACTGTAACACCCTAGGTATATTGTTGTTGAAACATGACTAGGACACAAGTACTAAAGCTCCTACTCTTGCAACATGAGTACAGAGTAGGTTCCACGACTCCATTCGCTGCAACATGAATAGAGTACAATGTTGCAATATATCGCCGCAACATGACATAATACAGTTCTACAACTCTATACATAAGAATTTGTATTCAATGTTCCCCCTCACTTACTATCTATGCATTTACCCAATAAATTAGTACTTATATATTACCTTTTAGTACATCTATCAAACATCATTTTTAGTACCTTTTCTCATTTTCATATCACCCCATTACCTATTTTTCAAATATAGTTTCATTTTTATCCACGTACAATTATATTCTAGTTATGTCACTTTAATGTTCATTCTTATGTATTTAGGAAGGAATTTTATTTTTATTCTAACTTGTGAGAATCCATGAGAATCATTTTAGGTATGTTCATGAAAATACTCTTGAACCAACAGTAAAGGATAGGTTTTGCAACATCCTTTTTTATTGCTGCAACCTAATGTTCACTCTTATGTATTTAGGAAGGAATTTACCTTTTCTATGTTGATATGTGGGAATCCATGAGAATCACTTCAGGTAGGATTCAGTAGATACTCTTGAAGAAGTAGTACAAGATAGTCTATGCAACACCCTTTTTGTGTTGTTGCAACACTTTTAGGTTGCAAAAACACCCCTATATCACTTTGTTGTTCCTTGTATGGTGTCAAACGAGCTCCTAGAGTTTGGTATGAAAAGATGGACAATTTTCTACTAGCTTTTGGGATCAACCTTTATCATTTTGATCCTACTATTTACACCCATAAACAAGGCTCAAACTTATTGATTCTAGTTTTGTATATGGATGATTTGATCCTCATAGGGAGTTCTTCATCTATGATTCAAAATGTTATGGGAGTATTGATGGGACAATTTTCTATGATGGATCTCAGTCTACTACATTACTTTTTTATCTTGCAGATTCAATGATCTTAAGAAGGGATCACCATTTTCTTGCAAAAATATTCCCTTGATTTACTTCAATGCTTTAGCATGGCTAATTGTAAGCATACACCTACTCCTTTTCAATCTAGGGTTACTCTTACCACCAATTACACCTCACAATAAGTGAATCCTACATTGTATTACCAACTAGTTTCCAAACTACTCTATTTGACACACATCCAACCTCACATTTCTTATTCAGTAGACCTAGTTTCTAAATTCTCTTAGGATCCTCATCAGAGTTACTGGAATGAAACAAAGCATATTCTGAGATATATTCAAGGAAATTTAGATTTTGGCATTTAGTATATCGTTGGTTCTGTTAAGCTTCTGGATCTCGTCTATTTTGATTGGGTTGGATCAATCGATGATCTTAAGTCCACCTTCAAAAATAGTCAATGATTTCATTATCGACAACAAAAGCTAAGTATAAAGTTGTAGTTCTCAGAAGTCAAATTTTGTTTTAACTTCAATAGTTATTAGATGAGTTTTTCATTTAGCTAGAACAACCACTTTTCTTTGGTGTGATAATCAAAGCACAATACATACTTCTAGAAATCTTGTGTAACATCAAAGTACCAAACACATTAAGATCCATATGCACTTCATTCGCCAACTTATTCAAGATAGTGCTCTTAGCTTGGAGTATGTACCCATTGAAGAACAAATATTACATATTTTCACAAATTCATTGGCATTACCAATGTTTCTTCATCAATGGAAAATTCTTGGAGTGAAGGAAGTTGTCCATGGGGGTTCAACTTGAGTCCTCCTTCATTCACCTCCGCTTTTACTCTTTCTTTCTTTCCTTTTTAATGTACTCTTATTGTTATTTGGGGAGGAGGTTTGTTCCTATGGGTTTTTTCTCTCTTTCTCTGCTTATGAGAGGTTGTACATGGGTACCTAAGCTGACTTTGTTTCCATAACCCGTTCTTTGTTTGTTTTATTTATTTCTTTCCTAAGAACTTGTAAACTTATGTATCATCCTTATTGTTGTGTTGTAAGTCTTCTCTTCTAGCCATCTCCATAAATTTCCATTACTCCTATAAATTAAATTGATGTACAACATATTTTGTTAAAACAATGAAGTAATTTTCTTTGTTCTTCAAATTATTTGATCTCTTTCTAGAAATATTTTAAATTGTAATGAATATAATGTTAAGTACTCATCCAAATTCCCAATCACTGAAATCCACCCAAAAAAAATTTCACAAAAAAATTCCATACTAAGATATTTCTATTTAAATTTAATAAATATACTACACATATTATAAATTTGGTTATAAAATTATAATTTGCCTATCACACATATGCTCATATTTTACCAACACCATTTTTTTGGATGGCTTAATTTGCTATACATCATAAGCCATAAATTATTACAAATTTCATTAACAATCCTAATTTTACTTTGCAAAATCTCATTGTATAAAAAATCAACTAGCATTAGCATTAACATTCGCTTACGGGTAACTGCATGTCATCTCCTGGAATACTCTCTGAAAAGTAGATTGACCACAAGAAATTGACAATTCTATTGGGAATATGCTCTGCCTCCGTGTATTGATCCTTGAACAATATTCCAGACAAAATTTTGAATTGTCGTATTAATACAAGAACCGAATCGAACCGCCGGATATTCAAAATTTTCGGTCAATTCGACCGAATTACAGAACTTCGAATTGGCGTTGCGTATTAATCCAAGAATCGAATCGAACGGCCGAATATTTGTATTTTTCAGTCAATTCGAACCGCCGAATATTTGTATTTCAGTCAATTCGACCGACTTTGGTAACTAGTCTACCGAAGGATGGGAGTGCAATTACAGCAACTTCCGACTCAATTTTGCGGTTGCCCTTGGATCCAGGGAATGGATGGTTGACTTTGATTTTGACAAACTTGACTCCGTTTTCTTGATCGGATTGCGAGATTTGCTTTCCTCAGATTCGCACATACTCGATAGAGATATTCCTGCCAAAACCATGCCAAAAATCCATTAGGAAAATACTTTAAATGAACTGTTAAGATCAGAAGAAAGGGTATCTGGGGGACCCACCTTCTCCTGCAGCGAGATTGACATAGAGATTGACGATGTTGGGACAATTGCTGCGGCACGCGGAAGAACAAAACTTGGTACTAAATTCCGGTTCGTGTAGCGAATCGGTGGACATTCCCACAGTCATCCGTTCAAGGCCGCACGCACTTGTGCACTCCTCGCTTTCGATCCATCCCACCATTTTCTCCACCATCACAAGCGATGACTATATATATATATATATGCGCAATTATTTTTAGTCTCTCTGAACTTTATGATCATGGCCAATAACATATCCAAATGCTAGCCGATGAACTACTTTGGGTAGTTCGAAAGGTTTCGGCTATATAATTTCGTAAGGCTCTATAATATTCTATATCATTTCTTGAATATTTAGAAATAAAATGTTAACTGTTGTGTAATCTGGAATTTATATGATTGAAGACGTTAATAATTAAAAACGATACCTGGCATTGAAATTGAAAGGTGCCGTTCATCATTACATCCTTCTCCAGCACACATCTATTACCATATGAGGAAACAGAGAAAGCGCAGAGTTCCGCGCCAAGTTCTTCGCACTTGATAATAGCGCCTGAACACATACAGAGTACATCAGTTGAAACCTCTCAATACTTAAGTAACGCTTGCAAGACCTGTATGATTAATCCAATGACTATGACAAAGAGCGAGTAAATGATATAACAAAGAGTAATAGATCAATAACAAGACATAAATAGATCAAAGAACGCACTCTGTACTCCATGGACGGTAATGGCCATTAATATGATGAGAAGGCCAAATACGAAGGAGGGTGAGCGTACAGCATGTGTGGAGGCCATCTCTAATCAAGTAAGAACACACTAGTTCTGAGCTATGTTGAAAAAAACCACCCAATAAACTGAACTCTTTACCGTCAGTGAGGTTGTAGTCGTGGCTGAGAAATGAGAATGAAATTATGTATTTATAACAGCGTGAGGCCACTCTGCTCCTACAAGAAAGGGGAAGAGTCTTTCAAAGTTGGCAACTGAGGAAAGCGTATTTATGACGTATGGAAGAGGCATCCCCTTTTCCTCCGCAAATCACGGCTAATTTAATTCAATGGGGCCGCAACTGGGAGTTCCATTCGTTTCTTGCATGATACGTTCCCATTTCGCATCCACGAGTCCCATTCTTCTTTAATCTCAGACTCAAAATGGGTGAAATATAATCCTTCACGTTTCTCTTTCTACTCAAAGTCAAAATGGGTGATAATATATTCATTTCTTATAAGACAACGTCATCTCTAAAGTGATAATAAAATATGAAATAATATAAATCATAGTTACCAAGTTCGAATTTTAAAGATTTTTGTTTTATTAATAACAATAAGTTTTACTTATTTTTTTAATTTATTTTGAATTAAAAAATCACATGTATCATTTTTTTCATTCAATTTATTTTGAATTAAAAAACCACATGTATCATTTTTCTTTAAAATTTATATTCTTTTTTAAACTTAAATTTTAAATATTTTTCTAATTTAAAAACTTATTTATCTAAAAAAAATTATAAGAAATATGTCTATATTTAAAAAATATATAAAATCTCAAAAATAGTCATTTATTTTAAAATTAGCAATATATTACAAATGTCTATGTTCTTTCATTTTCTATTTTCTAAGTTTTTTAGGTCTTTGAAAGTAAAACTGAAATTAGAAAATGGGAAGCTTTCTTATTCTACTATGATTTTCTATTTTATTTTGTATTTTCTTACCTTCCCCTTCACATTTTCTGTTTTTAGACTTTTGAAAACAAAAAGGAAATTAGAAAATGCTAAACTTTCTTATTCCATTATGATTTTCCATTTTCTTTTGTTTTTTCTTACCTTTTACATTGACTCCATCCTAATGCTATATATTTATATAAATACTCTTTCCTTCTATATAAACTTCATCCAAATTATCTATTTGTGTAAATATTGAAGTTCTTATCCTATAAATAAACCACATGACTAGCTAAACTTCTAAAATTTTAAGTAATATTTTACTAATTAAACATCATTCCTCACAACCTAATCAAATGTTAGAGAACAATACGAATTTCGTATCGAATTAATGAATTTTCTTATTTTTCAGCCTGATTCGGGCGAACTTGGTAACTATGATATATTCGAACTTGGTAACTATGATATAAAATAGGGAAGAGATGTTGTAACCCTACAAATAAATAACAAAAGGGTCCTCGGGCTAAGTTGATTGCATCACAAAAAAACATTATGCATAAGAGTGCATTGTGTAACCTAGAAGGAATATTTATGCGTTTGAGTGGATTGTGTATCCCAGCGAGAGAGAAAATGGGTTCAAAATATATCAATTAAATGTTAAATAAAATATAAATAATATAAATCAATTATATTGAGTATTTAATCTTTTATTATTAATAGTAATAGTTCATATAATTAATTTTATTAAGGAAACCCACATTCAAAATCAATTGGAACTGGAGGGAAAAAATGGCTCTGTGATGCGGCGAATTTTTCTCAGGTCTAGGGTTTCCAGGCTTTGTTACCGCCGAGTGGCTCGGGGGCGCTCTATGTGAGGGCTTTCATCTTTTACCAGGGGGAAATGGACGCTACCTTTCGTTGGAGCTGGTTAGAGACCCCTTGCTGGATGAAGCCCTATTACTGGAGCTCTGCGATGTGGTGGAGCGGATCAAGGCGTCAAAACCCATGTTTCTCTGTCTTTGTTTTCATCTGCCGCCATTTTTATGTTGGATTTCTTCACATGAGGATGGCCGTGGAGGGAGCTCTCGGAGGGTCTTCAGGGCCAGAGGTGATTTTCTCATTATCCAAAGTCGAGGGAGGCAAAGGCATTGCCTTAAATTTTTTGCTTGGGAGGGAGTTTGGTCCAAGTGTCAGCTGGTTGCGGCGTTGTCCCACTTGATGCACGCTCCTTCCTATAGCTGGGCTTTTTCCTATTCGGAGTGGCTGCTTACGTCCGACACACCTCGGATGGCTCGACGCTGACACCTGGTAATTTTAAAAACATCCCCTGTTTCCCTTTTACTTCTTAGGAACACTGTAAATTGGGGTTTTTGATTAGGATGGGCGACCTGGGGGTCGGCCTTTCCTGCTCTATTCCCGTTTCCTCAAAGGCACGGGGTTATGCCCTCTTTTCAGTTACCCTTGCCTCTGGGTGGGCATGGTCCTCTGTTTGTAGATGGCCTCTGTCTTCGAGGGAGATGCACAAGAAATCCAAACTATAAAAAATTTCATGGGGACACTTCCCTCACTAACGCCCTTGTCCCCTGGGGGACAAACACATCTCTGCCCTGTTGTGGTTATGGTGGTGACTGCTATGAACTGCAGTCTCACTTCCAAATTTTCATAAAGGCCATTGAAGAGAAGTCGATTGTTCTATGGGTGCAGGACTTTGAGATTGTCTCAGAGTTGAAAAACAATATACAGTCTGTCACTGGCATCCCAGCTCAACAATAAAGCCTGATATTCTCTGGAAGAACACTACAGGAAACTTTAAAATTAAAGTAATACCAAATCCAAAGAAACAACACTATTCTCCTGAACCTAAGACTCAGAGATGGTGCTCCAGGAACAACATCAGCTAACAGACTGACGACAACAGGAAAATGAATGCCCTCCTTCAAGGATATCCTGAGGGGGAAGTCCCCCTTACAGAGGAAAAAAAAAATTCCAGATCTAACATTACCAGGACCATATATTGTAGAAAAGGCAGAGAACAATCCAGATCTGGCAGTAGAAATACCAGGGGTAACAGGGTTGTTTGATGCATTGCAAACAAAAGCAGTTATCTGCCGCTTCAATGGATATTGGCCAAAACCTGAAGAGTTACATGCATGGATACACCAAAACTGGACCCAGAACTGTGACATTTACCTTTGTGCTAAAGGTTTCTTTTTGGTTCAATTTGATAATATAGAGGATTACTATTTTACCACTAATGAAGGACCTCGGTTCTAGGGAATAGCAGGACTTTATGTAACCCCATGGTTCCCTAGTTTCGATGCAAATACCATGGTGGTTACAAAAATTCATATTTGGGTGAGACTACACAACTTACCACTCTCGTTCTGGCACCATCAAGTCCTAGAAAACATAGGGAACACTATTGGCAGGTTTATAAAACTAGACTGAGAAAGAATGGATATAGGGATATTTACCTTTGCACGCATCTGTGTGGAGATGGAGCTAAGTAAGGGACTGAAAAATTGCATAAATCTAATTCACAAAGACCTTAAGTGGTCTCAAACAATAGATTTCGAAAATACAACATTTAAATGTAGAGTGTGCCACCGAACATGGCACTTACAAAGCTCTTGCACTCTATCCAGGAAAAAAACAACAAAGAAGACGCAAAAGAACAAAGGATGGAATTTTCCATATATGTCACTGTCAGATGAAGAGGAAGAAGAAACAAAAGGAAACCTGAGGCAAAAAGAAACAGAAAATCAACAAGAAAATCAGACAGATTCACAAGAGAAGGAAGTAGGTAAGATGGAAGGTAAAAAAGAAACCGATGAGAAAACCCCATTGCCTACGGATGCAGTCCCATGACAGGATGAGAAGATCGATGATCGAGATGTCATTAGCACCAAATGTGCACATTTATCAAAAATTTCTAACTCAGAAAAAAATGTCCAACTCTCCCCCAGCATGGAGTTGGCCATTATTCATTCTGCTTCTTCATTGGATGGATGGCAAAAAGTTCAAAAGAAAAAAGGTAGAAAAGATAAGTCCATTGTTGCTGGCATTGTGTAACTGCAATTATATCCCTGCCCAAGCTCTGCTTCTATCGGGGTGATACTTTCATATGGAATGCTACGACATATACAATGTAGCTTTTTTTTTAAATTTTATAAAAAGTTTGATTTTTCTTCGAGAAAAAGAAAAAAATATTAATATTAATGATTTTAATTATACTATAAATAATTTATAAATAAAATTATATAACATTTTAAAGTTTAATAGTAATAATATTTATTTTAATTATAAATTTATTAAATGTGATGAATATTAAAAAGATTAAGTTGTTGACATTTTTATGTTTATAGGTTTATTGATTAAAATGGAATATATTATGCAGCTAATAACTATATTATATGTAGATTAAAAACAAGGATGGATGTCACATAGAGTTATTTTCAATTTCTTTGTTTTGGATAGTACACACACACACAGATATATATAGATATATATAGTTACTGAATTTTTATTAGAGAGACTCTCACAAGAAATATGATATAATTATATGTAAATTATAAAATCTATTCTCTAAGGGTTATTTTCTTTAGATTTATGGATTTATTAAGTTATTGTTTTCATGCATGAAATATGTAAAATACAAAAAATAGAGAAGAGAGAAAAACAAAATCACTTACAACCATAATAACAGAAGATGTGATCTAGTAAACACTTGTGTGAGAAAACCCAAGTGAAAGGTGAGGTTGCTCTACTCTCTCTTTATTTGAATGGAAATGCATGCAAGTATGAATGAGTGAGACAGGTGGCCCATGGGTTGCTACAATGCGCAAACCCTCTCTGTTTTTTCTCTTTCTATGCGCTCTCAACTACTCTACTCATCTATGGAACAAAATGCAATCTAATAGACCCAATTATGACACAACCCAATAGAATATTAGTGATTAAGTTTGACTCCTTCAACTCTTATCTAGAATTACAATATTGGTTCTTCTTTAGTCTTCTTCATCATTATCACATCGCTAGCCCCATTTTCCATGAATAAAGGGGATTGACATGTCATCCTCTCGAATCATGGTAGTAAAAGCATGAAGTTAAACTTTTGGATGACATAACTTTTACATGTGGACTATGATTGAGGCAATTCTTGTGTCATTGGAAAGGTACTTGTGTGCAGAATAATGATAGAGAGTGTTCCACTTAAGTGGAAATTTTTTTCCCCCAATTAAATGACATTAATTCCTTAGACTACTTCTAAAATATTTCAGACTCTAATTCAACTTAATGGGAAAAATCAATAAAAATACTCTTGTGAGTTGATTCCTCCACTTTTTTCACTTTGAAAGCACTAAAATGGATGACAAATAAATATAACGATCTAATCTAGATCATAACTCCCAATTTTGTGAGGCTTTTGGTCCCCAAAATATTTTATTGAATGAGGTGCAAAATTTTTTCATATACCTTCTCCTTAAACTACTATTTAACCTTGCTTTGAAGCTATCCTTTCAACCCAATTTTCCAAAGGTCATGTTGCCCATGTCTTGTAGTTTTCGACCTATTCTACAAAACATCCTTTGGTAACTGTTGCTGAGTGTATGGTGCCAAATTCTTTATGGAAGGGAGGATTTATTCCTCTTCCTAACCCAAATTGGAAGGCTCATAGAGTTTCAATTTATTTACATTCACCACTAAGTAAATGTGAAAGTATGGGGGTATTGAGTTTATATGTGTTATCACCCACCTTTTTCATTATCTCAAAGGGACCTTATCATAGAGTCTTGATGTTATTTCCAAGACGTTTTAGCCTCTCCTTATTCAATCATAACCATACTTTATCTCCCACCTTGAATGGATTCTTTTTTCTTTGTTGATCATGCCTCACATTGTATTTTTCCTATGAATTCTACAACATCTCTTATACTAGTAAATATATATGTGCGATGATCTAAAAAAAAATTATTCCTTGTTGGTCATATGCAATATCTAAAGGATAAGGTGGAAAATATCCTAAAATGGTTTAAAATTGGTACATACCAATAGAAGTGTGGATTTATCTATTATAATATTGTTGTATATATACCAGATTTTCATTCAAATCCTTCAAATGATTTAATTATAACCCCTCAAAAGTTGAACCAAAGTCATGTTGATTACTTATGTTTTCCCCTTTGTTTGTGATGGAATGCAATAGACCTCTTCAAATTCATGTCTATCTTCTCCCACAATGTAGTCCAAAATGCACTAAGAAATTTTTTGTCATCTGAAGCAATACTCCTTTCTATCCAATCCCAAAGTGCACTGAGACCTATCCAAAGAACAATTCCACTATTTCTTCCCCACTAATGGTTTTTTAACAAAGAATTAGAACACACATCTTGTTGAACCTCTTAACGACCATGAGAAAGTAGGCATGCCCATTCCTTGTTGTTGGTAAACCTCCAAGAATTTCCATGGAAATTCTTTCCTACAGATGAGTGGGTATAGGAAAGGGGTGGTGGAGACCTTGTTTCATGTTACTAGGATTTCTGGTACAACAAACCATGCTTCATGTTATGAACCTAGCTACATCTTCTTTAATCCTATGCCAATACACATACCTTTGCAAGTTTTCCAATATCTTCCATACACCAAAGTGCCTTGCAACTTCGAAGGTGTGAGCCTCTCTAATTAGTTGAAAAATCTCATATTTAGGAACAAATAACTTATCTAACATGTAGAGCAACCCATTCTAGATATGCTAGTAAAATATTTTGTCACCATTGTACACATGACTTTCTCTTTACAATAATTGAAACACCTCCTTAAAGTACCCATCCTCTATATATGCCTCTCTATATGCATCATGGCTGAAAGGATCCATGTGCATCAAAGTTCCAAAAGTTGTGATCTTTGATATGGGTGGTTTTGAAAGCATGCCATCCAACTTGTTTATGCTTTCCTTCTGGTACTTGATCACTAAAAATTTTTTTTATATAAAGGCCATTCAATTATTATGACTATTTTATTGTAGCTTAAATTGGCCCTATAGGTACTATAGTGGTTAATGGGAAGTGTGGATCATTGTCACCTTTTCTATCATATAGTGTTTCCACTTCTTAACATCTTAAAGAAGGACATATGGCCCCTTATCATAGGTATGGTAGTTAAGAATTTACCAATAAAATATAATTCCTCCCTGTGTTACAACTTCTCCCATAACATAACCACTCACATAATATCCACTTCGAAGGGTTGCTACAAGTTTGGTAACAATAAAATCAATCCTTGACTGGAATTTTTATTTAACTCCTTAAAGGCCATATGTTGACTCTTTCCCCATTGGAAAATCTCACCACTTACTATTATGGCATGGAGTGGTGTTGCTAATCTGAAAATGAGACTATGAATATCCTAAGGTGTCATGTTAGTCAATCAAAAATCATGACATTAGAAAAATTAGTAGGCACCAACCACTTCATGATGGCCTCCATATGGGAAAGATTTATCTTTATCTCTCCTCGCCGTATCACATATCCTGGATACACCAAAGAATTCTATGCAAACTCACACTTCTTCATATTTTCCAGCAACTAGTGCTTCCTTAATTTCTATGGCACCTACACCAAATGTGAAATCTTCTCCTCTCAGGTAGCATGGTATACTAATATATCTTCCAAATAAAAATAATAAATGAAGCTATAAAAGGGAATATAGTATTATTCATTAAGTGATCTAGGTGGATATGGGTGGCCACCTGTCTATTCCACCTAGGCCTCTAGACAGTTTCATTAGTTTCCTTGATTATAGTATAATTTACTATTTTTAGTAGTTTTTCAGGTCATGAACTTCTAGAGTTATTTTGACCCCCTAAACGAGGTTTTTTAGGTCTGCAGTAGGCCCATAGTCGTAGGCAAGGCCTACTGAAAATTTTTTAGTACTCAAAGAGACCATTCTAACGAGGTATCGTACGTGCCAAATATAGATCATTGGGCCAAGTTACGACCCTGGGAAGTTGGTTGCCCAACTAACCCCAACGAGGCCCACAAACTATTGGGATTCCATCTCTTAGGGTTAGGGTTTTTGTTTTTTGGGGTTTCCCTTTTTTTTTCAATAATAAAAAGGCCCTTGAGCCTCATTGTAACACATTTCAAAGACATGTAGCCACCACATCTCATTGAGAGGTAAGCTACCATCGCCTAAGCTAGTTTATTTCCATTCTATATTAAGAATTTTTTAGTTCTTTTATATTAATGAAATGAAGATTTATTTCTGCTACATCTTGGTGCTTATGTTTATATTTGTATTATGTTGCGTTCCTACATAAGTCTGGATCATTAACCTCATGAACATATTTGATTCAATGCATAAGTCAAATGAAATAATTCACCACTCATATGATCCTTGTCTAGTTTTGAAGGCGATCATTTAGGTATCCTCTTCTCTCACCCTAACCTAGTGATATCCTGACTTTAAGTCCAACTTGGTGAATTATTTAGCTTGTTGCAACTGATATAGAAGATCATCTACCCTAGGTAGGGGTAATTTTTCTTGAACCTAGTTTTTTAACACCCTATAACCATTGGCATCCTCCAAGTCCCATACTTGTTTGGAATAATGACGATGGGTAACCCACGTTGTGAGGCACTTGGTTGAATGATTACCTTTTCTAGAAACTACTAAAATTACTTCTTCATTTAATTTTATTCTATAATGGATCACCTGTATATCCCAATGTTTGGCAATAGAGATTATCGAAACAACTAGTTCTCATGCTCCACTTTCATCTTGGGTGGTATCCATTTAGGCTCCTAGAACACAATCCTCTACACCTATAACAACCCTTTCATTTTTTGTTTCTATTACTTTTTACATCCATCCATAAATGACTTAGCTCTCATAGAATCCTTTATGGACTATTTTTCTCTTAAAAACAAAAAAATGTACTTCTTTCTAGAACTAATCAAATTTTTTTACTGGTTGGCACTTACTAGTGAGATCCTTGACTTTCCCTTTTGTGGAATGATGGTGAAGGAATTTTGTCCTTGATGAGGTGGTATTGATTATCTCTCCACATTAAGATCATGTCTTGCATGTACATATAGGGATTCCCACATAAAACTCCACATGCATTAGGTGGAACTGCATCAAACTCTACTTCATCAAAAAAATCAATATTAATAGAAAATTTGATTCTACATTATTTGATTACTTTTATCTCTACCTCTTTGTTAGCATGAAATATTAACGCAAGTGTATGAAAAGAGAACACTTTAGCTGCACATGACCAAAAACCCTAATAACAAAGGTGGCTCTCTAACTTCTTAGATCTGCAATAGACGATTGAAAGAAATGAAAATAAGCCCAAATCAATGCAAATAAAGTAGCTAAACAACAAAATAAAATATAATATTCTCCAAATATCTAATAGAAAATACAATACTTATAAAGAATTTTTATATTATGTAACACCTAGGAAGGGAAAATAAAGAGTTCCCCTCAATGGGATGGGTTCTTGGCTGTCCTCAACGCTTCAGCTTTAGAGTTTCTCTCTCAATGGTTTAGAAAACCCAATATGTGTAGAACTCAAAGAGAATTCAATAAACAAAAAGAAAATAAAAATAAATCAAAGTGTGACAATGATAAGAGGTTCAAAGTCCAACCATGATAAAAGGATCAAAGGTTGTTTATGAAAAAGGGATCAAAGGTAAGAAATGAATGGAAAACCCTCTTATTTATAACAAAATATTGAGTTATACGTGATAATGGTGTATAGTAAAATAGTATTAACCAAGATCTAGAGCGAACTGCTTGGAATATTTTATTATATTTTTTTGGAGGGAAAATGAATTTAAAGTTGTTAAATCCCTTTCTTTAGAAATAATAAACAAATAAATGGTTTATTTATTATTTCAAGAATGGGGCCAAGGAATATTTAAACAAATAATGATTTATTTAATTATTACTAGAATATTTAGTCAAAATTAACAAGGAATAATAATTAAATAAGGATTAATTAATTATTCATAGAGAATAATAAGATAAATAATGATTTATCTAATAACTTCTCATTAATTGGGTTAAACATGAACAGGAATATTATTTAGAAAAATGTTTAATTAATTATTCCTAGAGGAAAATCAAACAAATAAGGATTTATTTAATTATTCCTCATGAGGTTTCTTGTTTAGACGAGAAATAACTTAATAAACTATGGTTTATTAAATTATTTCTTAGTGAAAGCAATTTTACTATGGTAAAAATTAGTCTTACATGATGTATTTCGATCCATCTAATTACATTTGGTTAGATGACCAAAATTTGGTGTAACAGATTTCCCCCAACATGCAAGCATTAGGAGCTAATCGTATGGCCAAAGTACATTGTAAGAACACGATCACTAGACACCAAAGCGAAGTCAAAGAGAGAGAGAGAGGTACATAGGCGAAGTGAAGCGAGAGAGGATGATAACCCTGAGGGGGTGAGACCGACAACCGTAAGTCTCCTTAGATGGTTGGGGTACCTGTCCTCAATGAGGCGGGGGAGGCATACTTATGTTCTCTAAGATGAAAGAGTACAAAGAATAATGGTTTGCCCAGTAAAATAGGATTGAGATAAAGATTACATGATAAATGGTACATGAAATGCTAGCATAAAATCAGCCAGTAAAAAATATAATGGATCCCACATACATACTGCGCCCGGGACAACAGCCAGGACTGAATATAATAATATCTGAGTACATGAGATATAATAGCAACCACAGAATCCCTGATAAATAGGAAAGGGCTCTGAAAATATGAATGGATCATCTAAGTGATACATGCATGCTATAGGCACTGCAAGCGGTTGGGGCCGAACCCATCAAATACGCTGAGTTGCATCTGAAGATGTAAAAATGAGGTGATCTGGGCATGTGGGGGGCTACCTGAAGGGCCACCCCCTCATGAGGTTTGAAACATCTCTCACACACTCGGGAATCACTAGATCAATCTGCTAGATCACCGAACTATTGAGTATATGAATCTCGATCATGATGACATGGAGTGGATGAGAAGCAATCAAGTCAAAGGGCAATAAGGAGTCCCTTTTCCTGATCCAAGGCACCGAACAATGATGGAATCTAGAACCAAGATACATTGCCCTCTAGACCTTTCTTTTGGAATGAATGTGTTGATGTTGACAGAAGGAGGTTTTCCATAGGTAAGGCAATGAGGCTCCTCAACTAAGGCACACGAGATAATAGTAGAGCGACTGATGGACTGATGCCAAGGATGATGGTGGAATGGGGAATACTGAGTAAAAAATAGATGACCTCCCTTTTTAGAGCATAAAAAGCATAGATGACCTAAAAATTACTGACTCGACTTCGGAGGGGGTGGGAGACAGTAGGACTGGAGGTCAAAGAGGGCTACACGAGAGAGGGATAAGGCATGAATGGATGAAACACTATAACATGAGGCAAAGGGACTCTTGACAGACTCCATGAATGCAATGATGAATCAACTCGGATGCTCTAAACAAGGGTGACTCGATGATGCTGCCACACAAAATAGGCTTGGTGGGGACTCTAAAAACCTGAGAAAAATATGGTTACTCACAATGAAAATTGACACAAGCATCAACAAGTATGAAGGCTAAGTGGTGCCCCAAGTACAAGTGGCATAAGTGTATATATTTGATTTTAAGAGGCGGTGAAGTGACCCTTCTTGGAGAAAAGGCTTCCATATGAAGTATCATATCACAAAAAACAAACGAATACCCATTTTAGAGCTCGATGAGATATTTCCAATGGTGTTGACTGTTTGTCAAATAGAGATACCATTTGTTTGCAATTGGCGAAAGAAAAATTAGGGTTTCTATTTTAATAGGGTTATTTCCCTCCAATTTTATTCATTTTCAAGTGTAGTTGTGGTGAATGTGGAGAGGAGGAGAAGGCCCTAAATATTGCGGTGTTTGTAGTATACAAACCGACTGTCAAAATCGAGATCTTTCAGTTGTAGGTAGGTGGCCTAACCATACTTTTCAATTTCAGTAGTTTAGAATTTTTGATTAGGTGCTTAGAGCCTGGGAACATGATTTTGCTCCTCCTCACAGCTAGATCACACCTTTTGGGGCTTGAACTGTGACCTGGGTAATAGGTTTTAGAGGAAAAACTATGACCTCACAGGTTTAGGGCTAAAAAAAGTGCAAGCTACCAAAAGTTGGGTTTTTTGCTGTTTTTGGCTGGGAACTAGGTCTTGATGTTGGTTATGAAATTTTTTCTTCCTCTAACTAACAAAATGGTGGTTTTGTGTAGATATGAAAGAGTTAAATATCAACTGGAGAGAGAGAGAGACCTTGAGGTAGTTCGATCTGAGATCCAGGGGGATCGGGTTGTTCGAGGTGCACTCGCAAGGTATGGGTGCTCAAATTGGTTGAGAACCCATTGATGAGGGTAGGAGAGCCCTTGTTAGCCAGTATAGTTAGCTATTGGGACTCGAACCAAGAGGTATTTATAGTGCATGGGAACCAGATCAAGTTGACAGTTCATGACATTTATTTCGTGATTGGTCTCCCACCATTGGGGATGGTGGGAAGCATCCAGCAGTATTACCGCTGGGGTGTAATATCTTTGTAGTTGTGGAACACCATTATCGACTAGGTGTCCGTGTTAGGGGCACAGATATACTGATCATAGGTCTAGAGAGCCTAGAAACTGGGGCTGTCGCCGCAACAGTGCTGCGGATCTTGGACAACCAGGCCTTCCACCACATTACCAGAGAGTAGATGATGCTTGTGGAGAGTTTGTTGAGTGGGACCTCCTATGGGTGGGCCTAGATGATGTCGTTGTTGTTGAAGCGACAGTTGTCACTATGTAAGAGACAAGTGAACCATGATTGTGCGTTTGGGACAGTATTATGCTCATTCTTCTTTGAGAATATCCTGACACTTCGACCTCATCTACAGATCTTGGAAGGGGGCCCATGGGAGCCCAAGATGTGTCACTAGGGGAAGATATTGAGGAGAGGAGGAGTTGGGGGAGTCACATGGGTGTTCCGGCCCAAGTTCTTTGCACATTGGAACCAAATGTGACTGTATATAGACGATTATCCATACAATGGTATGAACTATCATGGGGACCTGAACTTGCCACTTCCACCTAGTCGATTATAGGGATTAGATCGTAATTAACAAGTTGTTATGTTATATGATGCATTTTAAAGTTTTAGAATTATGCATGAGGTACTGATTCATTACTTTTTGTATGCAGACATAGAACTGGTGAAACCAACTGTGTATATGGGACGACCCGCAGTGCGAGGGGCTACAAAGTCTAGCACAGTTAGAGGAGTTGATAGAGATGATTTAGAGGCACTATTGGAGGATGTCCATTGCAGATGCGAGCTGTTGATGACCGGTGTATCAGAGCGTGACTGGAAGGATCTTGATGACCGCTACATTGAGGCATGTATTGGTATACCCTTGGAGTGACGAGGGTTCATGCGGCGCATGGCGATGGTCAGGCAAGGTATGCAGGATTTGCAGGTTGCAGGAGCCGGTCCATTGGCTCGGGGCCCTCCAGATAGTGAATATATGTAGGGGCATGAGGTTCCCCTAATTTTTATTTTGCAACATGTTATGTGCATGTCATATGTATTGGGGTAGAGGACTCCAAAACATTTACGATTTTTTCAACACATATTATGGATATGCATCTTTTATATATGATGAGCATGTGGCTCTCCATTTATTTATTGTTATTGCCTTGTGTTAAATGCATGTGATAAGTGCCAATCTAGAATATCGTTTTCAATGCTATCTACATAGTGATTTAGGGATATTGGTACATGAATTAATGTAATGGTTTCAAATTCATGCATTAAGAGCTTCACTCATAAATATCTTCTAAAAAGGACTTGGTTATGCACACAATATATGCCATTCAATTGTTTGACTAGAAACAGGGAATCTAAACGAACATGAAGGTGAAGGATGAGATGTTCAAGGGCATCGACTAACAAACCTATCGTTGTTGGAAAGGACTAACGAATGTATGGGCGTAAAAATGGCACAGGCTTCCGAGGCTAGATTCCGCGAGTAGCGACTTGCACCGTCTGCATAGACGATGTACGGTGTGGATGAAGGATCCATCTAAAAGGAGTCACACGACAACAAAGGAGAAGATGATGGAAAATGCAAGAAACCTAAATGCAGGCAGAAATAAAATACACATGGGGGATGTGATGGGTAAACTTTCTATGCCCCTTACACTTGTCAAAGATATGGTCAATACAAGGTGTAAGGAAGTTGTCTTGGGGAAAAAAAAAATTTAGGTCATGAAAGTCCATACAGACACAAATGGTGCTTTTTTTCTTGAGAATGGGATAGGAACAACCATTCTACTTGAGCTTATTGATCTCGGTTTTGAGAGCGTCTCGTCGAGAAGTGGGTCTCAAATTTTGATGAACAAGATAGGCATCAGGCCATGTGTTGATATGGTGTTTGACAATGGATGGATAAAGTCCGAGAATATTTGAATAGGACCTAGCGGAAACATTATGAAATTATTTGACTAGCTTGGTGTAAGCCTCAAATTTTTCCGAGGCACAGTGTGCCCCCAAGGCAATGTTTTCTTCATCGAAAGCATTAGGTGCAGGAATGGGATTTCTAAACCGATCAACCTCATCAAGGGTGAAGTATTTAGACTCCACAATGTAATGCTCAAGGGACTTTTGTGGAAGGAATTACACACCATGGTGCATATCATCCCAAGGAAATTTAGGGGTGGTCATTGCTTCCATAATGTCTTCATCAGAGTGAAATATGGGGGGACTGGTAAAAGAAGGACCGCATGATGCGGCAGGGTTACCTGACACATCATCATGAGAGATATGGTTCACATATGCATCGCTACAAAGGGTAGAAGAAGAGCTATTATATGAAACATATACCGATGTTGAGCCCAAGGTGATCGCCTAAGGAGGTTCGGCCAAAACAGAAGGGAACGCCTTGGAGGGGTTTTCCGCCAAGGATCTCATGGATGATGACAGATAGAGGATATTGGTCGAAGTTTCCATAATCTTGACATCGGGTGGAGGTACGAAAATGTCCTTTGGTTCTACCAAAGAAAAATGCACAAGTAGAGGGGTACATGATCCACTATGAGTGACCTCTATTTCACAAAGAGTTTCAAGGGTGTCACGAAAGTCGTCGAGACGAGGAAAAAGGTGAGAATAATGGCCATAAATATCACACAAAGCACAAGGGTGGTTTGTGTGCAACGTTTTGAGTTTCTTAGATGAATCCGGTAAGGTAACATGGACCTCCAGGATATCAAATTCATGAAATGACCTATTGACCATAGGTTTGAGATAAGGAAGTTCAGGAAAATTATGGGTGGCATGCCCAACAACATCAGACAAAGCACACAGAGGTGACATATTTGGAGGCTTAGGAGGAGCAGGAGTTGTTTGGGAAGCGTTATCCTTAAGTTACTTCTTTCTATATTCCCCTCCTGACCAGATCATTTTGCAACAGGAGTGGATTCTTGTTGAGGCAGATGAGGAATTGAAGAAAAGGTAGGAGTCATAGCGACCAGTTGGACCGAGTTAAAGTGGTATAAGGTTTGAGCTGACCAGGTGGTGTTTCAGTTGGGGGATCAATGTATGAGACTGGGAACCCCAAGATAAAATTGGGAAGGCTCAACGTAGCCGTAATGGGTATTGAAAATAATCCAAAAGAGGGAGCGAGAAAAGGTATCTGACTGGAGGGGTAATGACCTGGCAGACTGGCTCCCAATTGGTTAAGGCTAGGGGGAACTATTCCTGGTTGAAAAGGAGTGGAAGGGACACTAGAAAAATAGGAAGGTCCTTTAAAGGAAGATGTTGTAGGCTCCATCGAGTGACCACCCGTAGGTTGCAGAGGCTTAGGCTACTGGGTGGTTGAACCAGACCACTTATGACTAGTCCGAGATGATTGCATCATGCAAACATTCAACGATCTAGGATTTGTGACAAGTAGGGGGGGGGGGACCAGGGTAAGCACCAAGCAAGGTGGAATATTTATAGACACCAAGTGAAACACTGGTAAAAGGTGTGATTGATTGTTTATCGGCCATCGAAGAGATGATAGACTTGGGAGAGAGTTGAGACTTTGGTTCGTAATATGTCAACTGAACTATGGTGATGACATTCCCATTGTGAGGAAATCACATCTTACAATGAACTGAAAATGCAGAAACAAACATCACATAGGTATAGCTACGACCCAGGAGGATGTTGTAATGAAAGGGGGCATCAATGACTTGAATGCCAATACAAATAGTCTTTCCCGCAAGAGTGACAAGACAATTGTGGTATATGCCATGGGGCTAGGAAGAGTGACCGTCCCAAGAACGCAAAGTGATGGTGGATGGGACTAACTTAGGTGATATGAGTTGCTTCCAAACTGAGGTAGACATCATGCAGGTGGATGTGCCCTCGTCAATGATACATCGTTAAACATGGGCATTCCAAATCTTGACTGGTATTTGGAAGGCGACGGAGGAAGGTAAGGTGGGATGTTATGATTTGTCAACATAAAAGATGATAAAACAATAATATGGAGGATCGAAAGTGCTCAGTGTGGATAATAGAGCTTTAAGTTGTGAAGGGCGCAATTGGAGGACTTCCAGCGTTTACATGGTAGCAGGAGATTTTGGCAAGTCATCTATTATGTTGTAGTTATGGGAATCTTTTGAGGAAGAAATTGTTTAGTGTAATGGAACTTTGGGGATCTTGGGAAGGACCTCTTCCCATGGCTGAGTGATATATAAAGGGACATTCGGTGTCAAACTAGACTCTATGGAAACAGTGGTTTGAGGCTTGGTTGCAGACGAAGCAGGAGGATTTCCATATTGGCATGACTGAGTTTGGAGGTTGACATCCATGATAGTAACCATGTCATAATTAATCATGAGAATCTGGTAATCAGAGGTACCATATTGTGAGGGTTGAGGGGCGACCTAACCTTGAGGGGGTTGGCCAACCACATATCCTTACTGAGGGAAAGGACCAGTAAAAACAAACGGCTGAACATGTGCAGTATTTGGAGGAGCCAAAACCATGGATTTTTGTCCTCTAGATGTTGCTTGTGCTTCCAAAAACTAGCGCATTTGGGATGAAAGGGGAAAATCGTGAATATAATGGCCATTCACACCCCAAAAATAATAAGGCTTGTTCATACGAAGAGGCTTATCATGCTTGGTCTGAGTGCCTTGTTTCTGGTTGTTAGTGTTTGGCTGGTTAGGTTGGTGCCCTTGATTACCTTGCGTGGGTTGATTTTGGTTTCCTTTCCTCTTTTTTCTTGGAATTAGGAAGATCGGTTGCGTTCTGATGCACATACACCTGATTCGAAGGAGGAGGTTGTTGGCGTGTCAGAGGTTGAGAATGCATAGGAGGTTGGGGTTCTAATGTCGGAGGGGTTGGAGCACTGAGTTTTTGATACAAATAGAAAGGAGGTTGAGAAATAATGGGGTAAATAGTTCAATTTATCGTAGGCCCTGGCATCGGTTGATGCAATGGGGAAAATGTGCTTTGTCCTGGATACATGTTGTCGAGAGGGGGATAAGTGCTAGAGGAGTTGGCCCCTCCCTGAGGGAAACCATAACCCATGGGAGGATGAGTATATGGATGTGAAAGATATCCAAAAATACCGTCGATGGCGTGAGATGCCCCCGGTGTATTGGCACCACCAGATTTAGGAGGATCTAGTAAAAAATTATAAACATAACCAGATTGAGTGTAGATCATGTCATATTTCAAGGCAATTTGGAGAGCTTCTTCCTCTTTCTGAGGAAAATGAGATGCGAAATCTTTACCAATAGAAGGAAAAAGCCTCCTGAGAAACCAATCCATATAGACATGGTCATCGAATGTAGGAGCTCGACATAAGCTCCTCCTTCTTCGCCATTCTTGGACATGGTCAGAAAGGTAGGTGGCATAAGTTCGACGAAATTTGGTCAACAACTTAGTACTGGTATCATATCAGAGAGGTAGCTAGAAGTAGGGCAAGAAAAATTTAGCAAGAGTCACAAAAGAGGAATGAGAGGTAGAGGCTTGGTCGACATACCACTTTGCAAGGACTCTAGTGAGCGTGTGTTGGAATAATTGAAGATGGATAGAGTCATCAGTAATGGAATTGGATGAACACCACATGTGAAAGGAGCAGACATGATTAGTAGGGTCATCTCTTGTGTTTCCTTCGAATTTAGGAATGTTAGAAGGAAGCTTAGTTGGCATAATAGGCCAACCTATATCATGGTGTATAGGGTCGTTAATTAACTGACTAATATTGGGAAGGCTTAATACTACCATAAAAGGAAGCAAGGGAGTAGCCAGAATAGTGCCTTAAAAGGAAGCAAGGGAATAGCTGGAATAGTAGTCGGAATTAGGCCGAGACTACCACCAGAATTAGGACCAATACCTACATTAGTGCCTGACATGGTGACAAAATGAGATGAAGGGGAACCGAGTTCAGAATCAGAAGGAGAGCCCGATGAGCCAGAATCAGAGTCGGTATGGGGACTCCATGGAGGAATAACTCGACGTCTACGAGGTGGAATAAGTATTCCTAACAAAAACTAAGGGTGAAGGCCTAGGATATCTAGGATAAACACCTTGGTGGTGCTATGATCGCAAGACACAGATACCCAAACAAGGTGGAAGAGAAATACACAAAGGCTCAGAGGTGCGAATAAATTAATTACAATGTTTATGTCTTACCTTGGCGGTGTAAACCAACTGATCTTCGACTTAGGTGTGTGTGTGTGCAATATTTGTGTTAATTTTAATTAATCCCAGATGATTGTGTATAAAGAAAAAATAAAAAAATGTAGTATAACTGTAAATAAAATTGAAAAGCGACAGTAAAATAAACAACTAAAGATGCATAAATTCAACCCAAAAATAAGGGCTCCCAAGAAACTATTCTAATATGTGGGTGAAATTGACTCAAAACACATAAAAAGGCCAAAATGTATAAGGTCTAAGGGACAGGGATCTAATGACTCAGATATGCTGAAAAGAGGTGCAGAAAACAACAAGAAACCGTAGGTAAAATTGTTGCAAAATGGGAGGCGAAAGGTTAAAACCCTAAGGGGAACAAGAGAGACCCTAAGGGAGAGGTCAAATAAGACTTAAGAGGGAGTTTTGGATCAGCTAATAACCAATCTAAATGGATCTGAAAGAAAAAGGAATTAGACCTTGAAAAATGGCTGAAAGCACTACAAAATCTCAGACTACCTACTCAGCTAAACCCTTCCTAAAAAGGTGGAAGCGTACTGAAGCCCTAAGGGGTTTGTTCCCACTTCAAAAATAAAAATTTATCATATATATGCCTAAGGCAGTCAGATATAGAGGTCAATCAACCCTAAACAATACATGCAACAAACCCTGAAAATTTCAGAAAAAACACAGCAAAAAACGACAGCTCGCAGGTACTGACCTACTGGCTGGTGAACTTGTAGTTTTTGGCCTAACAGCTGCTATCTGAGCCTTGAAATCATAGGTTTTGGGCTGAAAGGTGTGAGCTGCACTTCTGGGAGTCTCAGTGGCATGTTGCGGAAAAAAATTGTCGTCTGTAGCGCGACTGATACGTGTTACCTGCGGAAAACACCCAGAAACATGCAGAAGTTAGATTTTTTACTGTTTTAAGGCATAAAAGGTAAAAAAAAAAATTAAGAGACTAAAAAATAGCTGAAGTAAAAACCTTAGGTATAGCAGTTGGTCACGTAAGAAATCTGAATAAAACCTAGTGGAGTCGCCAATTGTTAGTATGAAATCTTAACGCAAGTGTATGAAAAGAGATCACTTTAGCTGCACATGAGCAACAACCCTAACAACAAATATGGTTGTCGAAATTCTTAGATCTACAATAGACAGTCGAAACAAATGCAAAATAAACCCATATATATGCAAATAAAGAAGCTAAACAACAAAATAAAATATGAGTTTCTCCAAATATCCAATAGACAAGACACGCTTTCTAAAGAATTTTTATATTATGTAACACCTGCGAAGGGAACATAAAGAGTCCCCCTCAATGGGATGGGTTCTTATCTATCCTCAACACTTCAACTTCAGAAAATCTCTCTCAATGGTGTAGAAAACCCAAGATGTGTAGAACTCAAAGGGAGTTCAATAAGCAGAAAGAAAATAAAAGTAAATCAAAGTGTGACAATGATAAGAGGATCATAGTCCTACCATGATAAAAGGATCAAAGTTCACCTATGAAAAAGGGATCAAAGGTAAGAAATGAATGGAAAAACCTTCTATTTATAACAAAATATTGAGTTATCCTTGATAATGGTGCATAATAAAATATTATTAACAAAGATCTAGATCTAACTTCTTGGAATATTTTATTATATTTTGTTGGAGGGAAAAGTAATTTAAATTGGTTAAATATTTTTATTTAGAAATAATAAACAAATAAATGATTTATTATTATTTTAAGGATGGGGTTAAGGAATAATTAAACAAATAATGATTTATTTAATTATTACTAGAAGATTTAGTTAAATTTAACAAGTATTAATAATTAGATAAGGATTGATTAATTATTCCAAGAGAATATTAATATAAATAATGATTTATCTAATTAATTCTCATTAATTGGGTTAAATATGATCATGAATATTATTTAAACAGAGGTTTAATAAATAGTTCCTAGAGGAAAAGCAAACAAATAAAGATTTATTTAATTATTCCACATGGGGTTTCCTGTTTAGACCAAAAATAACTTAATAAACAATGGTTTATTAAATTATTTCTTAGTGAATGCAATTTTACTATGGTAAAATTGGCCTTACATGGTGTATTTCGATCCATCTAATTATATTTGGTTAGATGACCAGAAATTGGTGTGAAACTATTTCTTGACCCAACCCAATGGATATGGGCTAGGATGGTCAAAAGTCTTAAATCCAAGTTTCTTGACCAGATCTATTGCTATGATATTTTACTTTGATCTGAAGATGAAAAGAGCATTAATTTTTGTCTTCCTACCTTGTATCTTTATACAGAAGAGCATGGTCATTTAATTCTCTTCATGTTGTTGAAGGCTACTCAAATTCACCTTCTTCTGCATTGATGTAAGATAATATTTGCATTCAGGTCCAAGATACTTTCTACCTAATTATTCAAATCTATGGCCATAATATTTTTCTTCTTATCATCTTCCTTTATATTCTTTAGGTTGAGCTCTAGATGCAACTCCCATTAGTTCTCCTCTACATGACCATAAATATGTAGTGGTTGCAGTGGTTGTTGGGATCTGTACACTAGTGTTTTTTGGTTGATATCATTTTTTATTCCCCCTTAAAATTGCTTCTTCACATCCTTGGAAGCTTCCTGATGCTCCTTCTACTTCGACTCACTTGATTTTCATTTCATCTGGGTTATGTTCTCCAGGTATTGTGCCTCTACACAAGCATAATCCACCATTATAGGTTTGAATAACATCAATTGTATCCAAAAATGGTTGTGTTAACCCCCTAGATACTTGAGGAGTATGTATGAGTTGTTTTTTCAAATACCTAGCATTATTTCCATCTTTATAAAGTATGTGGTGCACTTTTGTACACTCTACCCCTGTCTTTCCTAACATAGTTCCATTAGATCTAGTGGTCCTCCACATACCTGATAGAGAATTGTAACCCTATGAGAGTTTTGAAATCCTTCCACCTAGTCTATAAATGATATCCCTCCATTCTTAGGGTTTCCATGTGGATTTCTCACCAAGTTAGGGCATGGCCCTCTAATTTTGGATGTGTACATGTAATCTTCTGCTCTCCCTCTATGTGGTGGACATGAAAATAAACCTCTAACTACTTCAATATGTGATTTAACTTAAAAGTGTCAATCTCACCTTGATACAACTTGATGTTAACCTTTACTTCCATATTGAATAAGGATTATGAATTTTTCATGGCACTCAAAATGATTTATTACTCTTTTGGTTCCTTCTTAGGATCCTTCTCTAGTTCTTCCTGATCCCTTGATATAACCTCTGCATTAGAACCTCCATCTTCTATGAATAGTTTGATCTTATTTATTTGGGATACCATGAGGAGCCTCACATTACAGTTCACATATGTGATTTTTGCTTCCATCCACACAAAATTGTCTTTTGTACGATCATAATTTGGTTATTAATATATTCATTGGCCATGGTTGGGGTTTTATAACTTATTTTTTTAAACCACTTTGGGTCTCCTACAACCTTCCACAAAATACCCAAAGACAATTTCTATAATACCAATATGATTTGTAAATTTTCATGGATATTCCAATGGCCCTAATTTTTCAAAACAAATTTCATAAAAATATACTTAAAATATTAAATATATTCTATGAGGTTTATTTTCCTTACACTTATGGATTTATTAAGTTATTTTTTTCATTTATACAATATGTAAAATGGAAAAAATGGAAAATATATAAAAATTCAATCACTCACAACCATATAACACAACATATGATCAAGAGTAGTGCATGAGAGGAGCGATGGGCCTCTGCGGTGTGGGAATCTATGATGGGGGTTTTTCATTAGGGGGCAATGAGTAATATTTAGAAGCAGGTTGATCTCTAGAGATCATGGTACACAAAGATATACTCTACTACTAGTGGTATAATTTTGGATTAGGGAAATTCTCTTCAAAGTAATGGATGAGTTGGTTTACTTTACACCTAAGCTGGATGATTCTGCCCCCATCTGGGCATATATGTCACCTCATATCCTTGTGATAGCAGACGAAATTTTAGATAGATTTTCTATTATGGAAGTTGGTGCAATGTCTTATCCTCATTTACCTGGAATGTCAAATGTCTCTATCTCACCTTCTCAAAATATTGCTTCAGTCCAATCTAGGGTTTCTTCTCCAATTTCAACTAGTTTGGTTCCATCGGGAACCTGTGTCTCTACTTAGATGACTTTTTTTTATCCAAAAAATGGTTTTATCACAAGTGGTTGTCCTTTTTGGAATATTCTTTGGTGGTTTTCAATATTCTGAGCATTGTCAATAAAAAGGTTTCTTTGATGGAATAGTGTTTAAACAGCTAGAGGGTTTAATGGAAGCAGTGGTTATGGGAGGTTTTGTACACAATCAGGGTTTGGAGGAAAAATATTTTTTCTCCTAGGGCTTTGAGGTTATTGATGAATTTATTTGATATGATCTAAGAATCAATGGGGTAGACCCAGTGATCAGCAAAAGGAAGGAGGTTAGACCAACAATACAAGTTGAAACCCTAAAGTCTAGAAATTGGGTCGAAGGGAAGTCATGAAGGAAAAAGAAAGGTAAGAAAAGAAAGTGTACCAAGCCAAAATATGACGAAGCCAATATGTTTTTTGGATAATATATTAAAATTTGTGATTTTGTGGAACCCTTGGGAAAATATGTGGTTGATTGTGTTAAGGGTCATCCTTTCACTATGGAATTACTACATGAATGGATGAAAAGGGAATTGGGAGATGAAGTGTATGAATCCCCAAAAACTAGCACCTTAATTCATGGATGGTTTTTGCTAAAATTTATTTTAGTGGAAGTATCTAGTAGAATAATTAACAAATCCTGGAGCATATACTCCTCTTTGATGTTGTTGAAAAACTGGAAACCCTTATTTGATGCCAAAAGAGAGAAAATTGGGAATGTCTTGATATGGGTTCATTTTTTAGTTTTACCCCCTCAATATTGGTCTATGGAAGTGTTCAAATGTCTTGGAAACAATATGGGGACTTTCATGGATGTGGATTGATCTTTTTAGGTAAATGGAAGGTTGGAAATTACACGAATATTGGTAAATCTAGACACCCATGTGGGTTTTTATTATGAGATTAATTTAACCTTTCGAGGGGTGATACACAAATAGATCTTGGACTACAAGGGAGTTCCATTTTGATGTCGATGTTATCACAATATGAGACATGTTATTGATGAGTTCCCCCTCCCTTATAAGGGAAAAAATGCTACACAATTTTCTCGTGATGGTGGAAATATGGAGGCTTTCTCTCGTGACAAGGGACAGTTGCAAGCATAAAATCCCCTTTGTTCTTCTAATTTTTCAATTGTTTCAGTGCCAATGGAGGAGGATTCATCTATGGAGGAATATTTGAAGGCAACACATGGATCAGAAAAGGAAAAAGTTATACGACTATATTCTTTTAGCGGCCTGAATCAAGGTACATGCTCTCATCCCCTCCTTGTCTCTAATTTAGTGTGTTCATTTTTTTATTTGGTTGTGTGTTAAAAAATTTATTTCATGTCCTCTCATATGTACCTGTTACACAATTACGTTTTAAAAATTATATTGCATGTCCCATCCCCTTAGCCCCTACGTCTCTCCCTCCACCAATCCCATTATCCTTCCAGTTTGGGGCCTCTTCCTCCTTATCCCCTTATAGATATTTTCTTAGATACCAATTGAAACCAAACTATGAAATTAGTATAGGAGGATTTTTCCCTTCCTCTCCATTAATGGATGGTGGTCAAGGTGGATCAAGTGCTCAGTGTTAAGATAAAAAAATGGAAGTGCTCAGAATCGATTGGAACCTGAACAACAACAAAGAGCTCATCACGAGGAATCCAATGCAATTTGTTTCATCAAAAACCGCCTCCGTATGTGAAAGTTGTGGCATGGTGTTCATTTTCCTAAACAACTAAATTTTTTGCAGAAAAGGACAAACTCATGACATGGTAGCCTAGTCAGAAAAAAAGGATATTCTAGGAATATTCCTCCATTTTGCCCAATGACACTATGCCAAGTCTCAATCTATGGATGGTTGCTAAGGGGGTGACTTGTTTCAATTTTATTGGATGTTTCAAGAACCAATGGCATGAGGACATGTGGCTAGCCTAGAGGCCGCCACGTGCCCCCTTCCAAGGTCCACATTTTGAAATTTGGGTAAATTATGAATTGCATTATTCTAAGGTCAAATTTTCATATATATCAAAGGTTGTCTTTATATTTGTTGTGCAAAATTATTGTCACATGCGGAAGGGCGGAGGTCGGGGTCGACCCTGTGACCTCCCCCACACCAACACAACAGAACACCAATACACTGCACGATGATACTTATTAAACTATGGTTGTAGAGTTTATTTTAATTAAAGTTTCTTGATCGTTGGGCGGAGGAGGGGGCAAATCCCCTCACAATAGAACCATACTCCATGACCAGGAGCAGAGGTTGTTGCAAAATGCACAGAATTAGCATTAAAGCAGGGTTAATTACCCCTAATCATGTGTTTAAAGCACTAATCCTCGTTTTAATTCAGGTTTATGTAAAACATGCTTAGCGCAATTAACTCAGTCTTATCCACTAACTAAAATCTTGCTTAGCAGTTAATCCTGCTTAGTTTGGCTACGGAGTTGGTGGAGTCTGCCATTTTCCATGGGAATCCAAATTTAGGTGCGCTAACTAGAGTTCTCTTTGGTTTTGGAGGATATTCCTAGGGAAAAATTTAATGAAGCATAATTGGAGAAAATTTTGACCATTTTTGGTTCAGAAAGAGTCTATCCTAGAAGATTTGGATGTTCTGAGCATGTTGGAGCAGGTTTAAGGAAAAGTAGAGGATTGTAAATGTCACTTTTCTCCATTTTGAGCTAATACAGAGGCCTAATCCATGGAAGTTGGACCAAGGAGATGTAGCCTAGGAGGGGTGAACTCATTCATCAAAAAACTGTGTTAATGGATCACTTTTATGATTTGTTGTACATTTTGTTGCTGTTGTTCAACATTATGTTTTAATGTTTTTATGCTCATGAATTTAACATAAAACTCAATACATTTACCTGTTTAACACTCAAAAACACCTCAAGAATCATATGCACATGAAGCAAAAAATCAAAAACTTATTTATAATTCTAAAGTTGAAATGACCAAAACAAAACTAACATTCAAATTCAGATCAAGGTGGTATCAGAGCAAAGATTATTTTCTTGATTTTCTTGATTTTTGTGCAAGTAGGGTTTTAATGGTTGCAATTTTTTTATTATTACAAGGTTGAAGTTGCAGAGAGGAGAAGGGAAACTATTGGTTGCTAGTCCTAAGGTTAGGACCAGAATAAGGAGAGCCACAAGGCCACTATCTCCACCCAAATTTTTAGTCCCAGCTGCACCTGAAGCACCTTAAGTTTTATCTCTAGCTGAGATTGAGGAGGTACACATTGCACTGGAAGCTGAGCTTGAATCCATAGCCATCATGTTAGGTGTAGGAGAGGCTAAAGGTCTTTCAAAAGAGGAAACATTCAAGAAAGTTTTCTATGACCTAACTGAGAGGGTTAGGATCCTCTTTGAAGAGAGGAACACCAAGATGGTTGGAGAGAATTCTAAGTCTCCACATGGAGAGGGAACCTCAGAAGACAAAAAGGATAAAGAGAAGGATTAAAAGAGTAGTGGAGGAAATCCTCCTCCATCTCCACCATCTTCATCATAATCCTCATCATCTCCATCAACATCATCTCCCACTTCCACCACAAAACCACCCATACTCACTCAAAAACCCCAAAAGGAAAAACTCCCTTACTCAAATTGGAAATTTAGTTTTAACTTCCCCTGTACAATGGTGAGGTAAATGCAGAGAAGTTGGACAATTGGATTCATAAATTAGAGTTTTATTGAAGAATTTAGAACAACAAGAAGATGACATAAAGATCCAGTTGTCTTCATTGAGGCTAGAAGGAGCAACACTAGTTTGGTGGGAAGTGAAGACTCAAGAGGAAATGTGAATCCATGGTAAGATATAAATTTCTTGGGTTGATTTTATTTCTTCAATTAAAAGAGGGTTTCATCCTTTAGCTTACATGCAAAAAGACATTATGAGTTGGAAAAAATTTAGGCAACTCAAGGGTCAAATAGTTCAAGAATATACATAGGAGTTTAGGAAAAGGGATTTGCTGTTAGGAATAAACTTGAATTTCTAAGGCACTCTATTAAAATACATTGGGGGTTTACATTCCTATTTGAGACACACTATCCTTATGTTTAACTCAAGAAACTTATATGAGGTTTGTGTGCAAGCCACACACCTTGAAGCAAGAAGAAAGAATATTTAGGAAGAGGGTAGTAAGTAGAAGCCATTCAAGGGTAAGGAGAAAGAGAAGGGAAGAAAATGAAAGGGAAAGAAGAATGCAAGCTTTAGGAAAGAAGGGGATAAAAATACATGCAAACATTGTTGCAAAGAGGGGCATGATGAATCCCACTGTTGGAAATTACATCCTGAACTAAGGCCAGGGAAACCAAACAACAAGGGGAAACAAAAGATGACTGCTACCACACAACATGATCTTGGATCTGATTCCAGTGATAATTACAACCATGGTCACAAAGGGAAAAGAATCCATAGCACGCACTAGTTCCTTAAATTGTCACAAAAACACTCCAAATGAAGAAACAAGGATAGAGTTGTTCCATGTAAGGGTGATCTCAAATCATACAAATATTGATGCATTATTTGATAGTGGGTCACAAGTGAACTTAATTTTAGAAGACTTGTCAAAAAGCTTAACCTTGAAATTGTACCTCATAATAATCCATATCCTTTGGTTTGGAGAGTGAAGAATGAAATTGTATAGGTTACAAGGAAATGTGTATTCACGTTTTCCATTGCTGCAATTTTTTTTGATGAAGTTCAGTTAGATGTGGTTCCACTTGACATTTAAGGAATTATCTTGGAAAACCCATATTTGTTTGATAGGAAAGTGGTATTTTATCACCATGAGAACAAATATCATTTGCTCAAGGATGGGGTGGAGTATATTGTGAGAGCTCATCGCAAAAAGATGAATATTTCTTTGGTTGATGCAGGGCAGATGAAGAGACTAGTTAATGCAAGTAAAAATTTTGTGCTTCTCATGATCAAGAAAAAGAATGATATGAACTATGAATATTTTGAATGTTGTGATGAAAAATTAAAATCTTATTTGTTTGAAGTGGTAAGTCAGCATGGCGAGATGTTTCAAGAGCCAAACGGGTTACCTCCCAAGAGGGGAATTCAACATGAGATACAGTTGCAGCAATATGTTCCACTTCCAAACATTGGCATGTATCACATGTTAATAATGGAGAGAATGAAAATCAAGAAGAAAATTAAAGAATTGCTGAAAAAAGGTATCATATGCCCATCTACTTCGGCATGTGGTTCACCGATTGTTTTGGTGCCAAAGAAGATCGAGACTTGGCACCTGTGCGTGGATTTCCGTGCACTGAATAAAATCAAGGTAAAGAATCAATATCCACTCCCAAGAATTGATGATTTTCTTGATCAGTTAAGGTATGAAAATTATTTCACTAAGCTATACTTACGAATTGATATCGTTAAGTTAGAATAATTGAAGAGGACATTTGGAAAACCACATTTAAAACTAGACAAGGATTATTTGAATGGCTTGTTATGCCATTCGGTCTTACCAATGCTCCATCTACTTTCATGAGAGTTATGAATGATGTATTGAGACCATTTATAGATGATTTCGTCATTGTTTACTTGGATTATATTTTGATATTAAACAAATAAAGAGATGAACATGTCATGCATGTGAACAAAGTACTTGATGTCTTGAAAAAATAGCAGTTATTTTTAAAGATGTCGAAGTGTGAGTTTGGAAAGAATTCTTTAGTATATTAGGGGAAAATTTTTGGAGGAGGTGAGTTGAAGATAGACCCCTCCAAGTTTGAGGTCATTGTGAATTGACCTAGGCCCAATACAATTACGGAGGTAAGAATATTTCTTGGGGCAACACAATATTGGAGGAAATTCATTGCTAATTTTTCTTCCATTGCAGCTCTGTTACATGCATTGACAAGTGTCAAGAAAGTGTTCCATTGGGGAGATACGTAGCAAAATTAATTTTATGCTTTAAAAAAAATATCAGTTCAACACCATTATTAGCTCTTCCGGATCTTAAACAACTATTTGAGATTCAAACAAATGCTAGTGATTACACCATGGGAGCAGTTCTCATGCAGCATGGTAAGCCCATTTTGTTTCATTTTGAAATTTTTAATGGAGTTGTGCCTAACTATACCACTTATGAAAAAGAGTTATATGCATTCGTACAAAGTGTAAAGAAATGGAAACACTATTTTATGGGGAAGGAGACCATTATCCATACCAACCATAAACTATTGCAGTACTTATAGTCACAATGAAAGTTGCAGCAATCAAGACACTTCAGATGGATGGGATTTCTAAAACAATTTAATTTGGTTATTAGGTATAAAAAAGAAATATACAATAAGGTAGATGATATGCTTTCTAGGCCTATTTTAAATTCATCTATTATACTCAATAACAATTCTTTTATGCATGAAAGTTACATTGAACAATATGCACATGGTAATGATTTTCGAGATGTGTATGCAAGATTGAGTCAAGGAAACCAAATTGAAGAGTTAGATTACCATGTACATAATAGTTTGTTGTATCACTCGGGCAAGTTATGTATTCCATAGGGAGAAAGAAACAATATCATAAGGGAGGCACACACTTCATTGATTGTTAGACATTTCGGTGTAGGCAAGATGGTAGCGGATCTCCAAAGGTATTGTTATTGGCCACACATGTTTGATAGTGTATCTCATTTCATTAGAGGATGTTATTTGTGTACAAAAAGAAAGCCTAGAAATAGGAAACTAGGATTGTACACTCCACTTCCGGTACCTTCATGTCCTCGGGAGAGTATCTCAATGGATTTTGTAGGAGGTTTTCAAATGTCAAGGAAAGGTCATGATTATTTGTATGTAGTTGTAGATAGGTTCAGAAAAATGTGTATTTTGATGCCATGTAGAAAAAAATTTACAGTAGAACAAACAACTCATATTTTCTTTCAAAATGTATGGGTTCATTTTGGTCTTCCTACTTCTATTGTAAGTGATCGAGATTCTCGATTTATTCGAAATTTTTGGTCAAATTTGTGTGACATGATGGACACTAAGTTGAAGAAGAGTAAAACCTTTCATCTGCAAACATATGGTCAGAACGAGGTGGTTAACAGGACACTCATTCATTTTCTTAGAGGATATTGCAACAAACATCCCAAGTTGTGGGATGAATAGTTGCATTACATTCAACATGCATACAACAGGGCAACGAATTATTCCACAAACACATCTCCATTTGAGGCATGTCTTGGGTACTTGCCAAGATCGCCATTGGACTTCATATTTGGGAATGATGTTTCTATTTATGGTCATAGTGACATAGATAAAGAAAAGATTTCATTGAGAAAATTCAGTTGGTACATGACACAGTGCAAGAAAAACTTGAAAAGAGTCAAAGCAGTTACAAGGAAAGACATGATAAACACCGTTTTGATCATAAATCTGAAGTTGATGATGAATTTTGGTTATATATAAAAAAAGAGAGTCTTCAAGGGGAAGGTAAAAAGGTTAATCCAATCCTTTAGGATCCTTTTAAAATTCTGGAAAATATTGGTAACAATGCATTTAAGCTAGATTTTCCTCCTTATATTCAAATATACTTTGTTGTTAATGTTGAGAATTTGAGATTGTTTGAGCCTCCATTGATTTATGATCAAGGAGAGAATCTTCAGCTACCACCAATAGATGATTTCTCACTAGAATATCTTGATGAACTTCAGCAACATCTCATACTTGACAAAAGAACCAGAACTTCAAGGAGAGGGAATGTTGAATACCATCGAGTGGGAATCAAGGGACAAAATAATTCCAATTCCAAATGGATGGAGATTCAGAAGGTGAGGGATTTGTACCCTCACCTGCTGAACAATTGATAAGTATCTTTTGGGGTCCAAAAGGCTTCTAGTGGGGAGGAATGATCAGGTGCTTATTGTTAAGCTCAAAAATGGAAGTGCTCAAAATCGATTGGAATCTGAAATGAAAGTGGAGAGCTCGTCACCAAGAATTTTACACAATTAGTTTCATAAAAAACCGACTATGTATGTGAAAGTTATGGCCTGTTGTTCATTTTCCTAAACAACTAAATGTTTTGCAGAAAAGGATAGAATCGTGACATGACAACCTAGTCAGGAAAAAAAGGCTATTCTAGGAATATTCCTCCATTTTTCCCAATGACACTATGCCAAGTGTCAATCTATGTATGGTTGCTAATGGGGTGACTTGTTTCAATTTTATTGGATGTTTCAAGAACCAATGTCATGAGGACACATGGCTAGCCTAGAGGCCGCCATGTACCCCCTTCCAAGGTCCACATTTCAACTTTGGGTAAAGTCTTAATTGCATTATTCTAAGGTCAAATTTTCATATATATCAAAGGCTAGATTTATATTTTTTGTGCAAAATTATTTTCACAGGCGGAAGGGCGAAGGTCGGGGTCGACCCTGTGACCTCCCCTGCACCAACACAATGCAACACCAATACACTGCACGATGAGACTTATTAAACTATGGTTACAGAGTTTATTTGAACTAAAGTGGCTTGATCGTTGGGTGGAGGATGGGCCAACCCCATCGCAATAGAACCATACTCCATGACTAAGAGTGGAGGCTATTGCAAAATGAGTGGAATTAGCATTAAATAGAGGTTAACTACCCCTACTCATGTGTTTAAATCACTAATCCTTGTTTTAATTCAGGTTTATGTAGAATGCTCTTATCGCAGTTAAGTCGGTCTTATCCGCTAATTAAACTCTTTCTTACCAGTTAATTAATCCCGCTTAGTTTGGCGTCAGAGTTGGTGGAATCTGCCATTTGTGGCAGGAGTCCAAATTTAGCTACACTAACTAGAGTTCTCTCTAGTTTTGGAGGATATTCCTAGGGAAAAATTGAATGAAGCATAACTAGAGAAAATTTCGACCATTTTTGGCTAAAAAAGAGTCTATCCTAGAAGATTTGGATGTCTTGAGCATGTTGGAGTAGGTTTCAAGAGCAATAGAGGATTGTAAACATCAATTTTTTCCATTTTTAGCTAATATAGAGGCCCAAGCCATAGAAGCTGGACCAAGGAGATGTAGCCGAGGAGGGGTGAAATCCTTCATCATAAAATTGTGTTAATGGATCATTTTGATGGTTTGCGGTACATTTTATTGTTGTTGTAAATCATTGTGTTTTAATGTTTTTATGCTCATGAATTTAACATAAAACTCAATACATTTACTTTTTTAACACCCACAAACACCTCAAGAAACCTATGCACATGAAGCAAAAGATCAACAACTTATTTATAATTTTGAAGATGAAATTTGTACAACAAAACTAACTTTCAAATTCAGATCAGGGGTAGAGGTTGAAATTCAAAAATTTTCCATGCTAAGCTCAAAGCTAGCCAGGTGGTGGAATCTAGAAGCAAAAATAATATTATTGGGGCACTTAGAGCATTATGAGTGTCAGAAACCCCTATTTTATGATTTTTCTTTCCTTAAATTTTTGAGTTTCTGCTAGTTCCTCCAAAAAACAAGATCCAAAGAAGTTGGTTCAATCTAATATAATTGACATTATTTTTCTTTGATATACCCTAGGTAATGGATGTGTTATTGTTTGAGCTTTAGAATCCCTCCTCCCTTGCTGAAAGTTTGTGTCTTCTGATGCGAAAGGAATTTTTGGTGGAATGAATCTGGGTTTTAATAAAAAATCTATCAAGATTATTGACTCATGGTGTCTAGACATGGTCTTGGGTGAAAATAATTTTTCTTATGATATAGGAATGGAACTGAGGGTCATTAACATATATTTTCTACACCAGGACACGATAATCATTTGGGTTTATTTTTTTGATAGGTATTTCACGAAAGAGAAGAACCTTGTGGCGAGAGGGGATTTATATTTTTCAGTTGGGGCCTCAGAGATATGGGGTCCTGAAGTCCATATCAATCCTCTAGCTGAATGTTTTATCAACAAGCTCGAGGAGCATAATTTTTGTGAAGTGGACTTGTTAAAAACCTACCTACAGAAATAAGAGTACTAGTGAGGCTAGGATTGAAAGACAAATCGATCAGTTTCTCATGGTGGAATTTATGATTGTTTAATTCCTTTGTTTCATTAATGGATTGGTATGGGTAGGGAATCAAATCATCGCCCCATTTATTTGGAGTTGAAGGGGTATCAATTTAAGCCAGGAAGTCCTTTCAAATTTATCTCATTTTGGCTAAAAGATGCATATATTTGTAACCTAGTGGTCAAAATTTGAATTCATTTTAACCCAGAAGAAGCAGAATTGACAGTGGTAAAAATTTCATTAGGGGAATTTTGAGGTCTAAAATGGGCCTCCTAGGGAAATTATAAAATAATAGTGGAAATAATAAAATAATATTTGATTACATCATCAAATTTTAGAGGGAAAAAAGGAAAAACTATTTTTTCAACTCGTATGTTCAGTTTATCTCCCTAATGGTTTACTCAAATTTCAAGCGGAAACACTCATTGGATGAAAAATTTGATTTCTCATCCAAGGAGTACCCATGTTGCATACTATCGATGGACCCTGCTACACGAAAAATGAGAAATACATGAAAAATGTGATTGTAAACATATTTTTTCATGTATTTCTCATTTTTTGTGTTAGAGGGTCCTTCGAAAGTATGAAACATGGGTAATCCTTGGACGAGGAATTAAATTTTTCATCCAAAGAGTACTCCGGCTGGAAATTTGAGTAAAACTGTAGGGAGATAAGCTGAAAATATGAGTTCAAAAAGTAGCTATATTATTTTTTATTTTTTATATTTTTTACTCCAAAAATGGTGAATCATCCCCCATGGTTGACATCATAATCTTGAATCCTATTGGTTCTTATAAAGTTTATTTTTTTTGTAAATTTTTCCTAGGAGGCCCATTTTAGACCTCAAAATTGCTCTAATGCAAGAAACATAATGAAGGTAAAATAGGTGATGGTTGGATGAGAATACCGAAAAAAGAAGAGGGACGAGGAATAAATAAAGGAAATTGAAAAGGAATTGGAGATATTACAAGGCCCCTAAGGGGAGGGATATTTATCTGATGAACCAAAATTGAGGGTATTTCAAATAAAAACCTCTAAAAAAAAATCTAGATGATAAGCAGGAAATGTGGTGTTTAAATAGTTGTGCAATTTAGCTCAAAAGTGGCAATGAAAACACAATTTTTTTTCAACAGTATGTTAAGGGAAAGAAGGTATTTAATACCATCTCTGACCTGGAAAACCAGGAAGGGGGAAGAGCCTCACCTTTTGGTGAATTGGTAGCTATGGTGAAAAATCACTTCAACAATTTTTTCAAGGACCATCCTAAGGTGAATATTGCCAAAATTATATCAATTTCTAGGGTCTTTCCCATATTTTTTGAAAATGATAAAAATTAAAGCCTCATGGAACCTATAATGGAGGAATAATTGCACAAAGTTCTCCATAGTTTTCATAGGGACAAAATCCTAAGTTGAGATGGCAAGTTTGTATAGTTCTTTATTGAGCTATATGACATTCTTGGGCATGATATCTTGAGAGTTTTCCAGGAATCTAGAATCAGTGGTAGAATTCATGGCCCTTTTAATGCTACTTGTATCATTCTAATCCCCAAATCAGATTCTACATCTTATAAGATTTGGCCCAAAATCCATATGAAGGGTATATTGGAAATATTTTTAGCATCCCTGCGCCTATATATTGGAGGCTAGGACATTGAGAAAAGGAGGAAAATTCATGTATTCTTATGGTGTCAATATCTAAATTGAGAGAGAGAGAGTTTGTTGAGATAGGAGTTGGATGAGGTCATGTTGAGGCCACTTGTGGTTTTACTAAAATGGGCCTCCTAAGGAAATTATAAAATAATAGTGGAAATGATAAAATAAGATTAGATTACATCATCAAATTTTAGAGAGAAAAAATAAGAAACTACATTTTCAACACATATTTTCAACTTATCTCCCAATGGGTTTACTCAAATTCCGAGTGGGAACACTTGTTGGATGCATAACTTTATTCCTCATCCAAGGAGTACCCATGTTGCATACTTTAGATGGACCCTACTACACGAAAAATGAGAAATACATGAGAAATGTGGTTACAATCACACGTTTTCATGTATTTATCATTTTTCATGTAGCACAGTCCATCAAAAATATTCAACATGGGTACTCATTGGATGAGGAATTAAATTTTACATGCAACAAGTACTCCTGCTCGAAATTGGAGTAAAAACTTAGGAAGATAAGTTGAAAATATGAGTTTAGAAAGTAGTTTTATTATTGTATTATTTTTTAATATTTTTACTTTTTTACTCCAAAAATGGTGAATCATCCCCCATGGTTGACATCATCATATTGAATCCTACTGGTTCTTATAAAGTTTATTTTGTTTTTACATTTTTCTTAGGAGACCCATTTTAGACCTCAAAGTTCCCCTAATGTTTTTAATATATAGATTTAATGTTATTTCTTCCATATTATTGTCTATTATTCATATATCTTGTGTATATTTAATGATAACTTGGAATATGGTATAATGTTTATGTGTTCAATGATGTATTTTTGTTCATTTATTGATGTTTTGGATTGATTAAAGTTTATAGTTTGTAAAGGTTATGTTTGCTCTCTTTTGTGTGCAAGAATTAACTTTGGAATTGTTGGGACAACTTCTCAACCACACTAAATACTCCAACTATTCTACACAAAAGGATCAAAATGTAACTCTTCACCTTCACTTTGTCAATTATAGCTTATTATTTACAGTGTTGAATGAGTTAGAGCATAGCTTTGTAGATCTCTTGATCAATCTATCTTAGGTGTCTAGGAAAACTTGAGAGGTTTTATAGTTTTTCCAACTGAACTTAATTCCCTACAAAAAAATTAGCAACTCCACTAGGGATCGTTTTGATTCTCATTTTTTTTTTTATCTCCTAGATCCTAAATCTTTGGTATTGTTTGGTCTTGTCATTTTGATTGCATGCATTCTTCTATGTTTGATCTTAGTTTTTTCCTTGATCTAGATTGTTTTTTTTCTAAGTAAAGACTTAGTAACACATCCTCTTAGTGTTATCCAGTGCATATTAACACATATATTAATTGATCACAAACAATTAGTAACGCTTTGTTTGGACTAGTAACCTGCATTACTGACTAAAACCGCTATTTTTCAGCCTTTGTTGTGAATTCCATTTTTAGCATTTTTCTTATCTAATGGTCCTATGGATTTTTACTACATGAAGCTTTAGATTTTCTACATGCATCCATCATTTTATGTTGAAAAGGTATCATAGATTCATCATTGAAATGAAAAAAAAAAAGTACTTTCTATTTATTTGGCTTATTTTGTTTAGTTTGACAATGAGCTTTATATTCGAGGTTGAATGTATGTATCTATTGTGAGGTGTTAGAATCTGCATTAGAATTTTTTGTTTTGGAAAAGACATTTATTACTCTCTCCTTCTAGAATCACTTTCTCATATAAATCAATTTGAGAAACATATTTTATGCATGGTTTGAGTTAGGTCTCATGATTTCATACATCAACACCCTTCCAAAGACTTTAATAAAGTACCTTTAAAAGAAACCATGTAATAGAATTAATTGACAACTCTTTTTCACATGAAAACACACATTAGTTTAGGCTAGTGTATTGGGTTATGCTGTGTAAGTTAACTCCCCAAGGTTGAAAAGCTAAACTAGTGTCATTAAAGAGTGAAAATCCTATTGCAATCACATCGATTAGTTAAGTGCAAGGAAACATCAAAGTGTGAGAGAAGGTATCCCACCTTTAATTGTATTTCAGTGGCTATTCTGTGTACCGGTGATTCCTTCAGGGATTTCAGATTTGGGTTGAGGACTCAGGTATCCTTCCCACACAGTGTACTACCCATGATCATGACCCCCCTGCGGTTGTGTCCATGATTTGAGGTAAATATTAGTGACCATAATTCTAGGGAAACATACATAAGGTGACTGAGGCGGGTTTCCCTGTTACTTGAGACAAATGAAACTACTTCATCTTTGGTTTTTTGAGATATTTTTTGTCTTCATGAGAGTGCTTGGCCCCTTCTTACCAAGGTTCCAGTGAAGCTCACGATTAATCATAATTGTCTCTTTCCAAACTAGCTTTCTCTTACAGTCCTTCTATTAGGTCCCTATAATACTAGTGTATCCCCTTATTGTTATTGTTAGTATAGCCCCCTTATTTTTATTGTTGTGCCCATGCAATCCCCATATTGTTATTATTGTGCCCCATAGAATCCCACTATTGTTATTGTTGTGCCTTTACATTGTTAATGTTATGTCGGCTAGGATTATATTGTGACCCATTCGACTCCTATATATAGAAATGAGGTTTTTTCATTTTATCATCCAAGAATTGTTCATTTATGTAATTTAAATAAGGTTTCCCCCTTGAAGAGGCTGATTTCTAAAGCATATTTTATTCTATTTTCTGAGCTGGCTTCATAACGTTTGATATCAGAACCTTAGATTCTAGGGTTTCTCTACTACAAATAGGTCATCTTGGAATATTCTCTATAAAAAAATTTCTGCGAAGGTTCAGAAGCTTAAAAAAAACCTATTGGAGACTAAATCCGAAGGAACATTGTGTAAAAATTTTAGACCTTGGTTTGCAATATTTTTGAAGATATTTTCTATGGAAGTTAGGGTTTTTCCAGGCTCCAGAATTTCACCCAAAACAGGCAACCGAGGGAAATCATCATAAATTTTGTTTCAGGCATCCGATTAGGATTATGTAAGAATTTGCTGAAATTATATGGACTATAGTTTCTTGTGTATTGATTTCAGAGCTGAAGGTCAAAAGAGTGACACGTGGCACGCCATACAAGTTTTCTCTACTGAACCAGCCCATAATTAGGTCATTATGGGAGATCAAGCATAACTTTTTCTTGAAGAATCCAAATTAGGTCGGAACCATGGCATTGGAAAAAAGACTCGAAGGGATACTATATGACCTAATTTCAGATATTGAAGATCTGAAATTACAGAGATACGTCAGTTTCAATATCAATATCCTCAAAAGAAAGAAAAATGTGTGTATTTGTTTTTAAAAATTGGATAAGTCTTGTTTGAAATATCAGCTTGAAGTGATTCCAAGGGAATATTGAAGCATAGATATCAATATTGGGTTCTAAACTGCCCCCCAAAAATAATTTTACACCCATTAGGAACTCAAAAAACTCTACTATGACACATGAAGAGGAAGAATTGTAGTATGATATATCAAAATTACGGTACCAAGTGCAACAAATTTTGATCTCACAAAGAGAAACAAAAGATGACATATATAGTTTAAAAGAAAACATGGAGGCTATGGTGGATGTTTTGAAGGATGAAATAAAAGCTAATATGGATGATCAAGCAGTGGAATATCACATCGAGCATCAACAAGGATTTCTCCAACTCTTAAAGGATAACCTAGCTTTGGTGTAGAATCAAATGAAACAACATGAAGATCAACATCGCAAAGAAAGAAGTTTTGATGTAGGTGACTGGGTATTTTTACAGATAAAATCTGTTGTACTATGAAACAACCCCCCATTTATTTTAACAGTATTTAAAGTGTGAATAATAAATGGGGACCCTTTAAAAAAACAAATAAAGCTTAGGATGTATTATTTCACTTTTGTTTAAGTCTTAAGTTCAACTTTAGAAATAAAAGACAAGAATATTTTTCTTCTTTTATCTTATTCCTCTTAGCGCAAATCACAATTGCTAAGGTAATAATATTGCAACACATGTACAACTTGCGAATTGTGATAGCGTTAAGACCTTTTTTGAGTTATATGTAAATTTCCTATTAAAAAAGGCAAGAATCCCTTATAACCGTAAATCACATCACTCCTTCCTAAAAAAAAACCAATAAAAATATCATTCAAAAAGTAAAACGCAATGATGCTAGACTCGATGGAATAATAAAAAAATGTTAAACATGTCAAGAAATCTGATAAAGCACAATACTCTGAGTTATATCGCTTATCGCATCCTGCAACAACAAAATAAATGAAATGTCATGTCTGCTTCAATAAAGTGTGATATGGGATTTGTGCAGATCGCATTTCAGATTTAATCACGGTTAATATACGTATTATGGATGCATGTACGTTGTGCGATTTGAGATGTATCATTTATTACCAAAGCACTATAAATGATGATTAATTAATTGGTCCATTAAAAAGATCTCACGATATAAATCTCCTAATTGGACATATATGATAAAACACATAAAAGATTTGATAAATTTTTAATGAGACATTAACGACATTCAATGGTTTTAGGATTCGAAAATATTGATATCTTTCTATGGCATGTTTCAAATCAAAGCTCTGGGTTTATGATTTATGGTAATTAAACTTTGTTTCTCCTTTCGCCTCTGCTCTTCATCTCTACTCTGATTTCCTTGTTTGCTTGAATTCAGAAAATCACCCGAGAAAGAAATACCAGCAAAAATGATGAAGAAAGATAAAGAAATTTCCCAAACATCCACCCCTAATGTCACAAATATGCCTCCACTCTTCTCAGATACTACTTGCAATAAGGCCAGTGGAACCACTTCCTGGGATGCAATGTAGCAACATCAGATGCATCTGACTCATCTAATCCTTCCTATTTTGAGGAAGCATGTTCATTTTTACATAGGGTAGCCACAAGATCGAATATTTTACCATATATTGACATGGTGAGACTGGTCATTGACAATGTCAATTTCATAGACAAAACCTTCAAGAAATCAAGACAAGAGGACATGGGTTCATTCGCCCCTAAAGATTTGTGCACTATGTATCATATTCCAGTACCACAGAAGGTTTATGATAAAGCTTTTCTTGAAAAGTTTGCAAAATAAAATGAAGACCCCATGAAAGTACTGAAAGAATGGAAGGTTGATCATGGCAAATTTAAGTGGGATAAACTTGGTATGTATCCAATTGCACAATTACCATCACCAAAATTTTTTGTAGTAACAATGATGTGTAGGTTATTTGCTAAGCATGATACCACCAAATTTTCTATTGGATGGGTTCCCCAATAGACGCTGTCGTCAATGCTACCATTATGAATTGGGCCAATATCTTATCCAATAATTTGGCCATGACTATTAGAGAGTACAGACAAAATAGGGTATTTTCTACTAGAACAATCCCTTCTTTTTACATGAGTGCATACATTACAGATTCCATATGTTTCTCTTCAAGTTTTCCTATTATTGGTTGGGAAAGGACTAGTCAAGACCCTAGTCCTATTCATGTTTATCACAAAGCCTTGTGGGAATCTGAATTTCGTTCTCATTTTTATAAAATCTGCCAAGGAGTCATGTTGCATATCTACCAAATCATTTTTAACGAGACAGCCCAAAGGATTTCTAAAGAGGCCAATATAGAAATTATTCCTGTAGCCAAATGGTTTGGAAAATAAAATTTTACTTATATCAGAGTTTTCAGGAGTCTTGCGTCTCCACATGCTTTCCCTATTATGTCCCAGACAAACAAACTTTTTGCCAGGGAGACAACATACCAGAAATTAGGAAATGGTATAACCAAGCATCTCAAAGATTCAAAGAAGTCTATTTGGCCTATGTTTTCAGTACAATGTGGTACCTTTACTCTTTTTTATATAGATCATACAACAAAGGAGATCCCAAATATTACCTCTTTGAATCAATATTTTATGCCAGGAAGACAACATGATCCCAACAATGTAGTCCAATATTTTACTACTGCTCTTAAAATTTTACCATTCATGCATGAGAAAGATGATTTTGATGATTTGTTTGAAGGAACGGAGAAATTTTTAGAGGTATTAAACATGGCATCCAAGAGACTCAGTGTAGAAAATATTAAATATTTCCATGAATACATAAATAAAATATTGGAGACAATCCCATTGGACCTGTTGCAAATAGAGGAAATTAGTGAACCAAATCCTAGTATTAGTTTAGATGATGATGCAAAAGATATGTCAGTAGATGAGTCCTAGGAGAAACCAGCTCATGATTTAAAACATCCCAACATGAGTCCCAAGATTCAGATCATACTAAAAATGAATCTAAAAATAAAGATGAAAGCTCTGATAAAATAATTAAAGATGTAATCAAACGAATTGACATACATGCCGAGGAAAGAACTGATGAAGTTGGAGTAGAAAAGGCATCTTTTAAAGAGCTTCAGGAAGTTCATTATACACCTAAGCAAACAAAAAAATCCCAAGGGGATCATTTAAGCAAAAAATGCAAAAAATTTACTGAGAAACTTTAGGTACCACCTAATCCTAATCCTAAAGGATCATTAAGCTTTCACACTCCTGAGCAGATTCAGAAGTTATCAGCAATAGAAACAACACAACAAAAAAATCCAGGTTTTCATGATCATAAAATCATCCCAGCCTTCCCTACTAAAGAAATTGTTTTGAATATTGAAGAGATACCTCCATTGGAAAGTTTCTACAGTCCAAATCATAAAGCTGTAGTGAAGAGGAGTAAAAGAAGAATAATTGATGAAACAATGATAGGCCTTAGTAATGAGTCATTAGATATTTTTTGGAAAGACACTCTTGTCAATCCAACTAAAGATCTCACTAAAATTTCACAGTTTGCAGGAGCATATGAAAATGCTACAATTGATAAAGCAGCAGAAGTGCAACTTTTGCTTAGACAAAGACAAGAAAGAGTCCAAGTGCTAGAAAAACAACTGGAACAGGAGAAACACAATGCCAATAAGAAAGATGAAATGCAAATGGCAATGTTCCAGACAGAATTTGAAAGGTTGAAATTGCAGCATCAAGTACACATCTCTGAAAAATATGCACATATAGAAGAAACAACGGACAAGCTCAAGAGTCAACCTCAAATAGAACAATTCATTAAAGAAGCACTTGAATGGAATTCATATTTGAAATAGTAGCAAGAGAATTTCTGTTACTAAATCACTGTGAAATAAGTAAAATATTGACTCAATAGGTGGAAAACAGAAAATTGGAATGTGAAAGGATTGATAAAAAAAAATTATGAATCTATTTCTTGGCAAGAATATGAGGAAGGGACGAAGGCTGATCTCCCAAATATTGAAAAATCTCATAAGGATATTTTATTCAAATTTTGGGAAATTCAATTAAAACAAGTAGAGAAAGTAGATTCAAAGATAGCTAATGTAGTAAGAAAAATCATTGAGTCTGTCAATGAATAGCTTCATAATGGAAAACTTATTGAAGAATGTACAGTTGAAGCAATTCTAGAAGTCAAGCTATTAGAGACATAGTGGAAGGAAATCACTAAGAAACAGATAGAATAAATCAAGCAGATAACTAAATTGGATCAAGAAAATTACTGGAATTTCTTGATCATACCACATAACCAGTGTATGACTTTGCACTCCTTAAATAATTCCACAAGAAAGGCAGTGCCAACACTTTCAAATGCCATATTCAAAGGACAAGTTAGATCTATAATCACTCAGCCGACTCAATTGAAGCCAATGATGGATATTTGCCAGCTCAAAGACCAAGTGACAAAAAGACATCAACCCAACTAAGCAGTCTTGTCATTTTTAATTTCTATATTTTAGTTTATTTTACTAATTATGTGGAAGGTTGTTTGAAACCTCCTCAACCTTTTGTGTAATAATTTGTTTTTGACTTATTTATTTTCGTGTTTAAACCTCTCTCATGCATTTAGAGAGGGGTCCAAAATTTTGTCAAAAAACAATTTGCAAAAGCTTGCACTTCTGTACTTTTGTGAATGCTTTTGATAAAATATATGGAACAAGATCTAATTTTTTGAAAATTGGAGTATGCTTTACTGAAATTTCACTTTTTTACTCTTAAATTATATTTGAATTGAGAAGAAGCAGATCAATATTGTGGATTTCATGAGAAGAACTTATCATACCTGGTACTATTATCTTTATGATTAAGTATTGATTATGAGTTTACAATAATTTCTCTTTATATTGTGATATGTATGCAATTTTATTACATTTTATCATTCATGCACTTTTGTACAATGTTTTAGTTGTAATCCCTTACCAAATACATAAAGAAATTGATATATGTGATATATTTAACATAATTATTTTGACTAACTATTTATTCCAAATAATTATCTTACATGATTTCATCTCTTTCAATAATTGAATTATCTTTATTACCTTTTACTGTAATATATCTTTTTAGAACGCAATGATGGTAATTCTTCCTGGGTTATATATTATGTTAGATAAATAGATGCATTTGATTATTAGATAAATATGTTATATTTAGTTAAGGATCGTTCCTCCCTTGCGTATTAAATTAAACACACCATCATCATCATATCAATTTATTTGCTGGGAAACTGGTCCCATTATCCCCAGTCATAGCCACTATACCAAACGGAAAAGGAGCTTCTTTAAGGTCTGGACCGAGTGGTTATCCCCCATGTTGTTGCAACGAAATTCCAAGGCTTCAACATTTTTGCGCTAGAAGGAGGACCAATTGTGAATGGAAAGGAAAACCAATAAAAGATCTAGAAGCCATCCTAATATTCATTCTCCCTCTAGATTCCCTCGAGCTTCTGGATACCCAGCCAGAATTACTATTTTATGATCAAAAGTTGAACAATCTTCTCCAAAATCTCCTTTTACATATTAGATATTATTTTCTTCAGATTATAAATATAAATCACTAGAAATTCAAAATATAGTAGAGAAGTTACAATAAATCTCTATTTTAGCAGAAAAACATGCAATTTCTCAACCATTTGAAGAAAGTGCTTCATCTGTCTTACAACCTAGAGAATATTGACTCATTCCCTAAGTGAGAAAATTGGAATTCCTCCTTTGGAATTTCCCATTTCTTCTTTCCAAAAGAATACCAAGAAATCTAAATCTCAAACATCTATTAGTGAGGTTTTATCTAATTCCTCATCTCAAATCCATTCACTTCCCCCATACATTACAACAACTCTCATTCAAACTACTGGTGCTAGTTCTTCTAGTTCAGGTATTCAACCTGCCTCTTCTTCCACTCAAATCCCATTCATATCCTCATCCATCCATACTCCTACAATCATGGTAGGACACAACCACCACCGCGTATACAACCATGGAATAATCTAGGTACTGTACCAATTCCTGGTCCTCTTCACCCACTTCCTAAGCATCCTGGAAGATGGTTTCCCAAATTCAATCCTGATTATGGTCTACAAGCAGAAGAACATATTCAAAATTATATGTTATCCATCAATTTAAATGAAGTCACTGAAGATGACTATGTGGTTAGATTATTCCCATATACTCTTATAGGGTCTGTAGCTCGCTCTCTTTAAGGGAATTCTGAGGTCTAAAATGGGCCTCCTAAGAAAAATGCACAGCAAAAATAAAATTTATGAAAACCAATAATATTCAAGATGATAATTTCAACCATGGGGGATGATTCACCATTTTTGGAGTAAAAAGTAAAAAAAATAAAAAATAATGAAATAAAAAAACTAATTTTTCAACTCGTATTTTAAACTTATCTCCCTAAGTTTTTACTATCAAATTTCTAGCAGGAGTACTAGTTGGATGCAAAATTTAATTCCTCATCCAAGGAGTACCCATGTTGCATACTTTTGATGGACCCTGCTACACGACAAATGAGAAATAGATGAAAAAACATGTTTGCAATCACATTTTTCATGTATTTCTTATTTTTCATGTAGCAAGGTCCATTGAAAGTTTGCAACATGGGTACTCCTTGAATGAGAAATGAAATTCTGCATCTAATGAGTGTTTCTGCTCGAAATTTGAGTAAATCCATAGGGAGATAAGTTGAAAATACGATTTAAAAAAATATTTTTTCCTTTTCCCCTCTAAAATGTGATGATGTAATCAAATCTTACTTTATTATTTCCACTATTATTTTATAATTTCCTTAGGAGGCCCATTTTAGACCTAAAAATTCCACTAATGATAAATAGGTTGGATATGTTTGAAGAAAAATTCTTAGCTAAGTTTGGAGATGATAGAACCATCACATCGCTCATCAATGAACTCTCCAATATTAAGGCTTAAATGGAAGAGAAGATCAAAGAATTCAATTCTAGATTCAATAAATTACTCAATAAAATCCGTACTACATCAGTTCCTGGCGCTAATGTTCAAATTGAGTACTATATATCTTCTCTTCCTCTAATATAGCCATTTTTGTAGATAGAACAAAGTTAGCTACATTAACAGAAAACATGAAGGAAGCTTTATTCGTGGAAAAGCGCATAGTTGCTCTTGAAAAGAAAATCTATTAAGAAGATATAAAATCCAATAAAGTCTCTTTCAAATACTATTCTAAGAAAAAACCACCAAAATATCCTTTTGTTGTAGAAAGCCTCCATAAGGTATTGAAAAACATGACAAATGAAATGGTAGATATCATAAAACAAGTTGTTGAAAGCTCCAATGCTAAAAAATCTTTCAGATCTTTCAAGAGAAATCAGTTTTCTAGTTCTCAGCCACCCAACACTATATCTAATGTTGAATATGACCTAGAAACAGAAGATGAAGAAACAAAGGAAGAAGAGACTGAGGAATAAGAAATAGTTGAACTAAATGGCATGTGGGACTTTAGCCTTCCAGATGAAGGACAACAAGAAGCTTTTATTGTTACTACTAGAAGAAAAGGACTTGCTGAAGTTAGCCAACCAAGTCAGAAGAAGAAAACTTCAACATCAGCTAGATAAATTAGCTAATAATAAATTTGATTCTAAGGTTTCACAACCTAGTCCACCTTCAACAAGTTCTCCATCTACATAAAAAACCTTCGTAGTTTCTGACACCATGGAATATAATATTGTTGAAGATATGAAGAAAGTAAAGGCAAATATTTCACTACATGAAATTACCAAATTGAAACAACAACTGAAGATATTTCTTAGATAATTGAATGCAATTCCTTCTTCACCACTACTAGCCGCTATTATATCTCAAGCTACAAAAGGTTCAGGAAAACCTCCTACTTCTTGAAATAGGGTTTATCCTTCAGATGTTATCCTTATAGGTGATAGATTCAATTCACAAACACCTCATTTTCTTCCAACATATGAAATTTTCAACAGGAATATTCACAATTTTTTGATTGACTTAGGAGCTTCTTCTAATATAATGCCAACAATAATTTGTGCTAAGTTGAATATCACTCCTCAAAAATCTGTTGTTCACATAGTATAACTTGATAGAACCAAAGTTGAAGTTCTAGGGGAAATAAATTCAGTTAATATATGAATTTCTTCGAATCCAAAATTTAGTCAAATTATTGATATTTTAGTAGCTGATATTCCAAAATTCTATGGCCTAATTTTGAGTAGAGATTTGTCTGAAAATTTCCATGAATATTTTGCTACAGATTGGTCTCATATGTGGTTACCTTATAATGGAAAACCAAATCAAATTCGAGTTGACCATGAAAAACACATATTTGAAGGTGATAATGAGCCAATAGCATTTACCAACTGTTAGCGCTCAAATCTACCTTAGGCTGAAATAAGGTAAAACTCAAGGCTACATCAAACCACGCTCAGCCTCGTAGCTAGCCCTACGAGGACAGGAGAGGGCTCTCTCCGGGTCTATCTCAGAAAAAGGTCTTCAAAGGGGCTGAGATGACTTATAACGAATACTGATTTTAGGCTAGTAAAGAGATAGGAAAGTTTGATTTTGATTTTTTGGGTTTTTGTTGAAAAGATGGGAAAACAATTTTGGGTCCGGGGATAAGGCCAGATCTTTGCAGATTTCGAGTTGGGGCGAGGTAAGCAATAGTATTGATGCTTTTGATCAGATGTATGGATGGATCAGAACGAAAAGGAGCTGAAGAGGGCAAGGGAGAACATGGATCCTCTCCAAACTGGCGAAAACATGTAAAACTAAACAAATTTAAAGGCAGAGCACTGAAACAATGGATTCAACCTCATTTACTCATTCATTTAGTTTCAGAAGCATAAGAAGGGAATGGCATACATTAAACATGAAAGAACTTACAACAAACTGAGAGAAAACACCATCAAGAACTGAAAGCCACAAGAATCCCAACAGGTGCTGCAAAACCTCTGATCTTTCCTTAGCCAAAATATGAAAAATGTGTACAATAGTGTGCCAAAATCTTCCCAAGAGTCCAACCTCTCTAACCTCTGAAAATGATTGAGAAATTACATCATATAGACCATCCTAACCCCTTCCCATGCCTCTAGGGGTCGAATTCCTCCTTCTAGGAGAAGTTCCAACTAATTCTAAACAAGGAGCTAGAATATAGGCATCCAAACAACTTGCCTCTAAAAGGGAGGAAACTGATTCTTACATTTGATTTTTACTTTTTTAGGAGTGAATCATCTATAATAGGTAAAAGTGAGTCCAAGTTACATGCCAATAATAAAATTACATCAAGACAACTCAAAAATTACATCCACAAGCAAAACTGGTCCAACTGGCCGAAATCCTGGGCTGGAAGGTGAAAAATTGACCAAAAATCTATATGCGTAGCGCGTCTTTCAGCCTACTTTTGGGGCACATCCCGACATTCAAATTGAGCTCATGATAGCTCGTTGGAAAGCCCTGGATGTTGGCTATCCAACCCAAGTGGAATTTCCCAATTTGGAGCTCATGTGCCCCTCCAAAGCTTCATTCTCCCAAAAGTACTTCCTGCTGGTGCAAAAGGTGGCAGAAAGGTGGTTTTCATGGTGTTTTTGAGCCCTTTGATCATCCATAATTTGATGAAATGCTTCGGCCATACTGGAGAATGCATAAATTACCATGAAAAACCCAAAAATATAAATTCCCCCCCCAGCAAGTGTCTCAATCATAAGCGAGCGCGTCAACGCGCTACTCGTATAGCTGAAAAATCTGTTTTGAGACCAAAATATTTCAAAATGACAAAAATCTCTCCGAATTTGCTCAAATTCGGAGCGAAGACTCTCCATCATGTATCATGCCCAGCCAATGAAGCCTCGGCCAAAATCCAGAGTGGATCAGGCCTCTTTCGCCGTTTTAGTGCTCTGCTCAACCTCCTCTTCAGAATCTTCATTTTTGCTTTGCAGACATGCATGTGAGCCCAATAGCGATGTTTCATATGACGGAACATGTCTTTGTTTCTATCCTGATCCTGTGAATGTACCTGCACTGATGTAGAAGGCGAGAACCCTTCCACCCTTGGTGGAGATAATACTCGCGCTGCTAATGAAGTCAACGAGACCCTTTCCACCCCGGGTGGAGATAGTACTCGTCGTGTAGCTGCAAATAAGGTCCCGTGGCCTCGCTGGTATGTCACATACAATGGAGCACTGATATGCTCGACCTCAGGGATGTCCGGCTGATGTGAAGGCTCTCCCTCATCATAAACTACCTCGGGAGGCGGCTGTGGCGCTGTGAAGAAGTCACGGGAGATGAAATCCTCCCAAGTAATGCCATGCTGTGGAATCACTGTCATACTCCTGCTCATAATCTGAGTCCGTCTCTGACATGGCTTTGAAAACAAGATTTCTGCAATATATATGCTGATATAGGTGTAGTGAAGACAAAATTTCAGTGTATGCTCAAAACCCAAATATGTCACATATGTATGAAAGTATCATAGGAAAACAAGCCACAGTGGTAATGGCTCTGCCAAATGGGTTTGCATGAAAAGTAGTCACTGCTTTGATTATAAAAGGTTTTGACAAATGAGAAGAAAAGATTGTATTGTACATCCCTTGCAATGCTGGCTAAGATTTGTCAAAGGGGAAGTGAGTATGGGACTCTGTTCGTCAATGGAGAAAGAGAAACAGTGTGACAATAACCATAGTGAGATAATAGCAATGACAACAGTGTTTCGACAATGTCAATGGAGGATATGGACAAGTGAAAATGAGACTATGTGAAAACATGAATAATGAGCAGTGCTAAAATGACGATGGTAATCATAGTGACAGCAGTGATGTAATGGCAAAGAAAGAGGCATGAGGATGATGTAAATAATGAGCAGGGACACCACAGACAATATAGGCATGAGCATATATATCAACCACACAAGTTTGCAAACCCCCACGCAATCATTATCATTTGCTTCAAAACCCTTAAGAAATGAATTTGGAAATAAACATAGGGTTTACACATTTCTCCTCATCAAATACTTGTTTCTCCACTTTGAAAACACCATAATCATGTTCCAAAAATCACTTAGCAATTGTGAAGAACCTACTTGCAAGCCGATTGAGGCGATTTGGCATGAAACCGGACGCAAAAGAAATTTTTTTTGGCTCTGAGATTATACGCGTAGTGCGCTTACCTAGTGCATAGCGTGCTGCATGTGCGTAGCGCGCTTGCAAATTTACACAGGCTGGTGAAGCCCAATGCGTAGCGCGCCTCTTGTGCGTAGCGTGCCTCCTATATGCGTAGCGCGCTACATAGTGCATTTTGCAGGAGGCTTTTGGAGGCCTTCATGGTGTCAAAATTGGGCGTGTGATAGCTCGTTGGAAAGCTATTGGAGTCTAATTTCCAACCCAAGTGGAATTTTTCAATTTTGACTTCATTTTCCTTGTCAGAAATCAAATCTCCCAAAACTTGTCAAAATGAGCAGAATGAGGCTGCCTCAAGGCAAAGCGCTGTTGCAGTCAAATTTTGAAGGTCTTCCTCAACTCAGAATTGAGCTCATGATAGCTCATTGGAAATATCTTTGTGTCTAGTTATTCTTTGACTCATCAAGCAAGTCATTTAGCCAACCATGCTAGGAGAAATCTTGATTTTCCCAAGGTCACTTCAGAGGTGCATTCAATTCTCCTGAGGCAACGGTATTTTTGACATTTCTCTAAAACCATTATACCTGTGTAAAAAGTGAAGGAGGCGTTTCTTCCTTGGAATGTTTTGGACAAAAACCGCTCTCAGTTTTCCAAAATTCATCTTTTATTGCTCTGAAACATCATTTGAGTGAAACTTATCCCGATGTGTGAAACAAGGGATTTTGTCAAAATGAAGCGAAATGAAGGGGATAAGGGGCTTCTAAATTCTTGGGGAAATTTTGAGAAGTAGGGGGGGATGTTAGGAAGCAGGGGAAAGTGGAATCTCAGAGATTGAGTGAGGGGAAGGGGTCCAAAAGGGCAAAACACAGGCCTAGCCTAGAAAATTGCCAAGTTGTGGCAAGAAACTAGGGTTTGTGCAAAAATGAGGAATTTGGGGGATCTCAGTGATGGGAAGTGTTTAATAAAGTATATTAAGGATAGGGGAAGGTGTGTGAACATCAGGATACAAGTTTTTTCAATGATTTGACCATCCAAGAGAAATTACCTCCAAAACCCTAGGAGAGGGAAATGGACCTTACCTAGGCACAACTGAAGCATGAACAAGGTGTAAAATGACTCAATGGAACTTGACATGATGATGAAAACCCTCTGAATGATGGTACACTCAGTTGAATGGTGACGTGGATCGACATTTGGACAAATTTGAAAAGCGTGAAAACAAACCCTAGACCTAATGCCTAGTGACCAAATTTTTCTTGAGAACTCATTGAAATGACAAAATTTGACCTTGACACCTTAAAATCACTTTGTAAGAGCATGTTTGATCACTGAAGGAAAGCTGCAAAGGCTGAATCTAACACCAACAATATTATTAGCAATTACTCAGCAGAATTATTTTTAGGGAATTTTAACGCTAAAAAATGTCCCTTCTTGGACAATGTTGTCATTTCAAAAATTTAAAACTTCTCACAAACAGATCTTTCCAAATGTAAAAAAATTGTAAATAAACCAATAGTCAAAACTCTATTTTGGACTTTGTACTTTAATGCTTCCAAATCTAACGATGGTGCAGGAGCTAGTTGTATTCTAATCAACCCAGAAGGAGAGAAGATCATGTTATCTTGCAGATTAAAATTCAAGTGTAAGAATAATATTGCAGAATACGAAGCATTGATACAAGGATTGTATAAAGGAATTAGTCTTGATGTGAAATATTTGCAGGTATTTGGAGACTCAGAAATCATTATTAAATAGGTAAGAAACACTATCCACTACCTTTATGGACATCTTAAACATTATCAAACATTAGCTCAGGATCTCACAGATCATTTTTTGGCATTTAATATTTCCCCTATTCCCATATTTCAAAATGCTAGTGCTGATATATTAGCTAATGTTTCATCAAAACGCATACCATCTGAAGATTTTAGTCCTAGCAGATTCTCCACTGAATTGATTTTTAGACCATCCATTCCTGATAATGTCACCAATTGGTGAGTATTCAATGACGATTATGATATTGTCGATTTCTTGACATCATAAGGATCATATGACGATCAAATATTAGATGAAAATGAGCATTACCTTTAGTTAAAGAAAAACATTGAAGAAAATCCAATACCCAAACCTGTGGTTAAGCTAGAATATCTTTATGATCTCAAGGATATATTTAAGAAGATAACTAATTCCAAAATTCAAAGTTCAACTTTTAAATTTGAATTATTAAACCTCGGTACCGATGACTAGCCACAAAACATCAATCTAGGTCTTGGTTTACCTCCTCATGAAACATCATCATTCATTCAGTTGCTTAAGAAATAAAAAGGAATCTTCGCTTGGGATTACTCTGATCTCAAGACTTATGATACCTCTGGTATAAAACACACTATACCTATTACCTCAAATGATAAACCAATACAAAATAAACTAAGGAAAATCCACCTAAACCTTGAAATTTAGATAAAATCTGAACTAAACAAACTTCTCAAGGCTAAGATCATCTTTCCTGTTAGACATTCAAAATGGGTTTCCAATCTAGTGCTTGTTAGAAAGAAGAATGGTGATATTCTCATATGTGTAGATTTTAGAAATCTAAACAAAGCTTGTATGAAGGATAACTTCCCATTGCCAGCCATGGAACGAGTATTACAAACTATAGCCATTTCTAAGCTTATGTCTTTTTTTGATGGATTTTCAGGATATAACCAAATCCTAGTACACCTAGATGATAGATTGAAGACTACGTTTATAAATAGATGAGGAACATATGCTTATCAAAAAATGACTTTTGGTTTGATTAATGCAGGCGCCACATTTCAAAGAGCTATGGATATAGCCTTTAAAGGACTCATTAACAAATCTGTTGTTATTTACTTAGATGACATCACTATTTATTTCAAGAAAATAAGAAGCCATTTGAATGACCTTAAACATATCTTTGAACAATGTAAGAAATATGGGATTTCACTAAATCCAAAAAAGTCTTATTTTTCTTTGAGATAAGGTGAGATTTTAGGATTCGTCGTATCAAAAAAGGGTATTTATATTGATCTAGAAAGCATTAGAGAAATTGAGAAAATCTCTTTTCCCCACAATAAGAAATTAATGCAGTATTTCTTGGGTCAAATAATTTTTGTAAAAAGGTTTGTTCCTGACGTTTCACAGATAGTTTTTCCTTTACAATCCATGATCAAGAAAAATTCAATATTTGAATGGGGTCACATTGAAAGAGAATCATTTAAATTAATCAAGTGTGATATCATCAATTTTCCTTCTCTGATCACTCGTGGTTTTTCAAAACATTTTGTATTATATACATTCACCTCAAGAACATCATATGTAGCTGTTTTAACACAACTTAATGAAGAAGAGTTTGAAGCACCTATTTATTTCTTAAGTTCGAATTTACAAGTTGTTGAATTGAACTATTTTGCTATTGAAAAACAAGAATTTTCTGTCTTTAAAGTAGTAAAACATTTTAGGCCATTTCTCCTAAAAACTCACACCAAATCATAGTTCCATTTTCAGTAGTAAGACAATTATTGATGGAAAGAGAAGTGGGAGAAAAAAGGGCCAGTTGGTAACTGATTTACAAGAATATGATGTAGAAATTAGACCAGCTAAAATTGTTAGGGGTCAAGGTTTTCGCAGAATGTTGGTTGGAGCATCTGATTCACCAATAGAGGAAGATACAGGTAACGATATACACATATCTGAGGTAAGCCTCAACGACACTGAATCTCAATATGCTGGTCTAATATTTTACTTAAAAAATGGATATGGTCCTCTGCAACTCAGTTACAAAAATACAAGCAAAACAATATCATATCATCAATGATGTTTTATTCAGAAAAAACTATGACTATATCTTGTTAAGATGTCTAGAAAAATATGAATCATAAAATTTTTTGCAAGAACTCCATGATGACTTAGCTGGTGGAAATTTTGGAGGAGACACAACGACACATAAAATTATGCATGCTGGCTATTATTGGCCAACTTTGTTTAAAGATGCACATAAATATGTAAGAAAATGTAAAACCTGTCAAACTGCTGCTGGGAGACAAAGGAAGCCTGCACTACCGTTATAGTCAGTCAACATGAACAACCATTCGAACAATGGGGACTGGACATAATAGGTGAGATCGTTCTTCACTCTTCAAAGCAACATAGATATATTCTTACAACAACATATTATTTTAGAAAATGGGTGGAAGCAATTCCACTAAAGATACATTAGGGGAATTTTGAGGTCTAAAATGGGCCTCCTAAAGAAATAATAAAATAATAGTTAAACCAATAAAATAATATTTATGAATTTGCAATTCACTTTTTGCACCACAATCCATGTAACCATAGTTAAATTCAATTCAAAAGTTGTACCAAAATAAAATTAATAAAAAATTGTATTGATGTGACTATAAATAAGAATGGTCTTTTCAAAAAAATCATTATCATTGAACAACTAATGCATTTATCCTTTGTACTTAAATAAATTAAAGTAAAATATAAATATAATTTTATAAAACCTTAATTAAATTATATGATATTAATTAAAATTTATATTATTTAAATTTTATAATAACATGTAATAAATATACTATGTAAAAATAAAATAAAATAATATAATATAATAAATTTATAGGGATATGCATTGTTTCTTTCAAGAAATATTATATATATATATATATATATATATATATATATATATATATTAAAAAAGTGTGAAATAACATTTATTATGAGTACTTTACTTTGACTTTAAAAGTACTTAGAGCACTACCATGGTTAACCATGAGTTTTTATCCACCATTGAGAATGTGACAAGTAAGTACCTTTTACTCAAGCAATGCCACCTCAACCATTAGGGATGATGTCATCCCTTAACATGTGATTGGTTCTCATAAAGTGAATTTTGATTGTACATTTTCCTTAGGAGGCCCATTTTAGACCTCAAAATTCCCCTAATGATTAATTTTGAGAACATTATTGAATTCATTGACAAATTTAATATTACCAGATTTGGTTTACCAACTGCCTTAATATTCAATAATGCATCTTATTTCCTAGGCAATGCAATGACAAATTTTTCTCTTAAGAATGTTTCAAACTTAAATGTGCTGCCAATTATTATCCTTAGGGAAATGGTCTAGCATAATCAACCAACAAAAATCTCATTAGGATTATACAACAAATTGTTGATCAAATTCAGAAGAATTGGAACAAATCTTTAACATTTTCTCTATGGGCAGATCGGATTACATAGAAGGCTTCAATAGGCACTTCTCCATTTAGTCTAGTTTATAGGAAAGAAGATGTTCTTCCCACAAAAATAGTTATTCCTTCTCTAGCCCTAGTCCAGTTTATTGAAGAAAATGCTTCTTCTTCATTGCAATTAAAGCAAGCACAAATCCTCAAACTTGAAGAATAAATAAATAAAGCCAAAATCACACATGCTCACCATAAGCTATTAGTTAAGACTTCCTTTGATGCACATTATGTTAGCCCAAAATAATTTCAACTAGGAGACCTAGTATTGAAGTGGGACAAAGCACATGAGGAAAAGGGTAAGCATACAAAATTCCAAAGAATGTGGCTTGGACCATTTCATATTACTGAGCAAATTGGCCCATCAACATTTTTATTGCAATATTTATCAGGCAGAAAAGAATCCTTGCCTGTAACTGGGTAGATTTTGAAGAAATAATTTTCATAGAAGATAACCTCTTCTATCCCTTGTACATTATTTCTTTTACTTTTCATAGAAAAATAAAGTTGAAATAGTATAAATATTGACTTCACAATAAATTTTCTTTGAATATTTTATTACTTCCACTTTTATAAATAGTAATTGTTAAAGAAATGTTTATAACATTTGAAAAATAAAAAAGGTTTTAGCTCTCTAAAAAATTTCTTGTTTTTCACAAAGTTATTTTTTCTTTGAGAAGCCTTCAACTTTATAAAAGACTTTTGATCTATTATCAGTCAAGAAAATGATCTTTAACCAAGTAAAAGACTCTTTGAAGATAGGCATTTTTAACTCTAAAATTGTCATCCAGAAACTGTTAAGGAGTCAATGATACTCCCCATCCAATAAAATTTTCTCTTTCTAAAGTCTAATATTCTGAAATGATTTTTTCAAAAAATCTTAGAAGATAAGGGGTGTCATCACGAGCTTGCGTACCATATTCATAGGGGAATAACTAACTGACATTACCAAAACTGCATATCAAAACAAGGTAATAGCTTAAGATTATTTTAATCAAAAGACAAGATGTCTCATCACGAGTCAGCTTGTTCATCTAAGTTACAAACAATGAATGGAATTTTCATCATTTGGTCACCAAACCAAGGCAATGACTTTTAAGTAGCAAAAATAAATAAAAAAGAGGAAAGAAGAATAAGTATATGACTTAGGATTTATCTTTAAAAATTGAATTCTTATTTGGATGGGATATTGAATCATTGGCTGGTTAAAAGGTAACCCTATCAAGGTTATTAATACCTTATTGTAGCAGAGGCTCTACCTGTGACAAATGAGGATATTCGTAACCTAATCTGCAAAAAAGATCTGCTAATTTATCTTTTAAACCAGTAAATATTGATTTAGACAAAAATAATTTTCACTTTAAGAGGAAATCAAGTGCATAGTAATGAAGTGATTTTCTTTTTATGATTAAGGGAAATATTACTTATATTAAATTTCATGTTATTTATATTCCTTGAAATATTTTTATTTTGAAAAAGACAGAAATTTTAAAATTATCAGAGCTAACTAGTTCTCCCAGTGAGTCGCCGATTTTTGCACTTTGAAACAAAACCTCATTTATTTTAACATGATTTGTAGTGTGAATAATAAATGGGGACCCTTTAAGAAAACAAAGAAATCTTAGGATGTATTATTTCACTTTTTTTAAAGTCTTAAAGTAAACTTTAGAAATAAAAGACAAGAACATTTTTCCTCTTTGATCTTATTCTGCTTAGTGCAAATCACAAATTGCTAACGTAACAATATTATAACACATGTACAACTTGCGAATTACGATAACACTAAGACCATTTTTGAGTTGTATGCAAATTTCCCTTAAAAGGTAAGAAACCCTTATAACCGTAAATTGCATCGCTTCTTCCTAAAAACGAACCAATAGAAATATCATTCAAAAAGTAAAATGTGGTGATGCCGGACCTGATAAAACAATAAAAAAATGTTAAACATGTCAAGAAATCTGATAAAGCGCAATACTTTGATTTATATCGCTTATCTCATCCCACAACATCAAACTAAATGAAAAGTCATGTCTGCTTCAATAAAGTGAGATGTGTGATTTGCGAAGATCGCATTTCGCATATAATCACAGTTAATATACGTAATATAGATGCATGTACGCTATGCGATTTGAGATATATCATTTATTACCAAAGCACTAGAAACAATGCTTAATTAATTGGTCCGTTAAAAATATCTCACGATAGAAATCTCTTGATTGGACATATATGATAAAACACGTAAAATATTTGATAAATTTTTAATGAGATTTTAACAAAATTCAATGGTTTCGGGACTCAAAAAGATTGATATCTTTCTATGGCATGTTTCAAATAAAAGCTTTGGGCTTATGATTTATTGTAATTAAAATATGTTTCTCCTTTCACCTCTATTCTTCATCTCTACTTTGATTTCCCTATTTGCTTGAATTTAGGAAATCACCCGAGAAATAAATAACAGCAAAAATGGAAAAGAAAGATAAAGAATTTACCCAAACATCCACCTCTAAGGTCACATATATGCCTTCACTCTTCTCAAATACTACTTGCAATAAGGAAAGTGGAACCACTTCTTGGGAAGCAATGTAAAATTTGCTCGAAGGAGTGAAACCAAGAGAGTTGAAAAAATTAACATCAATGGATGCATCTAACTCATCTGAGCCTTCATATTTTGAGGCAGTATGTTCCTTTTTACACAGGATATCCGCAAGACCAAAAAATTTACCATATAATGAAATGTTTCCCATCCAAGGTGTCATGTTGCCTATCCACCAAATCATTTTTAATGAGAGAACCCCCAGGATTTGTAAAGAGGCAAATGCAGACATTATGCCTATAGCCAGATGGTTTGGGGAAGAAAATTTTACTTACATAAGAGTTTTCGGGAGTCTTGCATCTCCCCATGTTTTTCCCTATTATGTCCCAGACAAACTTTTGGCCAGGGAGATTGCATACCAAAAATTAGGAAATGGTATAACCAAGAATATGAAAGATTCAAAGAAGTCTATTTGGCCTACTTTTCTATTATAGTGTGGTACATTTTCTCTTTTTGACATAGGTCATTCAACAAAGGATATCCCAAATAGTACCTCTTTGAATTTGGATTTTATACCAGGAAGACAGTATGATCCCAACAATGTAGTCCAAGATTTTACTACTGCTCTTAAATTAGACCATTCATGCATGAGAAAGATTATTTTTATGATTAGTTTGAAGGAACAAAGAAATTTTTAGAGCTATTAAACATGGCATCCAATAGACACAGTGTAGCAGATATTAAATCTTTCCATGAATACAGAAATAAAAGATTGGAAACAGTTCCATTGGACCTCTTGCAAATAGAGGAAATTAGTGAACCAACTCCTAGTATCATCTTAGATGATGATTCAAAATATATGTCAAAATATGAGTCATAGGAGAAATTAGCTCAGGATTCAGAACATTCCCAACATGAGTCCCAAGTTTCAGAAAATTCTGAAAAATGAATCTGAAAATAAAGATGAAAGCCCCGATAAAATAATTAAAGATGTAATCAAAGGAATTGACGTGCATGATGAGGAAAGAACTGATGAAGCTGGATTAGAAAAAGGCATCTTCTAAAGAGCTTCAGGAAGTTCAATCTAAACCTAAGCAGATAGAAAAATCCCAAGGGGGTCATTTAAGCAAAGAATGTCAGAATTTTACTGAGAAACTTAAGGTACCCCTTAATTATAATCCTAAAGGATCATCAAGCTTTCATACTTCTGAACAGATTCATAAGCTATTAGAAACATAAACAACACTTCAACAAACTCCAGGTGTTCAAGATCATGAAATCATCCTGGCCTTCCCTACTGAGGAAATTGTTTTGAATATTGAATAGATACCTCCATTGGACATTTTCACAGTCCAAATCATAATGTTGTAGTGAAGAGGAGAAAAAGAATAAGAATTGATAAAATAGTGATAGCACTTAGTAATGAGTCATTAGATATTGTTTGGAAAGAAACTCTTGTCAATCCAACTGAAGATGTTACTAAATTTTCATAGTTTGCAGGAGAACCTGCAAATTCTACAATTGATAAAGCAAAAGAAGTGAAACTTATGCTTAGACAAAGAGAAGAAAGAGTCCAAGTGATAGAAAAACAACTGGAACAATGAGAAACACAATGCCAATAAGTAAGCTGAAATGCAAATGGCACAGTTCCAGAAAGAACTTGAAAGGTTGAAATTGCAACATCAAATAAACATCTCTGAAAAAGATGCACAAATAGAAGCAACAATGGACAAGCTCAAGATTCAACCTCAAATAGAACAATTCATTAAATAAGCACTTGAATGGAATTCACAGTTGAAACAGTGGCAAGAGAATTTATGTCAACAAATCTCTGCTACTTATTCATACTGTGAAATAAGTAAAATATTGACTCAACAAGTGGAAAACAGAAAATTGGAATGTGAAAGGATTGATAAGAACATTTCTGAATTTATTTCTTGGCAAGAAATTGAGGAAAGGAGGAAGGTTGATATCTCGAACATTAAAAAATATCATAAGGATATTTTATTCAAAGATTGGGAAATATGATTAAAAAAAGCAGAGAAAGCAACTTCAAAGGCAGCTAACGTAGAAATGAACAGCTTCAAAATGCCAAACTTATTGAAGAATGTACAACTGAAGCAATTCCAGTTGTCAAGCTATTAAAGACATAGTGGAAGGAAAGCATCGAGAAAGAGGCAGAATCAATCAAACACATAATTGGATCAAGAAAATTACTAGAATTTCTTGATCATATCACATAACCAGTGTATAAATTTGCGCTCCTTAACTAATTCCACAAGAAAGGTGGTGCCAACACTTTCAAATGCCGTATTCAAAGGACAAGTGAGATCCAGAATCACTCAGCCAACTCAACTAACACCAATGATGGATACTTTCCAGCTCAAAGACCAAGTGACAAAAATACATCAGCCAAACTAAGCAATATTTTCATTTTTAATTTCTATATTTTAGTTTAGATTACTTATTATGAGGAAGGTTGTTTGAAACCTCCTCAAATTTTTGTGTAACAATATAGTTTTGACTTATTTATGTTAGGTCCCTATATTACTAGTATAGTCCCTTGTTGTTGTTAGTGTAAACCCATTATTGTTATTATTGTACCCATGTAACCCCCATATTTTTATTATTCTGCCCTTAAATTATTATTGTTAGGTTGGCTAGGATTACATTGTGGCCCCACTAGGATTATAGTATGGCCCCATGGACTCCTATATATAGAAAGAAGGTTTTGTAATTTTTATCATCCAAGAACTTTTCATTTATGTAATGTATTGGAGGTTTCCCCCTTGAAGTGGCTTATTTCTAAGGCATTGATATCTATTTTCTTCTATTTTTGGAGCCGGTTACCCAACATTTGGTATCATAGCTTTGGATTCTAGGGTTTTGCTGCTCCAAACGGGTCATTGTGGCATTTTCGCTATAACGTTTTTTTCTAAAAAGTTTCAGAAGCTGAAATTTTTAGGGTGAGAAGCAAAAATCCCGAGGAATAGTGTCAAAACATTTCGGAGCTTGTTTCGAAATATTTTCGAAGATATGATCTATGGAATTTAGGTATTTTTGCAGGCTCCTCAATTTAATCTGAACAAGTCATCGTGGTATTTGCGCTATAAAGTTTTTTCTACGAAGGTTCAGAATCCGAAATTTTTAGGGCGCGAAGCTGAAATCCCAAGGAAACTTGTCGAAAATTTTCAAAGTTTGGTTTACAACATTTTCAGAGATATGATTTGTGGAAGGTAGTGCTTTTTCAGGCTCCTGACTTTCATTTCAAAGAGGTGATCGTGGGAAAATCTTCATAACTCTCTCTCTGAGCATCGAATTGGAGTGTCGTAAAAATTGATCGCAAGAACATGGACTGTAGTTTCTTTGCTATCAATTTCAGAGCTAAAATATGAAACAGTGACACGTGGCAAGTCGTACAAGTTCATTCTACTGAACCAGTCCATAATTAGGTCATTGTGGGAGATTTGACATAACTTTTCCTTGGAGAATAAAAATAAAGTCAACCTGTGGCATTCAAAAGATAATTCAGAAGGCTACCTTAGTGCCCAATTTTAGATATTGAAGAGCTTGAATCACAAAGATAACCCAATTTCAATATCGATCTCCTTAAAAGCAAGAAAAATGTGTGTATTTTTTTTTACGAATTGCGTAAGTCTTGTTTGAAGAATCAATTTGAATTGATTCCAAGGACATATTGTAGAATATATATCATTATTGGTTTAAAAAAAAAATTCCCCGTAAAAATAATTCAACACCCATTAAGCCTTTAGAAGGCTCTACTATGACTCATGAAGATGAAGAATTGCAACATGATCTATCAAAATTACAAGAGCAAGTGAACCAAATTTCGCTCTCGCAAAGAGCAACAAAAAATGAAATGGATGTTTTGAAGAAAGGTATGGAATCTAAGATAGATGGCATGGAATCTAAGATGGATGACATGGAAGCTAAGATCGATGAAAAAAATGGAAAACATGAAGAATGTTCTAAAAGCAGACATGGAAGGTTTGACAAAGTTGATACAGCAAATTTTTTCTAATGGTGAAAAGATAGTAGAGGAAACTCATGATGAGAACAACATAAATGTTAATCATGATTTCATAAACTCTAATGTTGGCGAGAAGAACCACCATATTCCAAAAATTGATATGAGGAAATTTGATGGAAAGGATAAATATGGATAAAGATCAGACATGTGATCTACATAATATGCAAAACACACAAAAAATTCATATGTAGCACATTCTGATAAAATATACTTTGTTTATGTGGTATAATTGGCATGGTATCATGGTCAAATTTTACGGAGGAAATGATAGCACATTATGAGGATACAAAGAGCAACACCTTCTTTAACCAATTGATAAATCTCAAACAAAAGGGTTTAGTGGGGCAGCACACTGAGGACTTCCAAAAATTGAATATAAGGGTAACTGATATTCCAGAGGAACACAGGATTGATCTCTTCATAGGCACTTTAAAGGATAACATCCAACATGAAGTTCGCGTTTTGGAACCTGATTCATTGGAGAAGGCATTCAGATTGGCAAGAAAATTTGAATGTAAAATTATGGCGACAAGGAAGCCTACCACTCAATTCTATAAAGAAGGAAGTGTTGCTACGCCTAGATTTCCACAACCTACAAGGTTGACACCACAACAATTGGAAGAAAAAAGAACAAAAGGGCTTTGCTACAGTTGTGATAGCAAATACACTAAAGGTCATAAGTGTGCTGAGAAGAAATTATTTTACATAGATTGTGAAGAGGAAGAATAAAATGAACAAGAAGAGGATATACACCAGGAACCAGCCCTAGAAGAGGAAGAAATGAGTCTAACCATATCGTGTAATGCATTGGCAGGAATTACCTCTCCTCAAACTCTCAAGATAGAAGGATATATCAAGAAGAAAAAGGTAATAGTGTTGAAATATTCAGGTAGCACCCATAATTTTATTCATTGTAAGGTAGCCAAGGAATTGAATTGTTTCCTATACCCAGCACTAGAATTTCAAGTGATGGTTGAAAATGGAGGAACTATAAATTGCTCTAGAAAATGCCATAACATCAAGCTAACCATGGGGGAATATGTACTGAATAGTCCAATTCTTTCCATTCCTATGGGAGGTGCTGATGTTGTACTAGGAGTAAAATGGTTACAATCTTTCGGGATGGTAGCTTTTAATTTTCAAGATGTTTTCTTGAATTTTTTTTTAGAAGGAAAGGAAGTTGAATTATGGGGTATTGTAGGGAAGCCAAGAATGATAATAAGCTCTAATGTCATGACAAAGCTTCTAAAGAAAGAATAACGAGGCGTAATTGCACAATTATGCTCACTAGAAGTTCCAACATCAAAATCTTCTATTTCTGCCGATCTCCAACAAGTCTTGGACAATCATTCTAAGGTGTTTGAAACTCCCAAAGGACTCCCACCTATTCTTGATCATGAGCATGCTATTCATTTGATTCTAGGAAGTTTTCCTCCAAACATCAAGCCTTATAGATATCCTTATATCCAAAATAGCGAAATTGAATGTATGATTGCAGAAATGTTAGAGGCGGGTATAATTCAACCTAGTCAAAGTTCTTTCTCTCCTCCTGTAGTATTGGTACACAAGTAGGATGAATCATGGCGCATGTGTCCGGATTATAGGGAGCTCAATAAGCTCACCATTAAAGCTAAATTCCCCATTCCTGTGATTGATGAATTATTGGATGAATTACATGGAGCAATTTATTTTACCAAGTTGGATCTTCATTCAGGAAATCATCAAATTAGAATGAAGACTGAAGATATTCCAAAAATAGCATTTCGAACTCATGAGGGTCATTATGAATTTTTGGTCATGCCTTTTGGCCTTACCAATGCACCTTCTACATTTCAAGGGTTGATGAATTCCATTTCAAACCCTTCCTTAGAAAATTTGTGCTAGTATTTTTTGATGATATACTAATCTACAGCAGGTCTTGGAAGGATCATGTTGAACATGTTGACAGGGTGCTCAAACTATTGCAGGAGAAACAATTATATGAAAAAACATCCAAATGTTTCTTTGGAGTACAAGAGGTGAAATATCTAGGTCATATTGTATCTCACGAGGGTGTTAAGGTAGACCCTAACAAAATTAAAGCCATTAAAGAATGGAAAGTCCCCACAACCATGAAGCAGTTGCGCAGATTTCTTGGGTTAACAGGGTATTATCACAAGTTTGTTAAGAATTATGGGAGAATAGCAACAACTCTAACAACATTATTGAAGAAAGATGCATTTTCATGGAATCCTTAAGCAACTAAGGCCTTTGAACATCTTAAAGAGGCAATGTGCCTAGCACCGGTCTTAGCTACAACAGACTTCACAAAAACATTTATTGTGAAATGTGATGCCTTATGAAATGGAATTGGTGTTGTTTTAATGCAGGAAGGAAGACCCATTGCTTTTGAAAGCCGTCCAATCAAAGGAAAGTATTTACAGAAACCTATTTATGAGAAGGAAATGTTAGCAATACTGCATGCACTAAAGAAATGGCGAACTTACCTAATGGGAAGAAACTTCAAGGTAAAAACTGATCATGATAGTCTTAAACACTTTTGGAACAAAGACTATCTTCAGAAGAGCAGCAAAAATGGGTCACAAAGATGTTGGGTTATGACTTTGAAATAATCTACAAAAAAGGAAAGCTTAATGTTGTTGCAGATGCACTCTCAAGAAGGAATGAAGAGGTGGAAGCATTGCTTTGTGCCATTTCTATTATCCAACCAGATTGGATAACTGAAGCAAGAGATGAATGGAAGAAGGACAAAGATGTATGGACACTCATTCAAAAGTTGCGGCAAGATCCTAGTACATCTGATACATTTAGTTGGAAAAATGATTCCTTATGGTACAAAGATCACTTATATCTTTGTAAGAATTCCCAACTAAAACAAAAGATTCTTTTGGAATTGCACACTTCTCCTTTAGGAGGACACTGAGGATTTTTAAAAACTTACCACAGGGTGAAGAAAGAATTTTTTTGGGATGGCCTTAAATATGATATTCAAAAGTTTGTGGCGGAATGTTTGGTTTTCCAGCAGAATAAAGTTGAGACAATTAAGACCCCAGGTCTTCTACAACCTTTATCCATTCCAAGCCAACGTTGGGAGGAGATTTCAATGGATTTTATCACAGGTTTACCTAAGTCCGAAGGAAAGAGTGTCATCATGGTGGTAGTTGATAGACTTACCAAGTATGCACACTTTTGTGCATTATCTCATCCATTTAAATCAAGTACGGTTGCTACTACATTTATGGACAGAATTCAAAAGCTACATGGAAGCCCAAGGGTTATTGTGAGCGACAGAGATCCCATTTTTACTGGAAATTTTTGGACGGAGTTATTTTCTTGTTTGGGTACTCGATTAGCTCATAGCTCATCTTATCATCCTCAATCTGATGGTCAAACTGAGATAGTAAATAAATGTTTGGAAGGATATCTTCGTTGTTTTGTATCTGATAAACAAACACAATGGGTCAAATGGTTACCTCTTGCTGAATGGTGGTATAACACTTCCTTCCATACTGCAGCAAAAATGACCCCATTCATGGCACTTTATGGATATCATCCACCATCCATCACATCATCTTTAAGGGAAAATTCGAAGGTTCAAGCAGTGGAAGATCACATCGAGCATCAGCAAGAAGTTCTCCAACTCTTAAAGGATAACCTGAATTTGGCACAAAATCGAATGAAACAACAGGCAGATCAACATCGTAGCGAGAGAAGTCTTGATGTAGGAGATTGGGTATTTTTACGGCTACAACCATACAAACAAATGTCCCTCAAGCAAGCAAAGAAGGATAATAAATTATCGCCAAAGTACTATGGTCCTTACAAGGTGTTGTAAAATATTGGTACTATGGCATACAAATTGGAGCTTCCTGCTTCTTCACGAGTGCATCCAATTTTCCATGTTTCATGCTTAAAGAAGGTTATAGGTGAAAATATTCTAGTTCAAACAATATTGCCCGAACTTGATGAGGAAGGAAAAATCATATTGGAACCTGAAGCGGTCACGGAAACAAGAACTCGACAGCTACGAAATCGATCAATTTCAGAGTATCTCATCAAGGGGAAGAACTTACCCACTGAATATTCTACATGGGAGGATGAGAATTTTATACAAAAACACCCAGAGCTACTCAAGCGTTGTGGACAACAATTTTTTGAAGGAGAGGGGCATGTTAGGTCCCTATATTACTAGTATAGTCCCTTATTGTTGTTAGTGTAAACCCCTTATTGTTATTATTGTACCCCTGTAACCCCCATATTGTTATTTTTGAGCCCTTAAATTATTATTGTTAGGTCGGCTAGGATTACATTAAGGCCCCACTAGGATTACATTATGGCCCCATGGACTCCTATATATAGAAAGGATATTTTGTAATTTGTATCATCCAAGAATTGTTCATTTATGTAATGTATTGGGGGTTTCCCCCTCAAAGTGGCTTATTTATAAGCCGTTGATATCTCTTTTCTTCTATTTTTGGAGCTGGTTACCCAACAATTTATTTTAGTATTTAATCCTCTCATGCATTTAGAGAGGGGTCTAGAATTTTTTCAAAAAACAATTTGTGAAATCTTTCACTTCTGTACTTTTATGAATGCTTTTGATAAAATATATGGAACGAGATCTACTTTTTTTAAAATTGGAGTATTCTTTACTTAAATTAGACATTTGTACTCTTAAAGTATATTTGAATTAAGAAGAAGCAGGTAAATATTGTGGATTTCATGAGCATAACTTATCATATGTTGTACTATTATATCTATGATTAAGTCTTGATTATGAGTTTACAATAATTTCTCTTTATATTGTGATATGTATGCAATTTGATTTACATTTTATCATTCATGCACTTTTGTACAATGTTTCAACTATAATTCCTTACCAAATACATAAAACAATCGATATATGAGATACATTTTACATAATTATTTTGACTATCTATTTAGTCAAAATAATTATCTTACATGATTTCATCTCTTTAAGTAATTGAATTATATTTATTACCTTTTACTGTAAGATATATTTTTAGATCACATTGATGGTAATTCTTCTCGGGTTATACATTAAGTTAGATAATAGAGACATTTGATTATTAGATAAATAGGTTATATTTAGTTAAGAATCATTCCTCCCTTTGAATATTAAATTAAACACACCATCATCATCATATCAATTTATTTGATGGGAAATTGGTCCCATTATCCCCTGTTGAAGCCAATATACCGAACGAAAAAGGAGTTGATTTAAGGTCTGGACTGGGTGGTTATCCCCCATGTTGTTGCAACGGAATTCTGGGGCTTCAACACAACCACACAAACTAATGTCCCTCAACCAAGCTAATAAGTATAATAAATTATAGCTAAAGTAATATTGTCCTTACAAGGAGCTGCAAAAGATTGGTACCATGGAATACAAATTGGAGCTTCCTACATCTTCTCGAGTGCACCCATTTTTCCATGTTTCATGCTTAAAGAAGGTTATAGGTGACAAACTCCTAGTTCAAACAATATTACCAAAATTGTGAAGGAAGGAAAAATAATCTTGGAACCTGAAGCATTCATGGAAAAAATAACTCGACAACTATGAAATTGATCAATTTCAGAGTATCTGAGCAAGTGGAAGAATGCACCCGATGATCCACATGGGAGGATGAGAATTTTATACAGAAGCATCTAGAAATAATCAAGTGTTGAAGACAACACTTTTTTGAAGGAGATGGGCATGTCAGGTCCCTATAATACTAGTGTATCGGCTTATTTTTATTGTTAGTATAGCCCCCTTATTGTTATTGTTGTGGCCTTACATTGTTATTGTTATGTCGGCTAGGATTATATTGTGACCCATTTGAATCCTATATATAGAAAGGAGGTTGTGTCATTGTATCATCCAAGTACATTAATGTAATTTAAAGGATGTTTCCCCCTCGAAGAGGCTTATTTATAAGGTGTTGATCTATCTTTTCTTATATTTTGTGAGCTGGGTTCATAACATCTTCGATACTAGATTCCATCACGAGTTAGCTGTGATTATCAGAAAAGGTTTGATTGTCTGTTGATATCATAGAGTTTTTAAGTTTTCAAGTGTGTGTTATTTTTGTTACTGTGACTATATATATACACCACTTAATAAAATTTTGTTAAAAATACATCATTCAACGTGGCTACCATTGGACTTCATTTTCAGTCTTAACGGTTGTAGGGCCTTCCTCCATTTTGTGCAGAAGAAATTCTGAGTGAATAATATTCTCTTGTTTTTCAGGGGAATTGGTCTCCAGTTTTCAATTCTGAATCACTACATTCTGACCCAGAGTTTATTTTACCCTAGGACCCGTTCACTCAAGGCCTAGTGCCTCCTTACAATCCTCCACTCACAGATCCCCTTGGGCTTGTTTTCATTTAGGTATCACATTTTCATATAGTTTCTTCGTTAATTTCCACGTTGAACCACCTGTTGACTACTAGAGATTCATGGTATTTTTTGGACACCTTTTATCCACCATCATTCAACCCATATGTATCATTTTCTACATATTTTTTTATTTATCCTAATGTATAACCAAGGACTAGTCGAGGAACCCCAGCTGCACCAACTTTGACTGGTGTGTAGCAGCTTCTACCTCTTACCATCCCACCTTATTTTTTGTCAACTCCTAGACCTCTGTCCCTCACCCCACCAGATTTTTTCAGTCCTCTAATCTTCAAAAATCCTTTTAGTTTGAACCCTATGGTAAGTTTTTATCCCCCTCCACTTCAGAATGTGGGCACTATATACCTCTAAGCCCGTTAGGGGCACTCTTGCACCCATACAATCTATGGTACAACTTCATGCATATTTGATTGATTATTTTCTTGTCGGTGGTTTACCCATTAGTGGTAGCCATGTTATCATGAAAGGTGCCAGTCATGCAACTAATGCACCTTATGTCGCTAGTGGTGTTCCATATCCTGGACCCATTGCATCTCCTTGGGGTCTCGCAACTCAACCGTCGTTACCTGTTGGGGGAAACCTCTATCCTGAGGGAAACCAATTCTGGTAGCTTTCCTCAGGTAGGAGGCATACCTTATGGCCTATCACTTTATACGACGTTGCCTCCACCTCAAGGAAATTATCATCCTTAAAAACCTATATAGTAAACGAGAAACTAGTTGATGGGTGGACCTTTGGGTCCCTCATCTCATCCTGCTCTTCCCTAGTTAGATTCAACCATGCCTACTCCTTTGCCATTTTTTTCTACTATTGAAATCTAGGATCTATATAGGTTGATGAATGAACCCATCAACCACAACTTTCGCTAGCCTCCAATTCCACATCAAATACCTATCAACATTTTGAAATTTGAGGGAAAAATAGGGAGATGACTCGACGACACACGTCACTAGATAATATCTTTGGTGTGATTCCAATTCTATGATTGAAGATAGTATCCAACTCATACGTTTCCCATGTACCTTGACTAGTAACACTACCAAGTGGTACATTGAATTTCCATGTGCCTCAGTTAACAATTTCAACACCCTCGCCATGGAATTCTTAAATCATTTCCAGTTACCCATCCGTTATGTTAGGGTCCTATAAGTATAGGATTCATAATTTGGAATTGAATTATTATAATATTGTAAAAATATGTACATACCTTTCTTTCTGCAAGTTGTTTTCCCATATTTTGTAAAAAATAAAAAAATAGAAAATCAAATAGAGGGTAAAAGACCCCAAAGAAAAAAGAAATAAACATGAAAGTGTGCAAGTCAAAATGCTACTACTTTTTACTTTCAAATGATTATTTCAGAGTGTCAATAAATGCCATAATCCATGATGAGTTGAATTGTTCAATCTTGACTTGTCATGTTTCAATTTACATGCTGTAGATAGTGAATAAAGATTAGTCAGACTATTTAATCCTGAATAATTAGTAGATAGGTAGAGAATAAAGAGGAGCTCATCAGTTTAATCTGATCCCTCGAATGATATAAGGTAGATTTAGATAGTTTTTATGCTTTTAAAAGAATAAAATTTTCAAGGTTGCTAGCTCAAATGCACTTGCAAAATGGAAGAAAAAATGTTAGATTAAAGTTGGGTAGGTAGAAAAAGGTGGGAAAATCATTGTAATATTTGTTACCAAGCAAAAATTACTAATTTCCCCTCCCTTATAGTTATTCTGCATTCTAAACTTCCAGTCAAAGAGGCTCAGAGCATTTCTCTGACTTCTGTTGGGACCAAACCCAAGGCTCAATGACTATTAAGTTAAAAGTGTTGAATTCCTACATTAATCCCTAATTATCATTATTTAACCTACATTCATCTTGATTAATCTCCTTCATTTATAAAAACATAGAAAACCCTCCAAAAATATTATAGTCTAGGTCAAAGTGGTCAAATTATAAATGACAAAGCTTTGCTTTTACATTATCACTTTACTTACTCATATAATTATATTTTGGTGCTTTTCATTGTCCTTGGTCATATTAACTTCTAATTTATTTATTAAATCCCTATAAAAAAACCTTATCCTATTATTCTAACCCCGTTTATCTAATTATACCCAAAACCCATTATTATAAGCTTTTTTTATAAAGTTAATTATCCACATGTTTAAATAAAAAAACCCCAATTATACTCCCCTTGGCATAAAAATAACATTATGTAAACAAAACTGCCCCATATGGTTATTGGACCCCTCCATGGTCTAAAACTATATAATAAAAATATAAATAAACTTTCAAAAAAATATCTTAACCTATGGTTATAGCCTTATAACCCGCCTCACGTGCATTTTTGACCATATATATAAAACATTCACATTAAACCCCTTTCTAAAAAAATGTACATACTCCGTCTTTGCATAAAAAATTTGATAAAAACATTGGTTATAAACATATATATATATATATATATATATATATATATATATAAATTTTTACCTGCACCATCACATGAGTCAACCGGGCCCTACCAACCTTTTCACCGTAGTTTTCCATTTAATCCCAACTGTTCCCTCCCGTGCTCTAGATCCAACGTCTGACGATGAGTTTCATGCTCACAAACCAATCGTTCTCCCAAACAGAAATCGAGCGCGAAATAAGTTATTTTCTTCAATCCACCCACTGCAATGTGGTGTCTCCTCATTGCGTCACGTTCATTTTTCCAAAAACTGCTTACAGCCCAACTCAAACGTGAAAACAACTTCCGTTTTTTCGCATTCGAAAACAGAAATTCCCTCACTCTTTGATGAGACAACCATTTAATGTATTAATGGTGACCAATATTGAATGTTAAAACCTTTGATACACTATTTTCACTATTATTCACACATTTGAACTGTAAAAGGAGCTCTGTGACTGTATTTAGCCATTTCAAGACCTTCTTTACCAATTTTTCATTAAAGACCCAGATTTAACCACTGATTTTCTTTTGAAGATCGGATAAGCCATTTGATGCAACAGTAAGCCAAACCTGAGCTCGAATTCAACTACAACGAATTGCATAAACCCTTTCGACTACCAAAATACCTACAAAAAAGGTATTTTCCCAAATCTAGCTTGCAAAATTCACAATTTAAACCTCCAATTGAACCAATTGAGTTATAATTTGTGAATTTGTCAATCTAATTGTGTCCAAAACACTCAAAAAATAGGGAAACCCCTTGCAAAATTTTTCTAGAATTCTCTGATCCATACAAGCCTCATTTAAAGTGAAATCCTCAGTCTAAGACCCATTAAATATCGATTCCACAGTTCAAAAAGGTTTTAAAACCTAAAGAATACCTGAAAATCCTCTTTTGCAGTCACAATCATTCAGAAAACCTGTGTTTTCTGTCTTAAGCCTATTGCATGTGTCCTAAATTCCTAAATGAGCACTGAAGTACCCACTGCCATCATTTTTTACTATAATATTGCTCAAATTCCCTCTGTTTAAGAAAAATTAACTATTGCAAACTATTTAATCTTGCTTTAGTTATCTCAAAATGGAAAAGAAACAATTGACACCTAAAGCTAGAGGCTCTAGGCCTGTTAAACCTGGAGGATCCAAAACTCCTTATTCTAAAGCAGCAAAAGCCCCAAAATCCACCCTTGCACTCACTGCAAAAACCACTGTGACTGTTAACCCCCTTCAGCCACCAGTGTCTAATGAAGAAATTTCCCTTTAATTGATTTGGATTATAAAATTGCAAACCCGGTCGTAAAATTCAACTTATTAGAGGTTCACAATTGGCGTTATGAAAATTTCTTAGATAAATATGACATGCCTCTCTGGGATAAAAATTTACCCAAATATGTAGTCCCAAACACATCCTGGTCAGGACCTAGTAAGGTTGTGTCAGAAGTACTATGTTCCAGACCAAAGAGCAATTGTGAATGCTGATAGGGAGATTTTATTTTCTATCACTGCAGAGTCTATAAATGAAATGTTGCAACTACAATTTGACCCTAGGGTATTTCCCTTATCCATTCAAACATTAACTCAATTAGATTTGGGATTGGATTTCCCTAAGAGATTCATGATTTTTCAGAACTTCATGCCAGCTCATGTGGACATTCCAACGCTGAATCCTCCCTATTCCACTTCCAAGTTTCTTGAGGGTTCAAGACATGTAATTTCAATGTTATCCTTCATATTGGACTATTTCACTGATGAATTCACTGATGAATCCATCCTTGGTTTTTTGTCTACCTTGTCTCCTGGTTAACCTCTTGCTATGATTTTTGAATTTTCTAGGTTTATAGCTGATTCTATCCATCATCAGTTGACCAATTTTCCCACTAAAGGGGTATTCATATATTCCTCATATTTGTTTCACTTTTTCTTATTATCACAAGCTGATCAATTTCCAATAGCATTACAGAAAATGAATGTAGAGGGCCAGACTCTATCAGTTGTCTTTTGGACATCACTATTGAGAAAAGAAGGAAGTGAATACAGCTACACAGATTTTGCAGATTTTTTCATTAGGCCAGCTATGAATTTGCTACATAAATCAGAACAACCTAGGGTAAGTGAAGAAATGAAAAGGATATTACAACTATCAGAGAAATGCAAAATGGGAGATCGGTACTTATATGCGAAACACACTGAATTCAGAATATTTGGAACCAATCTGCTTCCATACAAATTACCTAAGTTTTTGACTATCAGAGTCTTTTCTTTAGAGTATTTGAGATGGGTTTTGAATGCTGATGCCATCAATTTCTTGGCCTCCGAGAAGAAAACTCAATTCAAACTGAAAAATCAGATTGGTCCTTTCATAGTGAATAATAGAGATGCTGAAAAAGAGATAGAAAAAATATTGTCAAAGCTAAAATTTCAGAAGATTTTCCCTTGGAATTATGACCCTCAAGGTCTTCTATGTAGTATAAGGATTAAAAATAAACTACCTCCTTTCGTACATGAACTCAAGCCTGATATTGAGAAATTTGCAACTGAGATAGAATGGGTAGAGAACATATTGATTGATACAGTCATCAATACAGAGCCAATACAAAATAAGGATACCACACTTGCCATGATAGCTTCAAAACCGCTAGAATCTTCAAACAAAAGAAGTAGGGATGGAGGAGCCTACACAACAGAGACTACTACAGAGACTAAATTCAAGCTCATCTACAACAAAAGGCTCAACTTCAGTTCCATAGGGAAAGATAAAGTGATTGAAATTGATGATACAATTGGCCAAGGAACAAATAATGAACCTGAGGTAAGTAATGATGAGTCCACTGAAATAATTAAAGAGACTTTAACATAAATAGAAAGGGAACAAGTAGCAGCCAAATAATTAGAAACTCAGATGATTGAAAAATGGGTTAGTATGGAAGCTTCTTCTTCTCAGACGACAGAAGAAAAATATTTGGATATTAAAGAAAGATATAAACAGATCAAACAGAGGAATTAATAAATCCAAAGTGAGATTTATTCTCAATTTCTCAAATTGAAGCCAGGAAATTAGAATAGGTGACTTACAACATTTTATTACTCCTCAAATAAAATGATCATGTCATATTTACAACCAACTACTTCAACTCCAAAAACAGTGGCTGACTACAAAAAGGTTGAATTTGAAGTAGATACTGAAAAGGTGCATGAACTGGATCAAATATAATTCCACAGAAAAAGCTCTGAGATGCTATATTCTACTGTGGTGACAAAAGCCATGACTGTGAAAAATTTGCAGAACACAATTATCAACACGAAAGACCAAATGAAACTTGACAAAGGCTCTTTGTATGCCAAAGATTTAAGGATCAGGGCTTTAGAAGATTTGATTTTACAAATAGGAGTTGACCCATCAAATGTGCAAGCTGCTGAAGTATTGATCAAGAAGAAAAATGATGATATTGATGCTTTAAGGAAACAATTAAAACTTCCTCAAAATGAGCACCCACAGAGTCAGGAGATACTTCAAGAACAGAAAGAAAAAGAGGATATGATGCAGTTGATCATAAAGCTAACTTCCCAAATCAAATATATGGAAAGTCAAATGGATATGCTTATAAAATAAAAATAAAATGTGAAGGAAATTGATACTTCCACGATTCCTACAGGCATACCTATTATTTCTGATGTTGTTCCTTCTACACTGGGAGAAAAATTGGCACCAAAAGAGTTATTGGCAACTGCAATGTTAGTACAATCAGCCACAACATCAGTAACAGATTCTTCAACCACACAGGTACATCAGACTAATGATGCAAGACAAATAGTAAAGGCTATGGAAAAAATGATATTGAAAACTAATGAAATTAATAGTTTGAAGAAAATGGTTCAGAATATGGAAGTATCTAAAAAATAAACATTGATTAATACCAACAATTATGAACAAAGGGCCAAAAGACTTGAAGAGCAAGTCAAAAGCCTTAAAAAATATTTGAGTTTCACTGCACAAATTTCTTACATAAACAATTACCTATGGACCAATATAATTGAGGCAATACATCTTCAGTGGCCATCAATCCAGATCATATATGAATAGAGAGACCTACTTCTAGTAGCACAAGTAGAAATCTAGAAGACAACATAAGAATTAGCAGATAAACCAACACAAGCATTAAAGCTAATCACTTTCTTGAATAGTAAAAACAAAACAGAGCTAGAATAATTGAAGATACAAGATAGGGCAGAGAGAATATTGCAAATCAAGAAATTTTTTACCAATAAAACTCTAATGAACAATTTGAAAGAAAAGTGTGATGCTATGAATTTTTCTATTACCAAATTTCTTGCAAAATACACTATGCTAAGACAAACTGGAATTCCAGATATTCATGTCTTCAATGAAAAGTTGATGGACCAAAAAGAATATGACAAAAAGAAAAGGGATCATGCTAAAGAACAGGTCAACAAGCCATTACCACAGGGCTCTCCCACTGGAAAAGTTGTTCTCCAATATATTGAAGTCTTATTTTTCCTTCAAAATGAAATCAAACATCTATTTTTCATCAAACCAAATTATTCCAAGTATACTGATGCTAATGAGAACTTCAGATAACTCAAAAGTGTGAAAATACCAGATGTTGAACAATGGAATACTTTTACAGATTTGTTGTAGTAGGAAAGAAGCAAAACAGTGAAAGAAAGTACAGGTGAAACAGTCAATCTAAAAAAGAAACAATAAAACAATTATTTGATTTTGATTTTTTACTGCTAAGAAGTCTCTTTTTACAGCAGTTAAAGGTTAAAATATCAGTTAAAAGAGTATCAGGGTTAACAACAGAGTCAAAGTGTATCATAGAGAAAAGCAACAGCTAGCTAATTTTGACTGTTATAATTTTTCTTTTGACAGCAGTAAAATGATAAATAAACAACTTGAAACAACATCAGAGATGAAGTAAAATGTTAAAGAGTATAAGTGTAAAGAGTATCAATTAAGTCATCTTCCAAAAGATATTTTTCAATGTGCCAGAAAGCATGGACAACTATTCAACAAACATTTTTTGTTAGATAAGTTAGTTCTATACTTTCTAGATAAGAGGACAGCTTGCTAAAGTTGTTAAGTAGCTGTCCCTCTTAATGTGTAAAGATATTTTATATCTCCTAGAGTTATTCCTAGATCTCTCTAGGATATTTGTAATAAACATTTGTATAAATACTTTAGTTTGTGAAGTGTTTGGTGTGGAATAAAATTTCTAAGATTACTATTGATTTTTGCTGATACATTGGAGGCCTACATGTGTTGATTTTGAAAGTAGCAGACTGGAAAAACCTAAATGGACATCATAATTCAGGATTCTCGTGATAAGTTAAAGAGTAAAGTGCATCTATATTTTCATTGTTTATTTTCTGAAGTTCCATTCATTTCATTATGTGTTCTTTATTTCTTAATGAGTAACTAGGAATATTAATTCAGGACTAGCTCATGGCTCTGTGTCTTAACTAAGTTACTATTTAAATGTTTTCAACTAATTTCCGGTGTTAGGAATTCTTAACTGCTCCTACTCCCGTTTGAATTCTTCCTCCTTCTTCTATTGTCCAGATCAAAGGATCCTTCATTGCCCTTTGTCCGGACTTCATCATTTCATCAAAAACCTTTTACCCATATCTCTGAGGGTTATCTATCTTTCCCTAAATACATTTGAATCCTTTTGGCCTTGTCTTATAGTATTTCTATCTAGACTTAGACTCCATTAGCCCAATGGTCAAGTAGATTCCTCCCTAGTTTACCTTTAAGTTATTTTTTCCCACCAAACCAACTCAAAACCAAAACCAATTGTTCTATCATAACTAGCCTAAAACATTAAACAAAAACAAAGTTAAATATTAAAGAGAGAGCCCTCTCTGAAATTTAGGAAGGCTAGATCCTAAATTTCCAATGTAGGTTTGTGGTTACCCCTAGTTTTCTTAAACTAAAAACCAAAATCCCGCAATCTTGAGAAATTACTAGGGTGATAACATACTGGTGACCATACTGGGGACCTAACCAATATCTAGTTTTAAATTTAGTCTTAAAGGAAGATCTTTCATTTACCTTTTTACTTTAAGATTATTTTTAAAGGGTTGTGGGTATTCATAAACAATCGTTCTGGCTTCTAGGAAAACCTACTATACTAGGTCTAACATGGATCCTAAGCCTATAGTTATAGTAGATAACCCAGAACAGATTGGAAAAAACAAAAAGAAAAAACAAATTGTCAATTTAGAAACTAAAGTACCATTAAGAAAAGCTAATTCTTTACCCAAACAATTAGTGAGCTTATCTGATTTTGATTTTGATTTCAAGTTTGAACAATCATTGTTTAAAATAAATCTGAAACTGATTTAAAAGATACTGTAATAGATCCTCTTTTTACTTCTTTCCTGAAAGCAAAACATAATATCATTTCAGAAAAAATAAAATCAGATAAATCTGAATCTCAAAGTCAAGTAGAAAGGATTAATGTTACACTGATTAAAGACATTGATGAAGATATTAAATTAGCCCATTTATTATCTCACATCAAGCCTCCAGTTTCTCAATTGCACACAACAATAATTCTAGCATCAGATTCAACTCTGTATGTTGTGACCTCATTTTTAGATCCCACTGCAAGTTCATCCATAGAAAAATTTAGTCCTAAGTTTCCTTTGCAACCTAGGATATTATTCCCCTCATTCACTCAATCCACTGCATCCACTAGTTTTATAAGCACTACAACTTTATCTCCAAGTAGTTCCATATATAAACCAGCCTCTTTTCCAAGCTCTTCAAGTACATTTTTTAGCTCATCAGCTACTATATCGAGCATAGCTCCTATCATTACTGTTATACCTCCCAGTTCAGCAAAAATTCAAGCCATGGCTACTAGGTATGCTCCTCTTGTCTTACCCCAGAACCTCCATGATATGCCCCAAGATTACCAGAAAAATATACCACTATTTGATGGCCTGTCACAATATACTGCTGAACAACATGTCACAAGAATGACTGACTATTGTGAAATCTATGAAATAGATGAATCAAATGTTCAAAGGTTGTTTGCTCAAAGTTTAATAGGAGAGGTTAAGAAATGGTTTAAAAATTTAGATGTTGGTAGTATAACTAATTTAGCTACATTTCATAGAGCATTTTTAAATAAATGGGAAAATAAAAGAATCCCCTGCAAATTTTATCTGAGTTTGATGCTTTAAAAAGAGCTCCTAATGAGTCTGTTCAGGATTACTGCACTAGGTATAATAGTGTCTATAATTCTATTTGTGCAGATCTTAAACCTACACCATATTCTATACTTCTTAAATTCCCTGATGGATTTGATCCAGATATGGCCTATCAACTAAGAGAAAGAGATGTTGAAACATTAGAACAAATGCAATTAGATGTTGTTAGTGTAGAAATTAATATTCTAGCTAGAAAATCCAGACTTAGGAATGAAAGGAGAGTCACAATCAAGGAAGAAACATCAAATTCAGATGCTAAACTAGATTTCCTTGATAAAAATTTAGAAAGGGTGGTTGATAGATTAGAAAATATTGAGAGAAAACCACAATGGGATAACCAACCACAAATCGAAAATCCCAACTTCAGAAAAAAACAATAACCCTGGAAAATCCAAAGAAGCTGCTCCAGATCAAAACTTTAGGCCCCCATTTCAAGAGAACTATGTTGAGAGTTCTAATAATAATGATGAAGATGAGGATAACATTAATATAATAATGGGGATAGATGAAGAAAACACTATTTTCGTCACTCAAGAGGATCAAGAACTTTTTGAGCTTCAACAACTCAAAATAGGATCTAGTGAATCCTTTGATTTCAAATAAGGTTATGACTTCACCTTTAATGAAATTCACAGTTAGTATAACCTTAGAAACAGAAAAAACAATGAAACTTCTACAAAAAACACTTCTAAAAATCAAACTAAAAAGAATGTAGAAGTAACAAAAACAAAGATTTTGCAAATTCTCCCAAGGGAAAACAAGCAAAATTCCAATCCTGCCAGTCCCAAAAAATTGTCAAGTCCAAAAATTGTTGGCTGAAGAAGTGGCCCAATCCTCCAATAATGCCCAAAAGGAAAATACAACCAAAGCCCATAATTCAATAAAATCAACAATTCCTGATCCAAAGAAGAATCTTGTTGATTCTAAATCAGCAAATCCCAAAACTGTTAATACCAAAGCTTCTGTTGTAAGTTCAAAATCTGAAAAAACTTCTACTGCCTCTGAATCTGTCCCTAAAAAGAGAACTAAAGACAACAAAAGTCAAGAAACTCAGACATAAAACAAAAGAACAACTCAAGATAGAAGTACATCTACTAAAATTCATGAAAAACCCACTCAGGTAATTTTCACAAAAGATGAACTAATTCAGATTAGTAAGTCTCAACCATCATTTAATATTCAAACTGAAATAGCTAAGTTAAAAATACCAATTCCTTTAACAAAATTGGTAAAAAATGACTTATATAAATCAACAATTACTGAAACTTTGAATATGAATGATGGTGAAGATTCTATTAATTTAAATGATGATCAACCTGAATTAAGTTTTGGCCTTGATGTAAATGGTAAGCATTCATATGGATCAGTTCCTCCCTTCTATATCAATCTTACTATTCATGATCAGATTTTACACAATGCAATGCTAGATTTAGGAGCTTCCCACAATTTAATGTCAAAATCTATCATGGAAACTCTGAATTATGAAATAGCAAGGCCATATAAAGATTTATTTTCTTTTGATTCAAGCAAGGTTAAGTGCATAGGATTGATAAAAGACTTATGTGTTAATTTGGTTCAGTATCCTGGTCAAATCATGGTTATGGATATTGTAGTAGCTGATATCCCACCAAAATATGGTATGCTTCTTTCTCACTCATGGGGAGCTAAGTTACAGGGATCTCTACAATTAGACATGAGCTATGCCACCATATCAGTGCTTGGACAACCTAAGAAACTTTATAGAGAAACTTTAATGAAATACAGGTTAGCAGTGTTGAGAGATTAATAAATTACCCAATTTACTCAACACCAACTAATCTTGATTCTTTCATTTTATGTAACTCTGATAATAATGAAATCCAAACTGAATTAATTGACATAAAGCCTAAACCAAATAATGATAATATTTTTCATGAAGCCCTTTGGCACTTAGACTTTGATGACTCAATGAACAAGTCAGGAGCAAGAGCTGGAGTGTGGATCACAAACATTGAGACCAGTCATTCGGAAGGACATGCCTTTAGACTCAACTTCAAATGCACCAACAACATGGCAGAGTATGAGACACTTATCTTAGGCCTCCAAATCATCAGAAATTTAGGAGGTAAGAGAATTTTAATTATGGGAGATTCAGAATTAGTCATTAAACAAATAAATGCTGAATATTATGTTCATAATCCTAGATTAGCCAGATAAAGAGATGTAACAACTGATTTGGTTGATGATTTACTAGAATGTAAGTTTGCTATTATTCCTAGAAATCAAAATTTGCAAGCACATTGCCTAGAAAATTTTTCTAGCACATGTAATTTGCCTTTTCAACCAACACATAGATATACTACTAAAGTTAAATATAGGCCCATTGTCCCAGACAATGTCAAATACTAGCAGATTTTCTCTAAAGATGAACAGATTTACCATTTTTTGAATAATGAGGATGAATTTCAAATTTGTAAGATAGACACAGATGGTAATTTAGATTCAGAATGTAATATAGATTCAGATATTAATTGTGAAATAAATAACATAGATGTATATAAACCTACCAAACCCACTGTATTTACTCAATCTGACATAGATAACTTAGAGAAGGTAGATATAGAGGAAATAATTGAAGATGAAATTGAGATGTTAGATTTAAAAGATAATTTTTTACCTAACGGTTTAACTCCTTTGGAGGACTTTTTTGATTCCAATGATGTGCCCAAAAAGCCTAAAATGGAACCAGTCAAGTCTGACATTGAAGAATGTAACATTGGGACAGAAACAAAACCAAAAATGATCAAATTGTCAAAATATTTACCCCCTCAGGAAAAAGAAAAATACATTGAAATTTTAAAGGAATACCAAGATGTTTTTGCATGGAGTTATGAATATTTAAAAGAATATGACACAAACATAATTCAACACAAGATTCATATAAAATATAATTAGAAACCATTTAAACAAAAATTGAGGAGGATTAATCCTATATTATTACCTTTGATTGAAAAATAAGTTAAACGCATGTATGATGCACAAATCATTGCACCAATCAAATATTTTGATTGGGTTTCTAACTTAGTACCTACAAGAAAGAAAACTGGTGAAATTAGATTATGTGTAGATTTTAGAAATCTCAATAAAGTATCATTGAAGGATAATTACCCTTTACCCAAGATGGATCATATTTTACAAAGGGTAGTTGGTTCCTCCAGGATTTCTTTATTGCATGGTTTCTTAGGATATAACCAGATACTTGTTCAAAAAGAAGACCAAGCTAAAACTTCTTTTACCACTCCTTGGAGCACTTTCATGTATGTGAAAATGCCCTTTGGCTTGATGAATTCTGGGGCTACCTTTTATAGGGCTATGGACATAGCCTTTGCTAAGGAAATACATGAATTCTTGGTTATGTATTTAGATGATATTACCATTTTTTCTAAAACAAATAATGAACATTTGGATCATCTGAAACAAGTTTTCATTAAGTGTAGAAAATTTGGTATATCATTAAATCATAAGAAAACTCTTTTTGGACTAGAGGAAGGAAAACTACTTGGACACATAATTTCAAAGGAAGGTATTAGGATAGATTTAGCAAGAATAGAAGCCATACTGAAAATTCACCCACCTAGGAACATCAAAGAGTTACAATAATTTTTAGGTAAAATTAACTTTTTAACAAGATTTATTTCTAATCTAGAAGAAATCATCAAAGAACTGAATAACATGTTAAAAAAGGACTCTGTTTTAAAATGGATAGTTGAAGAAAAAAAATCATTTGAATCCATTAAACATGCTTTAACTAAAACTCCAGTCCTAATCAGTCCAGACTTCAAGAAATATTTTATAATCTTTTCATTTTCCTGAGAACATACCATAGCTGCAGTACTATTACAGAAAAATGACCAAGGTTTTGAATAGCCTATAACATTTTTCAGCAAAACCCTTAGAGATGCACATTTGAGATATAGCATAATGCAAGAAAAAGTTTTAGCCTTGGTTAAAGCCATAAGGCTATAAAATATTCCAGGGTGTACATTCTTTACTCCCACATTATTGCCTATGTCCCTAATTCTGTAGTTAAAGATATTTTAACACAGGATGGGCCAGATGGAAGAAGAGGAAAGTGGATTGCCACTATCCTTGAATATGACATAGAGATTAAACCAACCAAGCTCATAAAAGGACAAGGTTTAGCCAGAATGATGGTTGAATCCAATTGTAATGCTTTAGATATAAATTTTATTGCGTAGGTTGATGACGAGGAAGAGATGGCGACTCCATCGATCAGTGAAGCCTTTCTAGACTCACCATGGTACTTAGATATTATCTTTGTACTTACAAATTTACAAGCTCCTCCTGGATTAACTAGAACAAAAGCTAGATTGATCAAACTAAAAGAAATGAGATATTGTATTCTAGATAATATGCTTTATTGGAAAGAACAAAGTGGGATATTACTGAACTGTTTACTAAAATCAGAAGCTGAAAAAATTCTTGGAGAATTTCATGCAGGTGATTGTGGAGGACACTTATACTGGAAAAGTACAGCAGATAAGATTCTTAGAGCTGGTTTCTACTGGCCTACCTTATTTTCTGATGTGAAAAAATTTGGTACTTCATGTCACAAATGTCAGATTTTTGAAGGAAAAAAGAAGTTGTTACCTTTACCCCTGAAACCTATTTCTATTTATATGAATTTTCAACAATGGGGTTTAGACCTCATTGGAGAAATTCACCCTCCATCCTCTGGCCAACACAAGTGGATATTGGCTACCACATATTATTTCACCAAGTGGAGTGAAGCCATTCCTACCAGACAAGCCATTGATTCAGTCATTATCTCTTTCATAGAGAACAACCTTTTATCTAGATTTGGATGCCCACAGAAAATAATCACTGATAATGAAACAACATTTAAGTCTAAGAAAATGATTTCCTTTTGTCATAAGTATCATATTATCCTAGGCCACTCTACTTCTTATTACCTTCAGGGTAATGGCCTAGCTGAATCTTCAAATAAAAGCCTTGTGAGTATCATCAAAAAACTAATTGAAGAAAATAAGAAACCTGGAATAAAAGGTTAGTCTATGCCTTATGGGAAAATAGACTTAATACCAAGAAGTCAATTGGAACATCTCCTTACCAGATTGTATATGGGATGGATGCAGTTTTCCCATCATCTTTAGGTGTTCCAGTCATGAAAATTATCCAAGAATCACAAGTAGAGCTCAATGATATACAAAGAAGGATAAATCAAACTATTCATCTACAACAGACAAGGGAAAAAATATATGAAAAATATTAATTCATTCAAGATAAAATCAAGAAAATATTTTATAAAAGAACTAAAGAAGATGACTTTTCCATTGGAGATAAAGTGTTGAAGTGGGATTCCAGGAGAGAAGAAAAAGAAAAGCATGGAAAGTTTGACTTTCTATGGAAATGGCTTTATGTCATTTATGGGTACAAAGGTAACAATGCATTTTTTATCAGAAATTTGGATGGAACAGACATTCCAGAAGGACCAGTGAATGGTAATTTCCTTTTACATCATTGTAAATATCCATTGCAGTTTGTAGATTGGATTGGATGTTTTCATTCCAAATTTGAAACCCGAAGTGAAGGCCCTAAGCTTTGAAGAGTAAAATGTCATAATTATGAGTTGTTACAGAAATCAGAAGACAGTTATAGGAATCATCATGGTCAAAATGGAAGGCTACTAACCTTAGAGTTCTTGACATTTCACCAGGAAATGCCATCCCCATGTGAAGCCATTGTTAGGGTCCTATAAGTATAGGATTCATAATTTGGAATTGAATTATGCTAATCTTATAAAAATATGTACATACCTTGCTTTCTGCAAGTTGTTTTCCCGTATTTTGCAAAAAAAAAAAAAAAATCAAAAAGAGGGTAAAAGTACTAAAAGAAAAATCAAAGGACTTAGAAAAAACAATATACCCCAAAGAAAAAAGAAATAAACATGAAAGTGTGCAAGTCCAAATGCTACTACTTTTTACTTTCAGATGATTATGGAAGTGTCAATAAATTCCATAATCCATGATAAGTTGAATTGTTCAATCTTGACTTGTCATGTTTCAATTTACATGTTGTAGATAGTGAATAAAGATTAGTCAGACTGTTTAATCCTGACTAATTAGTAGATAGGTAGAGAATAAATAGGAGCTCATCAGTTTAATCTAAGCCCTCAGATGATATAAGGTAGATTTATATAGTTTTATGCTTTCAAAATAATAAAATGTTCAAGGTTGCTAGCTCAAATGCACCTGCAAAATGGAAGAAAAAATGTTAGATTAAAGTTGGGTAGGTAGAAAAAGGTGGGAAAATCATTGTAATATTTTTTATGAGGCAAAAATTACTAATTTCCCCTCCCCTATAGTTATTCTGCATTCTAAACTTCCAGTCAAAGAGGCTCAGAGCATTTCTCTGACTTTTTTTGGGACCAGACCCAAGGCTCAATGATTGTTAAGTTAAAAGTGTTGAATTCCTATATTAATCCCTAAATATCATTATTTACCCTACATTCATCCTGATTAATCTCCTTCATTTATAAAAACATAAAAAACCTTCCAAAAATATTATATTCTAGGTCAAAGTGGTCAAATTATAAATGACAAAGCTTTTATTTTACATTATCACTTTACTTAGTCATATAATCATATTTTGGTGTTTTTCATTGTCCTTGGTCATATTAACTTCTAATTTATTTATTAAATCCCTATAAATAAACCTTATCCTATTATTATAACCCCTTTTATCTAATTATCCCCAAAAACCCATTATTAAAAGCTTTTTTGCCTTAGTTAATTATCCACATGTTTAAATAGAAAACCCCAATTATACCCCCTTTGGCATAAAACTAACATTATGTAAATAAACCCACCCCATATGGTTATTGGACCCCTCCATGGTCTAAAACTATATAATAAAAATATAAATAAACTTTCAAAAAAATAGCTTAACCTATGGTTAGAGCCTTATAACCCGCCTCACGCGCATTTTTTACCATATATATAAAACATTCACATTAAACCCCTATCTAAAAAAATGTACATACTCCGTATGTGCATAAAACATTTGATAAAAACTTCGGTTATAAACACACACACACACACACACACACACACACACAGATATATATATATATATCTATATATATCTATATATATATATATATATATATATATATATATATATATATATATATATAAACTTTTTACATACGCCATCGCATAAATCAACCAAGCCCTACCCAACGTTTTCACCGCAGCTTTCTGTTTAATCTCGACCATTCGCTCCTGTGCTCCAGATCCAATGCCTGACGATGATTTTCGTGCTTGCAAACCAATCACTCACCCAAACAGAAATCAAGCGCGAAATGGGTGGTTTTCCCATTTCCGCCTCCTGTGACGTGTTGCGCTCTTATTGCGTCACGTTCATTTTGCCAAAAACTGCTTACATCCCAAATCCAACGCGAAAACAACTTCCGGTTTTTCGCATTCAAAAATTTAAAACCGCTCCCGCCAGTGATTTGACTCATAGTTATTGCGTTTTTAAAGATTTATGTTAAAGGTTAAAACCTTTGTTATAAGTTTTATTAAAGTTATATGTGTATTCTGAGTATTAAAAGTCGCACCTGACTGGTTATGCATATCCCCACTATTATCAAAGCTTCCCACTATGTTTTGAAGCCTTAATTTCCCATTCAAAGCCTTATTCACCGCAGATTTCCTAATTCAAGACTAATAGATATTTTCTCGGATCGAACCAGTGAACCAAAGCTCAAATTCAACTACAATGAATTGCAGAAACCCTTCCGACTACCAAAATACCTGCAAAAAAGGTATTTTTCCAAATCTAAGTCTGCAAAATTCACGATTTAAACCTCCAAATCGAACCAATTGAGCTATAATTCGTGAATTTTTCCATCCTATTGTGTCCGAAACCTTGAAAAAATAGGGCAAACCCTTGCAAAATTTCTCTAGAATTCTCTGATTCATAAAAGTTTCATTTCAAGCCAAATCCTCAATCCAAAACCCCTAAAAGATTAATTTCACGGCTCAAAAAGGTTTTAAAACCTACAGAATACCTGAAAAGCCTCTTTTGCGGTCAATCATTTAGAAGGCATGTGTTTTCTGTCTTAAGCCTGTTGCGTCTATCCTAAATTCCTAATTGAGCACTGAAGTACCCACTGCCATAATATTTGCCTATAAGATTGCTCAATTACTTTCTGTTTCAACAAATACAACTATTTCAAACTATTTAACCTTGCTTTAGTTATTAAAGATGACCAAAAAACAAATGACACCTAAAGCTGGAGGATCCAAACCTGTTAAACCTGGAGGATCGAAACCTCCTAAGTCTGAAGCAGCAAAAGTCCCAAAATCCACCCCTACACTCACTGAAAAAACCACTGTGACTGTTAACCCCCTTCAGCCACCAGTGTCTAATAAAGAAATTATCCCTTTAATTGATTTGGATTATAAAATTGCAGACCCTGTGGTAGAATTCAACTTGTTAGAAGTTCACAATTGGTGTTATGAAAAGTTCCTAGATAAAGATAACATGCCTCTCTGGGATACAAATTTACCCAAATATGTAGTCCCAGTAACACATCCTGGTCAAAACCTGGTAAGAATGTGCCAAAAGTACTATGTTCCAGACCAAAGAGAAATTGTGAATGTTGATAGGGAGATTCTTTTTTCTATCACTGCAGAGTCCATAAATGAAATTTTGCAACTACAGTTTGACCCTAGGGTAGTTCACCTATCCATTGAAGCATTGACTCAGTTATATTTGGGCTTGGATTTCCCTAAGAGATTTGTGATTTTTCAGAACTTTATGCCAGCTCCTGTGGACATTCCAAAGCTGAATCCTCCCTATTCCACTTCCAAGTTTCCTGAGGGTTCAAGAAATGTAATTTCAATGTTATCCTTCATATTGGGCTATTTCACTGATGAATCCATCCTTGGTTTTTTGTCTACTTTGTCTCCTGGTCAACCTCCTACTATGATTTTTGACTTTGCCAGGTTTAAAGCTGATTCTATCCATCATCAGTTGACCAAGTTGCCCACTGAAAGGGCATTCAGATATTCTTCATATTTATTGCACTTGTTCTTATTCTCACAAGCTGATCACTTTCCAATAGCATTACAGAAAATGAATTTAGAGGGCCAGCCTCTATCAGTTGTCTTTTGGACATCCCTATTGAGAAAAGAAGGAAGTGAATATAGCTACATAGATTTTACAGATTTGTTCATTAGTTCGGCTATGAATTTGCTACATAAATCATAACAGCCTAGAGTAAGTGAAGAAATGAAAAGGATATTACAACTATCAAAGCAATGTAAAATGGGAGATTGGTACTTGTACAAGAAACACACTGAATTGAGAATTTTTGGAACCAATCTACTTCCATAAAAATTACCTAAGTTTTTGACTATCAGAGTCTTTGCTTTAGAGTATTTGAGACAGGTTTTGAATGCTGATGCCATCAATTTCTTGGCCTCCAAGAAGAAAACTCAATTCAAACTGAAAAATCGGATTGGTCCTTTCATTGTGAATAACAGAGAAGCTGATAAAGAGATAGAAAAAGATTGTTAGAGCTAAAATTCCAGGAAATCTTCTATTGGAATTATGACCCTCAAGGTCTTCTCAACAGTATAAGGGTTAAATGTAAGTTGCCTCCTTTCATACATGAACCCAAGCCTAATATTGAGAAATTTGCAAATCAGATAGAATGGTTAGAAAACACATTGGTAGATACAGTCATCAATATAGAGCCAATACAAAAGAAAGATACCATACTTGCCATGATAGCTTCAAAACAGCCAAAAAATTCAAAAAAAAGAAGCAGGGATGAAGGAGCCTACACAGCAGAGACTAGTACAGAGACTAAATTCAAGCTCATCTACAACAAAAGGCTCAAATTCGGTTCCATAAGGAAAGATAAAGTGATTGAAATTGATGATACAAATGGCCAAGAAACAAATAATGAGCCTGAGGTAAGCAATGATGAGGCCACTGAAATAACTAAGGAGACTTTAATAGAAATAGAAAAAGAACAAGTAGCAGCCAAAGAATCAAATACTCAAATGATTGAAAAGCAGATTAATATGGAAGCTTCTTCTACTTCTAAAATAGAAAATGAGAAATACTTGGACAATAAAGAAAGATATAAACAGATCAAGAAAAAGAATGAAGAGATAAAAAGTGAAATTTATTCTCAATTCTTAAAATAGAAACCAGGAAATCAGAATAGGTTACTTACAGCATTTTATTACTCCTTAAATAAAATGATCATGTCATATTTACAACCAACTTCTTCAACTCCAAAAACAATGGTTGACTACAAAAAGGTTGAATTTGAAGTAGATACTAAAAAGGTGCATGAACTAGATCAAATAGAATTCCACGGACATAGCTCTGAAATGTTATATTCTACTGTGGTGACAAAAGCCATGAGTGTGACAAATTTGCAGAATACCATTATCAACATGCAAGACCAAATGAAACTTGACAAAGGCTCTTTGTATGCCAAAGATTTAAGGATCAAGGTTAGAAGAGTTGATTTTACAAATAGGAGTTGACCCATCAAATGTGAAAGCTGTTGAAGTATTGATTAAGAAGAAAAATGATGATATTGTTGCTTTAAGGAAACAGTTAAAACTTCCTCAAAGTCAGCACCCACATAGTAAGGAGATACTTCAAGAACAGAAAGAAAAAGAGGATATGATGCAGTTGATCATAAAGCTAACTGCCCAATTCAGAGATATGGAAATTCAAATGGATATACTTATAAAGGAAAAAGAAAATGTGAAGGAAACTGATACTTCCACCATTCCTACAGTCATACCTATTATTACTGTTGTTTTTCCTTCTACACTGGGAGAAAAATTGGCACCAAAAGAGTTATTGGCAACTGCAGTGTCAGTACAATCAGCCACAACATCAGCAACAGATTCTTCAACCACACAGGTACAGTAGACAAATGATGCAGGACAAATAGTAAAGGCTATGGAGGAGATGTACCTGAAAAAAAATGAAATTAATAGTTTGAAGAAAATGATTCGGAATATGGAATTATCTAACAAAGAAGCATTAATTAATGCCAACAATTATGAACAAAGGGCCAAAAGACTTGAAGAGCAAGTCAAAAGCCTTCAAAAAGACTTGAGTTTCACTTCATAAATTTCTTACATAAGAAATTACCTATGGACCAATATAATTGAGGCTATAAATCTTCAGTGGCCGTCAATCCAGATCATATATGAACAGAGAGACCTACTTCTAGTAGCACAAGTAGAAATCCAGAAGACAACAGAAGAATTAGCAGATAAACCAGCACAAGCATTAAAGCTAATCACTTTCTTGACAGTAAAAACAAAACAGAGCTAGAAGAATTGAAGATACAGGATAGGACAGAGACAATATTGCAAATCAATAAAGTTTTGACTAAGAAAACTCTAATGAACAATTTGAAAGAAAAGTGTGATGCCATGAATTTTTCTATTACCAAATTTCTAGAAAAATACAATATGCTAAGACAAGCTGGCATTCCAGATATTCATGTCTTCAATGAAAAGTTGATGGACCAAAAAGAATATGACAAAAAGATAAGGGATCATGCTAAAGAACAAGTCAACAAGCCACTACCACAGGGCTCTCCCACTTGAAAGGTTTTTCTCCAATATATTAAAGACTTATTTTTCCTTCAAAATGAAATCAAACATTTGTTTGTCATCAAACCAAATTTTTCCTAGTATAC